>JAIOJX010000031.1:125190514-125618014 GCA_022376925.1 Tragulus kanchil
GGGCCACGCAGATCCAGGGCCAGTGCTGGGCCGCATGATGCCCCTCAGGCACCTGCCTCCAGCCTCAGCAACTTTCTTTGCCTTTCCGAGTGGCCAGGGAGTTCACACAGCTGCCCAGGTCCGAAACTTGGGTGCCTCCCTCCCTCGGTCTCACGAAGGCAGGCACTGGACCCTGGTCCCTGGTCTCCTGAGCTGGGCCTTCTCTCTACAGTCAAACCCTGAGCCAGGCAGCCATTTTTCTCCTTTGCCTTCTTAGCCTCAAGCCTCCTCTTCTGTCCTCTCTGACCCTCCCAACACAAGACAGCCCACAGGCTCTTTCTAAAGCCCAAACTCAAAGCTGCCCCTCTCTGCTCAGAACCATCCATGGCTCCTGGCTCCTGAGTGCTCTTGAAGTCTAGGCTCCTCACCGCAGCCTTCAACTATCTGTGGCGTCTGCCTCCTGGGGGCCTCTCAGCCTTGCCTCTCAGACCTCAGCCCCTCCTCTCCACCCAGAACCTTGCAGATTCTTTTCCCTTTGCCTGCAGTATGCCCAAAGCCACATCAGTCCACTGTACCTGCTTTATACCTCCAGTCTTGGCTCAGATGGCTCTTCCTCCAGGAAGTCCTCCCTGACTCCAGATCTGGGTCAGATCTCTCACTCCGAGTTTATAGCCTCCCCATGCTAGGTCATCATTGTCTGGAGATGGGTTTATCTCCCCTCTGGACTGTGAATACCCCAGAAAACACAGTCAGGGCTGCCTCAGTCACCTGATGGATCCCAATACCACCCAGCATGGGGCAAGCACAAAGCAGGACTCCAGGAATGCATGTGGAATAAGTGAATGTGTGGAATTTTCATTATCTATACTCTTCGCTTCCTGTGACCAGCGTCTCCATTCATTCACTGATAAATGTTTATTGAGCAACTATGATACAATCAAAACTCTGTCGAATGAACTGGGCACCAGAGACAGGAAGATAAACCGGACCAACCCCACTGTCAGGGAGCTCAAAGTCTAGTGGGAGAGGATATATGGAAGCCAATGAAATAATGAAAGTGAAAGTGAAGTCACTCAGTCATGTCCGACTCTTCGTGACCCATGGATGAACCATGGAATTCTCCGGGCAAGAATACTGGAGTGGGTAGCCTTTCCCTTCTCCAGGGGATGTTCCCAACCCAGGTCTTCCGCATTGTGGGCAGATTTTTTACCAACTGAGTCACCAGGGAAGCCCAAGAATACTGGAATGGGTAGCCTATCCCTTCTTCAGGGGATCTTCCCGACCCAGAAATCGAACCGGGGTCTCCTGTATTGCAGACGGAATCTTTACCAGCTGAGCTACAAGGGAATCTTGAGCTATAAGGGAATGAAACTGTTTTAAGGATAAAATAAATAACATGGCTTCCTTTGCCTCTAAAGCCCCCCGACCCTCCCAACACAAGACAGCCCACAGGCTCTTTCTAAACCCTGCCCTCTCTGCTCAGAACCATCCATGGCTCCTGGCTCCTGAGTGCTCTTGAAGTCTAGGCTCCTCACCGCAGCCTTCAACTATCTGTGGCGTCTGCCTCCTGGGGGCCTCTCAGCCTTGCCTCTCAGACCTCAGCCCCTCCTCTCCACCCAGAACCTTGCAGATTCTTTTCCCTTTGCCTGCAGTATGCCCAAAGCCACATCAGTCCACTGTACCTGCTTTATACCTCCAGTCTTGGCTCAGATGGCTCTTCCTCCAGGAAGTCCTCCCTGACTCCAGATCTGGGTCAGATCTCTCACTCCGAGTTTATAGCCTCCCCATGCTAGGTCATCATTGTCTGGAGATGGGTTTATCTCCCCTCTGGACTGTGAATACCCCAGAAAACACAGTCAGGGCTGCCTCAGTCACCTGATGGATCCCAATACCACCCAGCATGGGGCAAGCACAAAGCAGGACTCCAGGAATGCATGTGGAATAAGTGAATGTGTGGAATTTTCATTATCTATACTCTTCGCTTCCTGTGACCAGCGTCTCCATTCATTCACTGATAAATGTTTATTGAGCAACTATGATACAATCAAAACTCTGTCGAATGAACTGGGCACCAGAGACAGGAAGATAAACCGGACCAACCCCACTGTCAGGGAGCTCAAAGTCTAGTGGGAGAGGATATATGGAAGCCAATGAAATAATGAAAGTGAAAGTGAAGTCACTCAGTCATGTCCGACTCTTCGTGACCCATGGATGAACCATGGAATTCTCCGGGCAAGAATACTGGAGTGGGTAGCCTTTCCCTTCTCCAGGGGATGTTCCCAACCCAGGTCTTCCGCATTGTGGGCAGATTTTTTACCAACTGAGTCACCAGGAAGCCCAAGAATACTGGAATGGGTAGCCTATCCCTTCTTCAGGGGATCTTCCCGACCCAGAAATCGAACCGGGGTCTCCTGTATTGCAGACGGAATCTTTACCAGCTGAGCTACAAGGGAATCTTGAGCTATAAGGGAATGAAACTGTTTTAAGGATAAAATAAATAAGTAAAGCACTTAACAGTGCATGATGTTTGGTAAATGTTCAAGAAATGTTTATTATTAACCATTATTTTAATATTTAATATTATTGTTTTTAATAATTAACAACAAACATTTCTTGAGCATTTAGCAAATGTCATGTACTGTTAAGTGCTTTGTTTATTCATTTTATCCTCAAAACAGTTTCATGAGGCAAGTACTATGATTATCCCTATTTTATAGATGCAGAAACTGAGGCTAAGAGAGGCCAGGTAAGGTACTTCCCTGGCAGTCTAGTGCTTAGGAATCTGAGCTTTCCACTGCAGAGGGCACGGTTGGATCCTTGGTCGGAGAACTAAGATTCCACATGCCACGTGGTACAAAAAAGTGGTCAGGTCACACAGTCTGTACAGAGAAAAACTGGGAATGGAACCAAAGAGTTTCTAACATTACGTTTTATCCTCTGCAAGTTTCTAGTCTGAAAGGACAAGGGACCACTAAATGCTGGGATCTGTGTGTCCAAGCAGAGGGCAATGTTTAACCCAAGGGAGGAATTTCAGACTCCGGTCCAGTTTTGGGATCAGTTAGGAAGAGACGGCATGAATGAGCCAATGGACGTGAGTTTGAACAAGCTCCGGGGGATGGTGAAGGACAAGGAGGACTGGCGTGCCGCAGTCCGCGAGATCACAAAGCTGGACATGACTGAGCGACTGAACTGATAACTGAAGAGACCAACGTCCTCAGCTGGGACTGAGACCCCACAGGCTCCTTGGCTCTCTCTGTCCTATCTCTCCCCACTAGGGGTCACTGCCCTTCACCACCGATTTCCCATAAACCCACTGCGCTTCTAGATTCTCAGGCCCTGGAGTGGGTAGCCTTTCCCTTCTCCAGGGATGTTCCCAACCCAGGTCTTCCGCATTGTGGGCAGATTTTTTACCAACTGAGTCACCAGGGAAGCCCAAGAATACTGGAATGGGTAGCCTATCCCTTCTTCAGGGGATCTTCCCGACCCAGAAATCGAACCGGGGTCTCCTGTATTGCAGACGGAATCTTTACCAGCTGAGCTACAAGGGAATCTTGAGCTATAAGGGAATGAAACTGTTTTAAGGATAAAATAAATAAGTAAAGCACTTAACAGTGCATGATGTTTGGTAAATGTTCAAGAAATGTTTATTATTAACCATTATTTTAATATTTAATATTATTGTTTTTAATAATTAACAACAAACATTTCTTGAGCATTTAGCAAATGTCATGTACTGTTAAGTGCTTTGTTTATTCATTTTATCCTCAAAACAGTTTCATGAGGCAAGTACTATGATTATCCCTATTTTATAGATGCAGAAACTGAGGCTAAGAGAGGCCAGGTAAGGTACTTCCCTGGCAGTCTAGTGCTTAGGAATCTGAGCTTTCCACTGCAGAGGGCACGGTTGGATCCTTGGTCGGAGAACTAAGATTCCACATGCCACGTGGTACAAAAAAGTGGTCAGGTCACACAGTCTGTACAGAGAAAAACTGGGAATGGAACCAAAGAGTTTCTAACATTACGTTTTATCCTCTGCAAGTTTCTAGTCTGAAAGGACAAGGGACCACTAAATGCTGGGATCTGTGTGTCCAAGCAGAGGGCAATGTTTAACCCAAGGGAGGAATTTCAGACTCCGGTCCAGTTTTGGGATCAGTTAGGAAGAGACGGCATGAATGAGCCAATGGACGTGAGTTTGAACAAGCTCCGGGGGATGGTGAAGGACAAGGAGGACTGGCGTGCCGCAGTCCGCGAGATCACAAAGCTGGACATGACTGAGCGACTGAACTGATAACTGAAGAGACCAACGTCCTCAGCTGGGACTGAGACCCCACAGGCTCCTTGGCTCTCTCTGTCCTATCTCTCCCCACTAGGGGTCACTGCCCTTCACCACCGATTTCCCATAAACCCACTGCGCTTCTAGATTCTCAGGCCCTGGCTCCGTGTTTTACAAACAAGGAAGTGGCTGCACGGGGAAGGAAGTGGGCTGGGCTGTGACCAAGAGTGATTATGATTCATGGGGAAAACCCTTCTCTCCCAAATTCAACCCCTCTGTGTGCAAAAGGGTATTGCACTCTGAAAGAATCGCTGGGGTCAGATGGATGCCTGTAGCTCAGCCTCAAGGGCCTAAACGGCCCCTCGTCACCCTCCACACCTTTGATGGGGGTGCAGGCTCGTGGCTCTACCTGTGGGGAGGGGAACTGAGTTGAGACCCAAGGTGTTTTTATCCCCTGGATGCAGTGGGGGTCCATGGAAGATTTCGTCTGAGGAAAGCGTCCCACTGATGAAGCAGACATTCCAGAATACTGAACCATTTTGCGGTCTTGACACAAGGAGACCCTTGAGGGTGATGACAAGGTTCTAAAACTAGATTTGAGGCATGGCTGCACAAGGGGGATATTATGGAATGGAAAGTATGCCCTCCCAGTGAAGCTGGTAGAAAGATTAGAAGGTTTAGGAGGTGACTGGAAATCTGGAGACTGATTGGGTAATTCGAAGAGACGAAGGGATTGTTCATTGCTGATTTTGTTTTCACCTTTTAGTGTGAAAACATGACATTGACCTATGGGTTTTTAATGAGTCTTTGCCTTTCAGAGATACTGGCGGACGTGTGAATAAAAACGGTACCATGGCTGGAGTTGGCGTTCACATCAAATGGGAGAGGAGCACGGGTAGGCAGAGGAAACAAGATGGGCCGGAGCTTGGGGCGAGGGAGGACATTGTTCTGCCCTCTGCTTTGGATGAGTGTGTAAAATCTGGAAGGTTTCCAGGGTAAACGGATACCTTTTCAATTGCTTTTAACCATAACTTGAAGTCCAAGTCCAACCCCTTCCCATATACCGGGTGGGAAAAATGAGGCCCAGAGAGGAAGGACGCCCAGCCAGGTCACCCCTCCAAGGCCCCTCCTGCCCTGTTCCTAGAGAACCATGGCACTCGCTCTGCGCCTTCCGCCTGCAGCCTGGCCCCTGGGGCCCCTCACCCACCACCTAAGCCTGCCCTTCTACCCCTCACTGGCTCCAAGTTGGGCCTTTACCATCACCCGACTCATCTCTGAGGGGCCACCTTGTGTCCAAAGCACCCTCTTCTGGGTCCCCTGCTCCTTTCTCCTTTTCCCTTGGTCGTGCCCCGTGGCCTATGGGATCTAGGTGAGGGATTGTAGTTCCCCAAACAGATACTGATCCTGTGCCCTCTGCTGTGGAAAACCACCAGACTGCCAGGGAAGTCTCCCGTCCCCCCACTCCCCAGCCGGCACCTCTCCTTCCCCACCTCCTGCCCTCCACCCCTCCCTTCTGTAACCAGCTCCTACCGTGGTCCGCCTCCCTCCCTCAGCTCCAGCCACACCCGCCTCCTAGCCTTCCGCCCACACATCCAGGCCCTTCCAGCCTCGGGGCCTTCATCCTCTCCGAGACTTCTGGCAAAAACACTTGCCCTGGAGAGTCACAGCCCTCCTTGGTCACCTCCTTCAGGTCTCAGCTCAAATGGCACCGCCTCAGAAAGACCCTCCCTGACCTCCCTACCAAAAGGGCAACCCGCCGCCACTCCCCGTTCTCTGGCTCTGTCTCCTGTGTTTATAACACTTATCTCCACCGGACATGATAGTCCCTATCGGTCTTCCCATTATGACCTCTCTCCCTCCAATAGGATTTAGTCCCACAAGGAAAGGGATGCTGCCCGTCTCTCCAGCACAGCCTGGCAGGTTGTCCGTGTTCAATCAATATTTGTTAAATGATTGAATGACCTGGAAAAACCCAGGTGAATGAGGTGAGACAGGGATGGGCCCGGGAGCAGGATGGGTATCCAGGCAAAGGGAACAGCCAGTGCGAAGGTCTGAGACTGGCCCCTCCAATCCAGCCCCCCCCCATGCCGTAGCCTGGGTGTTCTTTCAAGGCTGAAGAATTGAGGGGATGTGGGGTTCTTTCTTCCCGAGAACTGCCTCCCCGGGACCAAGCCCAGACCTCGCCAGGCCGGCACAGGAAGCCGCACCCTGAAGTCAGATCCATGAGTAAATATGACAGCACCTTCTGCCTCGCCCTGGAGAGATAAGGGGGACAGAAAAGAGGGCTCCAGCAGCCTGATTCAGCCCCGCTCAGCAAGGAGCTCTCAGAGCGAGGGCGCTGCCCAGGAGGACAGGACAAGGGGCCCGCCACGGCCACAGGCGTGCGCTCACAAGGTTAAGTCAGTCGTGGGCGGGGACTCGGGTGGGGAGACAGAATGGAGGAGGCCCCAGGTCACCTCCCGCTCCCTGGGGCACTAGTGACGTGGCCGGTGAGATAAGAGGGCAGGGTTGAGGGACAGAGCTGACAAAGCAAGTCAGAGAACCTTTGTCCCTAGCTGCGGAGAAGAGAAAGGCTTACCCACGCCAACCTCCCCAAGCAAAGGTCTGAGTTCCAGTTTCCTTGTTTGCAAAATGGGTTTGGGGTTGGCTTTTTTTCTTTTTTTTTATGTTATGTTATTTTTTTGGCTGCCTTGGGTCTTCCTGAGGGCTTGAGGGCTTTCTCTAGCTGTGAGGAGCAGGGCCTACTCTCTAGTTGTGGTGCCTGGGCCTCTCGCTGTGGTGGCTGCTCTCGGGGACAGGCTCAGTGGCTAGGGCGCACAGGTTTAGCTGCCTTGCGGCCCGTGGGATCCTCCCTGACCAAGGATCGAACCTGTGTCCCTGGCGTTGGTGGGCAAATTTTTAACCACTGGACCATCAGGCAAGTCCCACAAACTGGGTTCTTGGGGAGGGAAGGAGATACTGGCTGAGACCACAGGTGAAGCCAACAGTGTTTTGTTAGCAAAATATGTCAACAGCCCAACCACTCCCCTCCTCGGTCCAGCCATACATTCATTTTTAAATGTTCTAAACGCATCACATGGAGAATAATAAAGAGAAACAGGTGAACCGAATTTACTTCACCCAACATAGGCAAAATGTTCTCATTTCAACATGGACTCAGTATAAAAAGTGAACACTCTATGTTGCAGTCTTTGTGGGGCTGCCATAAATTTTCAGTATTTAGTGTTTTCTTTTCACCTTTTTCCTTTTTTTTCAGAATTGAGGGATGTGGGGTTCTTTCTTCCCGAGAACTGCCTCCCCGGGACCAAGCCCAGACCTCGCCAGGCCGGCACAGGAAGCCGCACCCTGAAGTCAGATCCATGAGTAAATATGACAGCACCTTCTGCCTCGCCCTGGAGAGATAAGGGGGACAGAAAAGAGGGCTCCAGCAGCCTGATTCAGCCCCGCTCAGCAAGGAGCTCTCAGAGCGAGGGCGCTGCCCAGGAGGACAGGACAAGGGGCCCGCCACGGCCACAGGCGTGCGCTCACAAGGTTAAGTCAGTCGTGGGCGGGGACTCGGGTGGGGAGACAGAATGGAGGAGGCCCCAGGTCACCTCCCGCTCCCTGGGGCACTAGTGACGTGGCCGGTGAGATAAGAGGGCAGGGTTGAGGGACAGAGCTGACAAAGCAAGTCAGAGAACCTTTGTCCCTAGCTGCGGAGAAGAGAAAGGCTTACCCACGCCAACCTCCCCAAGCAAAGGTCTGAGTTCCAGTTTCCTTGTTTGCAAAATGGGTTTGGGGTTGGCTTTTTTTCTTTTTTTTTATGTTATGTTATTTTTTTGGCTGCCTTGGGTCTTCCTGAGGGCTTGAGGGCTTTCTCTAGCTGTGAGGAGCAGGGCCTACTCTCTAGTTGTGGTGCCTGGGCCTCTCGCTGTGGTGGCTGCCTCGGGACAGGCTCAGTGGCTAGGGCGCACAGGTTTAGCTGCCTTGCGGCCCGTGGGATCCTCCCTGACCAAGGATCGAACCTGTGTCCCTGGCGTTGGTGGGCAAATTTTTAACCACTGGACCATCAGGCAAGTCCCACAAACTGGGTTCTTGGGGAGGGAAGGAGATACTGGCTGAGACCACAGGTGAAGCCAACAGTGTTTTGTTAGCAAAATATGTCAACAGCCCAACCACTCCCCTCCTCGGTCCAGCCATACATTCATTTTTAAATGTTCTAAACGCATCACATGGAGAATAATAAAGAGAAACAGGTGAACCGAATTTACTTCACCCAACATAGGCAAAATGTTCTCATTTCAACATGGACTCAGTATAAAAAGTGAACACTCTATGTTGCAGTCTTTGTGGGGCTGCCATAAATTTTCAGTATTTAGTGTTTTTTCTTTTCACCTTTTTTTCCTTTTTTTTTTCAGTTTTATTAAGAACCAATTGACCTAGGGAGTTCTCCCAGGGTCCAGTGGTTTGGACACCATGCTGTCGCTACAGAGGGCCTGGGTTCAATACCTGGTCAGGGAACGAAGACCCCTCAAGCCGTCAGCATGGCCAAAAAAAAAAGAAAGAAAAAGTTGACATATATCACTGTTTAAGGTGCACAGAAAGATGGTTTGATTTACACATTTTGTGAAATAATCGTCACAATAGGCTTTGTTAAATCTGTCTAGCCCAGAATCTAGCACAGTGCCTGGCACCTAGTCAATGCTCAGTAAATGTTTGCTGAAAGGTGAATGAATGATGGCCCCAGAGTACCCAGGGCCCAGCACTGAGCCCTCCACACATCTGCTCAGCCAAGGAGGGTCTGTATGATGCTGAGGGTCGTAGGGAGCCATGGTGGAGTCTGAACAAAAGCCGGGATCATCTGCCTTCTGGACTCTCGGAGCCGCAATCTCCTCTTGCTCCGCAGCCAGACGGCAAATCACCAGAAACTCGGACCTCCCTGGAGACTCTGTCTGTGTCATCTGCCCCTGGTGTCCAGTTCCATAAACACTCTCTCAGCCTCCGCTCTGTATCTGATCCTGTGCTGGGCAGTGCTGGGGACACGGCGATGCCCACAACAGTCCTAGTCCTCCCCTCCCACGACTTGATCATTTTAACGGAACAGACCTACCCCCTGACAGTGAGGACCAAGGCGGTCAAGGCTGGGACTGACTGGGGATGAGGAGCGAACCTCATGCAGTCTGGGAGTCCAGGAGGGCTTCCTGGAGGAGGAGGAGTTGTTGAATAGGCAATGAAATAGAGACGGGGGAAGCAGGGATGTGCTGGGTGGAGAGAGCAGAAGTGAGGCAGAATAACTGGAGAAGAGATCCCAGAGGGAAGTAGAGGGAACCCAGATGTTCAAGCAGGCAGAGGCCAGGCCATGCAGGGCCACGGTGACAAGCTGAGCTGTGGGGAGCTGTCCTGTTTCAAGGGGTTTCCTTTAAGCCCTGGGAGCTGCCCTGGGAGCTGCCCTGGCAACAGGGGCTGATAACAGCATAGCTCGCTGTCCCGCCACCCCAGGTGTTGTGAAGACATTCCTTAGCTATCATAAAGAACACCTGGAGCCTCTTTACAGGGCTTGAGGGGCATTATGACCCAGAACCATTGTAATAACACACCAGGAGGTAACACCTAGTTTATGATCGACACCTGGCCTAAAGCACGTGCTATGATCGACACCTGGCCTAAAGCACATGTTATGATCGACACCTGGCCTAAAGCACGTGTACACAATTACTTGGTGAAGTATAAAAGGGATGAGCGAATTCAATAAACTTGTCAGCAACTTGTCAGCAACCTCTAGAGTTGTCTGCCTTCTTGCTGTCCCTCTCAACCCCATCTTTTCTGTCCTTCTTTCTTTTCTTAGCCTATCTGCCACTCTCTTCAGGATCTGTTCGACTGCCGGCTGGCCCGGCACTGAGCTATCGCCTGAGGGCACTGGAGAGCCATAGCAAGCTCTGGGCACCTAGAGGGAGCCAAACCAGGGCCAGAGACCAGGGAGGAGTTGGGGAGGGGAAAGTCAGACCAAAAGCCAGGGGAGGGTGGGGAGAGAGACCTGCACCAAGGCAGTAGCCACAAGAAGGGAAACCAAGACGAACAGGGCATTTAAGACGCAGGCATGATAGGGTGTGGTATGCAGCGGGGGACGGGGGAGAAACCGGAATCAGGGACAAGGCAGAGTCTCTGTGTCCCAGTGACGGTAGACGTGGCGCCATCTCTGATCAGAGGATGGGGAGGAGGAGCAGGTCTAGGGGAAGACGCTGAGGTCAGTTTGGGACAGGGTGACCGAGAGGTGCCCAGGGACATTCCTCCGGGGCGGGGGAGGCATCCTGAATGACGGGGTTGAAGAGGGGCAATGAAATAGAGACGGGGGAAGCAGGGATGTGCTGGGTGGAGAGAGCAGAAGTGAGGCAGAATAACTGGAGAAGAGATCCCAGAGGGAAGTAGAGGGAACCCAGATGTTCAAGCAGGCAGAGGCCAGGCCATGCAGGGCCACGGTGACAAGCTGAGCTGTGGGGAGCTGTCCTGTTTCAAGGGGTTTCCTTTAAGCCCTGGGAGCTGCCCTGGGAGCTGCCCTGGCAACAGGGGCTGATAACAGCATAGCTCGCTGTCCCGCCACCCCAGGTGTTGTGAAGACATTCCTTAGCTATCATAAAGAACACCTGGAGCCTCTTTACAGGGCTTGAGGGGCATTATGACCCAGAACCATTGTAATAACACACCAGGAGGTAACACCTAGTTTATGATCGACACCTGGCCTAAAGCACGTGCTATGATCGACACCTGGCCTAAAGCACATGTTATGATCGACACCTGGCCTAAAGCACGTGTACACAATTACTTGGTGAAGTATAAAAGGGATGAGCGAATTCAATAAACTTGTCAGCAACTTGTCAGCAACCTCTAGAGTTGTCTGCCTTCTTGCTGTCCCTCTCAACCCCATCTTTTCTGTCCTTCTTTCTTTTCTTAGCCTATCTGCCACTCTCTTCAGGATCTGTTCGACTGCCGGCTGGCCCGGCACTGAGCTATCGCCTGAGGGCACTGGAGAGCCATAGCAAGCTCTGGGCACCTAGAGGGAGCCAAACCAGGGCCAGAGACCAGGGAGGAGTTGGGGAGGGGAAAGTCAGACCAAAAGCCAGGGGAGGGTGGGGAGAGAGACCTGCACCAAGGCAGTAGCCACAAGAAGGGAAACCAAGACGAACAGGGCATTTAAGACGCAGGCATGATAGGGTGTGGTATGCAGCGGGGGACGGGGGAGAAACCGGAATCAGGGACAAGGCAGAGTCTCTGTGTCCCAGTGACGGTAGACGGTGGCGCCATCTCTGATCAGAGGATGGGGAGGAGGAGCAGGTCTAGGGGAAGACGCTGAGGTCAGTTTGGGACAGGGTGACCGAGAGGTGCCCAGGGACATTCCTCCGGGGCGGGGGAGGCATCCTGAATGACGCTGGGATGAGGTCCCAGGGCTCATGGGAGAGGGCTGGGCTAGGACAGAGAAGGGTGAGGTGAGGTCACAGGACGGGTAGGGGGAGCAGAAGGTGCCAGGTCACCCACAACTCGCCTGGCTGTACCCACTGCTCTCTGATCGCATGGTCCCCTGCGTCAGAGCCCCGCCCTGCTGGGGCAGCTCAGGACGCGGTGCCGGAGGAGCAAACCAGGACAGGCGAGCCACAGCTATGGCCCCTGCCCAGAAGCAGGATGCTGGAGCCTCAGAGAAACCAGGATCCAGATGCCATCAGGATATTGATAACACATTTGTCAAGAACGCCCTTTCCCCAGATCCCCCCATCGCCTCTGTACAGCATCACCTTCCCAGAAACATCCTCCCTGCCCCACCTGCCCCAGCCCCACCACCTCTGTCCCCAGGTCCAAAATCACCAGCCCCTTTCCTGGCTTTATGTCTCCCCACAGACAGCACTTATCTCCCCACAAATCTCAGCCCCACAAGGGCAGGGATTTTACTACCAGCCCCTAGGCCAGAGGCTGGCAGATCATCTGTGCTGATTAAATATCCGTAAGATACATGAATGAGCAATTTCTTGAGGCTCTGCTCCGTGCCAGGCATCCTCCCACAAATTTGTTCGTCTCATCCCAACAACAGCCTTTGACATAGCAAGTATCCTCACTTCCATTGTACAGATGAGAAAGCTGAGGCCCGGGGGCTCCATAACTTGTCCAGAGTCATGGAAACTGGGAACACCAGAACTAGACCCCGTAACATGAACCACCCCTTGCGTTTGGGACCTGACTCTGTCGGGCGCTAGCCAGCTAAGTATGTAGCATCTCACTAACTGCCCTCAGCCACCCTGAGTAGGGTCTGCACCATCCCTGTTTTTCCAAGCAGTCAACGGGGACTCAGAAAGGGGCTGCTTTCCACCCCACTTCCAGAACGTGTGGACCCAAGATCAAGACTGAACTTTCCCTGGCCCCCAAATCTCCCAATTTGCCCATTTCGTGGACAGAAAGAACGAGGCTTCAAGAAGAAAAGAGAGAGAATGTGGATTTCTCAGCCCCATGCAGCAAACCTGCAAGAAGCAGAGCCCCTTGGATTTCCAGTGGTTAAGACTCTGCACTTACAATGCAGGGAGCCTGGGTTCAATCCCGGGTCAGGGAACTTGGACCTCACATGCAGCAACTAAAGATCCCACACCCCGCAAAAAAGGTCGAAGATTCAGTGCGCTGCATCTAAGAACTGGTGCAGTCAAATAAATAAATGCTTAGGGGGAAAAAAAGAGGCAAAAACAAAGAGCCCAGAGTCAGCGTGCAGCCACCAGGCTCCTTCCCTTCTGTGCAGCTTTGAAAACAAAGCAGAGTTCAGACCCACCCCCTCTGCCTGCAGGAACTTGGGCAAGTCAGAGCCCTTGCCCCGTGCCTCAGTCTCCCCATCTGCCAGTGGGGGCTCTGACAGTGTTCACATCACAAGGCAGCCACTGAGATGAGACCTGAAGGTCACCCACAGCTCTGGGGCTGAGAAAACGGCAGTCCCTGTGAATGGGTTTCATCCCTCGGTGACCCCTTCCCCAAGTCACCAGGAAGACCAGGAATGGGGCCCCGGGTAAGCACTGCCCTAAAACCTTCCCCTGCCCCTCCTCCCGCCTCCCTGGTGACCTGGTTCTTCTCCCGGTACCAAACCCGGGCCCTCGGCACAAAGAAGGTCAGGCAGTGCCCCAGGAGGCCTGGCCAGGTCGTGGCCCCTGGCCCGTGCCTGCCACACCCGCTCTGGTACCCAAACGGGGCCCCAGATCCTCGGTGACTCGATCCCTCCAAATTCAGGTGATCTCCCCCAGCTCCAAATCGCCAAACCCTCCCAGGTTCGGAGCCAGACGGAGCCAAACCCCAACCAGGAAGGGCCTCGGAGCGCCGGGCCACCCACGCCGCTGTCTCCAAGAGCCGGTTTCGGGGTGAAAGATGGTGCTGACCCCGTGCAGATGGCTCCTCCTCAGTGGTGAGCGAGAAGGGCGCTCCCAGAGCGTCAGCCCTGTGGCCTCGGGGAAGGGAGGGAATCCCCGGCCTGGGGAGGGAAGGTCTGAGCCAGAAACCCAGCGTGGAGGGGGCACAGCTTGGCTTCATGCAAGCATGATTTGCTCCTCCAAGAGTCACCACTGTGGGGCCGGTGGGGACCGTTACCCAGAGAGGTTTTCAGGGTGGATTTTGGAGATCTCTAAGACTGGAGTGACGTTCTGGTGACAGAGCCACTTCTGTGCTTTCATTCATGTGGCAAACCCTTCTGAGCTACGGAAGCCTTAACTAGAGCAAGAGGCCCAGTGGTTAAGACTCTGCACTTACAATGCAGGGAGCCCATGGGTCAGGAACTTGGACCTCACATGCAGCAACTAAAGATCCCACACCGCAAAAGGTCGAAGATTCAGTGCGCTGCATCTAAGAACTGGTGCAGTCAAATAAATAAATGCTTAGGGGAAAAAGAGGCAAAAACAAAGAGCCCAGAGTCAGCGTGCAGCCACCAGGCTCCTTCCCTTCTGTGCAGCTTTGAAAACAAAGCAGAGTTCAGACCCACCCCCTCTGCCTGCAGGAACTTGGGCAAGTCAGAGCCCTTGCCCCGTGCCTCAGTCTCCCCATCTGCCAGTGGGGGCTCTGACAGTGTTCACATCACAAGGCAGCCACTGAGATGAGACCTGAAGGTCACCCACAGCTCTGGGGCTGAGAAAACGGCAGTCCCTGTGAATGGGTTTCATCCCTCGGTGACCCCTTCCCCAAGTCACCAGGAAGACCAGGAATGGGGCCCCGGGTAAGCACTGCCCTAAAACCTTCCCCTGCCCCTCCTCCCGCCTCCCTGGTGACCTGGTTCTTCTCCCGGTACCAAACCCGGGCCCTCGGCACAAAGAAGGTCAGGCAGTGCCCCAGGAGGCCTGGCCAGGTCGTGGCCCCTGGCCCGTGCCTGCCACACCCGCTCTGGTACCCAAACGGGGCCCCAGATCCTCGGTGACTCGATCCCTCCAAATTCAGGTGATCTCCCCCAGCTCCAAATCGCCAAACCCTCCCAGGTTCGGCGCCAGACGGAGCCAAACCCCAACCAGGAAGGGCCTCGGAGCGCCGGGCCACCCACGCCGCTGTCTCCAAGAGCCGGTTTCGGGGTGAAAGATGGTGCTGACCCCGTGCAGATGGCTCCTCCTCAGTGGTGAGCGAGAAGGGCGCTCCCAGAGCGTCAGCCCCTGTGGCCTCGGGGAAGGGAGGGAATCCCCGGCCTGGGGAGGGAAGGTCTGAGCCAGAAACCCAGCGTGGAGGGGGCACAGCTTGGCTTCATGCAAGCATGATTTGCTCCTCCAAGAGTCACCACTGTGGGGCCGGTGGGGACCGTTACCCAGAGAGGTTTTCAGGGTGGATTTTGGAGATCTCTAAGACTGGAGTGACGTTCTGGTGACAGAGCCACTTCTGTGCTTTCATTCATGTGGCAAACCCTTCCTGAGCTACGGAAGCCTTAACTAGAGCAGGTTATAATCAACAGTTCTGCCCCTCCCTCAGGATGTGGTTTGGGCAGTTGCTTTCCTCTTTTCAGCCTCAGTTTCCTCATCCGTAAAATGGGTCCAACGCCTGGGGTCATTTGAAGGTCACCCCAGCCGTGCTTACTGGCTGTTGTCCTAAATGCTTTTCATGTATTCACAACCACCCTGTGGAAGAGACCCACTCATGATCCCCACTCCATAGACCAGAAGCCTGAGGCTCAGAGGCGAAGTCACTGCTTGGGGTCACACAGCCAGAAAGTGACAGGACTGAGTGCTGGACCCAGAGCCCTCACTCCTAACCAGGCTGCATCAGCATGGAAAGTACCAGAAACCAGGCCAGGCATGTAAGCACTTCTGTGAGAACCTCTGTGGCTTCCTGATCCAGGCCACCACGCACAGTTCCATCCCAGGTCAACCCGACCAGCTAGTCGGGTTTGGGGCCTATCTGCTGGGGTGAGACTAGAAGGGGTGGAGTGGATTCATCACAGCCCCAATTTCTGCTGTGGCTGAGCCTGAAGAGGCAGAAAAAGGGCACTGGACCAGGAGTAGGGGCCCCCGGGGCTGGATGAGGCAGCCCGATCTCGTAAGTGGAGGCCTGAAGACTCTCCTGGCCGGCGGAAGCCCTCTGGGTCTCCCCCCGGGTCCCGTAGGCTGAGTGGGTGCTGTGAGCTTGCTATGAGCAAGGTGGTCCTCAGATACGGTCCTCAGCCCGCAGCCCCTCACCCCCCAGGATTGAGACCCTTGTGAGCACCTGGCTGACTATTAGTGAGCACCCCGTGTACGGGAGGCGCACATGCGCCCAGAGCCCAAGTCTCCTTCCCCCAGCAAAAGTGGACAGCAGTCAAACCCGCCTCACCCCACCCTCTGGCTCCTTTTCAGCCGCGTTCCTGAGCGTGGGGGCTGAGATCCTTATCACCCCTGAGCCTGCCCAGCCAGCCGAGGGCGACAACGTCACACTGGCCGTCCAAGGGCTTTCGGGGGAGCTGCTGGCCTACAACTGGTACGCGGGGCCCACGCTCAGCCTGTCTTATTTGGTAGCCAGCTACATCGTAAGCACAGGCGACGAGACCCCTGGCCCGGCCCACACGGGGCGGGAGGCTGTGCGCTCCGACGGTGGCCTGGACATCCAGGGCGCCCTGCCCGGGCACTCGGGCACCTACATCCTGCAGACTCTCAACAGGCAATTTCAGACGGAGGTGGGCTACGGACACATGCAGGTCTACGGTGAGACACCCTCCAGAGCCCTCTCTGTCCCAGCTGGGCCTTCCCATCTCCTTTCCAATCGTTCTTTAAAGGGAAAAAAAAAAAAACCTCTAAAAAATGTTAAACCTGTCAAAAAAAAAGATCTAAAAAACATTAAAATGCTCACTTCCTCCCAGATGGCTTACAGGATTAAACCTGCCTCTCATTCTCTTCTTTGCCCCTCTGACTGGGGGTTTAGGGGCACAGCTGGGATCCAGCCATGCCCTCTGCCCGGGGAGGGGGAGGCCCTGGGAACAGGCCGTGCCCGGCCCCCTCCCCCTCTGTCTCTTGCCCCACAGAGATCTTGGCCCAGCCCGTGGTCGTGGCCAACAGCACGGCATTGGTAGAGCGCCGTGACACCCTACGCCTGACCTGCAGCAGCCCCAGCCCCGCTGAGGTTCGCTGGTTCTTCAACGGCGACCACTTGCCAATCGCCATCCGCCTCGGCCTGTCCCCCGACGGCCGCGTGCTGACCCGGCACGGCATCCGCAGGGAGGAGGCTGGTGCCTACCAGTGTGAGGTCTGGAACCCTGTCAGTGTCAGCCGCAGCGAGCCCGTCAACCTGACCGTGTACTGTGAGTCCTCCCGGCCCAGCCCCCGACCTCGTAGATGGGGAAACTGAGGCCAGGAGAGGGTGCCCAAGGGCACGCGATGAGTCCGTGAGCCAGCTGGGGGTTAGAAACCAAGGCTTCCCCCTAAAAGGCACTGGATCCATCGCCTAAGGACTGAAGACCACCTTTGAAATGGAATCATCTTTCCCTTTGACTCAATGCCTCCAGGACTGGTGGTTTTTGAAAGGGGGAGGGAAGTGAATGGTGGGATGGGAGAGGAAATAAAATTTAAAAACAACCAAAAGATGGAGTCATCCCCAGGGGACAGCAGACACACAGTGTGGCATCCAGAGAAAGGGTTTCCCTGGGGGCTCAGTGTAAAGGGCCCACCTGCTGGTGCAGGAGACGGGGGAGTTCGATCCCTGGGTCTGGAAGATCCCCTGGAGAAGGGAAAGGCACCCTACTCTCGCCTGGAAAATCCCACAGACTGAGGAGCATGGCAGGCTCCGGTCTGTGGGATCACAAAAGAGCCAGACACAACTGAGCGACTAAACAACAGGAACAATCCAGAGAAAAGAAATTACTCAGGTACACAAGGGCCGGCGATGTAGAACAACTTAGAACCTAGAATCCTACAACCAAGGCATTCTGGATTTGAGAAGCCCTGGATTCTAGACTCTGAGAAACCTAGAAACTCTAGAAGCAGAGAACCTTAGACGCATAGACTTTAACTCTAAAACCTTAGAGCCGCCCAACCCTAGCCTCTTAGACACATAGATTTCTAGCCTCTTAGCCTCCTAGAAGCTAGACACAGCTGCTCCTGGAATCCTAGACTCGTAGAATGGCTTAGCAGAAACCAATCATTTAGACTTTATTTTTTCTTAATGAAGCCATAGATTTCCTAAATAACCTGCAACACCGTCTGGTTACAGAAGAGACAACTGAGATGCCCTGAGAGGGAAAGTGATGGTGGAGATCTTAGAGCAAGTTAGAGATCCAGACCTCTCTGTCCCTCCAGCTCTGGCCAAGGGCCCCTCCTGGTGGAAGGGCAGCCGGGTGGGGGGGGGGGGCGCCCACCTCGACGACCCTCTCCCTCCACTGCCCTTTCTCTGCTCTCTCCCTCCCGCCCTCACAGTCGGCCCGGAGCGCGTGGCCATTCTGCAGGATTCCACCACCCGCACCGGCTGCACCATCAAAGTCGACTTCAACACGTCGCTCACGCTGTGGTGCGTGTCCCGGTCCTGCCCGGAGCCCGAGTACGTGTGGGCCTTCAACGGGAGGGCCTTAAAGAATGGTCAGGACCACCTGAACATCAGCAGCATGACGGCCGCCCAGGAGGGTACCTACACCTGTATCGCCAAGAACCCCAAGACCCTGCTCTCCGGGTCCGCCTCGGTGGTGGTCAAACTCTCTGGTGAGTCGCCCCCTGCCGGACCGCCTTCCCCCCACTCCGGAGGCCTAGACCCCCGCTCTGGCTGCTCCGCCCACCGTCAGGCCCCCCTTGCCCAACGGAGGATGGGAAAATGAGAGAGTCTCAACCCATTCATTGGCCAAGGGACAAAGCGGCGTAACAGATGGAGCCTCTTCAACCCAGATGACAAACGGAGGCAGTCTGTGCGCCTCGTCACCCAGCAAATCCATCCATATAGACTCTCTTCCTTGAGGGGCAAAGCGAGAAATGGTCCACATGTCCCAAACCGTGCAAGCGGCGGAGTGGAAAAACATTCGGATGTCCCTTTAAATGAATGCCTCTGCTCTAAATTCAGTCTGTCACAGCTGCTCCAGGCTGGACCCACTCCCTGCGGCAGAGACAGCTGACCCTCCGCACAGCCAACTCGGTTACTGCGTTAGCTGGCGCGGGCGCTGGTGTGCGCATGCGCACACCCACACCCGAGCAGCCGAGCTCCCGGGAAATTACAGCCCCAAATTGGCAACTGGAAAAACACAGCGAGCGAGGCGCGGTCTTGCCTGTGTCCCTAAAGAACCTGGCTGTGGGGGGGTCAGCGCAGGCACAGCTGGTGTTTCAGAACCATCAAGATCCTCAGGGGACGTTTTCTCTTTCCCCTGGGGATGGTGGCTTTGAACATTCGGTCCTCATTCATTCCTCCTTGGTTCCTTCCCAAGTGGCCACCATCCCAAGTGGCCACCATCCCCAGGGGACAGTGGGAAACAGTCCTTCCCTCCCTCGTGCCTCCCTCCACCTAACAGGCTGGGTCTCATCCAAAGGGTGGCCACTCTTTCACCCAAAGCAGAAATGGCATCCCCAGAGGTAAGTGTACCTCCTGCCCCACCCGACGGGGGCCTTGGCAAGGGACAGGGGGGTGGACCAGATGACCTCGGGCGCCGCCCAGAGTCCTGTCACAGCGGCCCGGAGGGTACCTACACCTGTATCGCCAAGAAGCCCCTTCAACGGAGGGCCTTAAAGAATGGTCAGGACCACCTGAACATCAGCAGCATGACGGCCGCCCAGGAGGGTACCTACACCTGTATCGCCAAGAACCCCAAGACCCTGCTCTCCGGGTCCGCCTCGGTGGTGGTCAAACTCTCTGGTGAGTCGCCCCCTGCCGGACCGCCTTCCCCCCACTCCGGAGGCCTAGACCCCCGCTCTGGCTGCTCCGCCCACCGTCAGGCCCCCCTTGCCCAACGGAGGATGGGAAAATGAGAGAGTCTCAACCCATTCATTGGCCAAGGGACAAAGCGGCGTAACAGATGGAGCCTCTTCAACCCAGATGACAAACGGAGGCAGTCTGTGCGCCTCGTCACCCAGCAAATCCATCCATATAGACTCTCTTCCTTGAGGGGCAAAGCGAGAAATGGTCCACATGTCCCAAACCGTGCAAGCGGCGGAGTGGAAAAACATTCGGATGTCCCTTTAAATGAATGCCTCTGCTCTAAATTCAGTCTGTCACAGCTGCTCCAGGCTGGACCCACTCCCTGCGGCAGAGACAGCTGACCCTCCGCACAGCCAACTCGGTTACTGCGTTAGCTGGCGCGGGCGCTGGTGTGCGCATGCGCACACCCACACCCGAGCAGCCGAGCTCCCGGGAAATTACAGCCCCAAATTGGCAACTGGAAAAACACAGCGAGCGAGGCGCGGTCTTGCCTGTGTCCCTAAAGAACCTGGCTGTGGGGGGGTCAGCGCAGGCACAGCTGGTGTTTCAGAACCATCAAGATCCTCAGGGGACGTTTTCTCTTTCCCCTGGGGATGGTGGCTTTGAACATTCGGTCCTCATTCATTCCTCCTTGGTTCCTTCCCAAGTGGCCACCATCCCAAGTGGCCACCATCCCCAGGGGACAGTGGGAAACAGTCCTTCCCTCCCTCGTGCCTCCCTCCACCTAACAGGCTGGGTCTCATCCAAAGGGTGGCCACTCTTTCACCCAAAGCAGAAATGGCATCCCCAGAGGTAAGTGTACCTCCTGCCCCACCCGACGGGGGCCTTGGCAAGGGACAGGGGGGTGGACCAGATGACCTCGGGCGCCGCCCAGAGTCCTGTCTGTGCAGGTCAAGATGAGGGGTGTCAAAGGTGTGCAGGTATGTGCAGGGAGTGGGTGCAGCGCCCCCAAGGGCCTCCCGAACGGTCGGCAACCCTGTAGCAGGTGCCAGGGGAGAGACAGAGAGGAGGGAGACCCCACACTGCCCCCGCCTGATCTGATGGAGGAGACATGGTCTCGGCCCTTGGAGCGATGGGCCGCCAACAGGGAAGCCCGGCCTCCCTACTCGAGCGCCACCAGGCAGAGAGAAGAGGCAAAGCCTCACGTGCCACCCAAGGCGTGAGGAAGGCGACATGACAGCCACCTCGGTGACTTCCAGTCAGATGGAGGAGACACAGGAAGCCCTCGTGGAAATTGTGTATTCTGATGGGAAGACATGACTTTCTTTCTTTTTTTTTTTTTGAGAATTCCTGGTCTGTTTGGGGAGACACAGTTTCCACCTTTGGGGGTACTCCCAGTCTGATGGGGGAGTACAGCCCCACCCTACGTTCTAGGAATTTCTAGTCTGATGGGATAGACATGCCCCCGTTCCACTTCTGGGGTCCCCAGCTGACTGGAAAGACCCAGCCCAATCATAATTGGGATTTCCCATCTGATGGAGGAGACATGGCCTCCCACCCCTTGGAATCTTTCAGTCTAATGGGGAACCACAGCTCCCCCCATTTCTGAGGTCTCGCCAGCTGACAAAGGAGACAACACCTGGAGAACACAGAGCCCCACTATCTAATGGGGGAGACACGGCCCCCAAATCTGAGAATTTCCAGTCTGCTGGGGGAGACAAGGCCCCTATACATTGACAGTTTCCAATCTGATGGAGGAGACATGACTCAGCCCCTCGAGGGTCTTCTAGTTTAATGGGAGAGATATTCCCCCGAGAGCTGGAAATTCCTAAAGGAGGAGAAGAGGCCGCCCCCTGAGGTCTCCCCATCTGATGAGGAAAAGCACAGCTTCTCGGCAGGCAGGCTCCCCTGAGACGCAGAATCCACCTTCACTACACGCAAGTCACCTCTTTCCTCTATCTCCCGGCGCCCACATGTGGAGCGCCATTCAGGGTGGCCACTCTTTCACCCAAAGCAGAAATGGCATCCCCAGAGGTAAGTGTACCTCCTGCCCCACCCGACGGGGGCCTTGGCAAGGGACAGGGGGGTGGACCAGATGACCTCGGGCGCCGCCCAGAGTCCTGTCTGTGCAGGTCAAGATGAGGGGTGTCAAAGGTGTGCAGGTATGTGCAGGGAGTGGGTGCAGCGCCCCCAAGGGCCTCCCGAACGGTCGGCAACCCTGTAGCAGGTGCCAGGGGAGAGACAGAGAGGAGGGAGACCCCACACTGCCCCCGCCTGATCTGATGGAGGAGACATGGTCTCGGCCCTTGGAGCGATGGGCCGCCAACAGGGAAGCCCGGCCTCCCTACTCGAGCGCCACCAGGCAGAGAGAAGAGGCAAAGCCTCACGTGCCACCCAAGGCGTGAGGAAGGCGACATGACAGCCACCTCGGTGACTTCCAGTCAGATGGAGGAGACACAGGAAGCCCTCGTGGAAATTGTGTATTCTGATGGGAAGACATGACTTTCTTTCTTTTTTTTTTTTTGAGAATTCCTGGTCTGTTTGGGGAGACACAGTTTCCACCTTTGGGGGTACTCCCAGTCTGATGGGGGAGTACAGCCCCACCCTACGTTCTAGGAATTTCTAGTCTGATGGGATAGACATGCCCCCGTTCCACTTCTGGGGTCCCCAGCTGACTGGAAAGACCCAGCCCAATCATAATTGGGATTTCCCATCTGATGGAGGAGACATGGCCTCCCACCCCTTGGAATCTTTCAGTCTAATGGGGAACCACAGCTCCCCCCATTTCTGAGGTCTCGCCAGCTGACAAAGGAGACAACACCTGGAGAACACAGAGCCCCACTATCTAATGGGGGAGACACGGCCCCCAAATCTGAGAATTTCCAGTCTGCTGGGGGAGACAAGGCCCCTATACATTGACAGTTTCCAATCTGATGGAGGAGACATGACTCAGCCCCTCGAGGGTCTTCTAGTTTAATGGGAGAGATATTCCCCCGAGAGCTGGAAATTCCTAAAGGAGGAGAGAGGCCGCCCCCTGAGGTCTCCCCATCTGATGAGGAAAAGCACAGCTTCTCGGCAGGCAGGCTCCCCTGAGACGCAGAATCCACCTTCACTACACGCAAGTCACCTCTTTCCTCTATCTCCCTCCCGGCGCCCCACATGTGGAGCGCCATTCAGTTGGGAGAGGCTTAGAGGAGCTGCCTGGGGGTGGGCGGGGGACGCTCTGACCCACCCAGGCCCCGCTGACCCAGCCCTCCTCACTCTCTCCCTAGCGGCAGCGGTGGCCATGACCATCGTTCCTGTGCCAACCCGGCCGACGGAGGGCCAGGACGTGACACTGACCGTCCTGGGCTACCCCAAGGACCTGCTGGTCTACGCCTGGTACCGCGGGCCTGCCTCCGAGCCCAACCGGCTGCTCAGCCAACTGCCGTCAGGGAACTGGATTGCAGGCCCCGCGCACACCGGCCGGGAGGTGGGCTTTCCCAACTGCTCGCTGCTGGTTCAGAAGCTGAACCTAACGGACGCTGGACGCTACACTCTCAAGACTGTCACGCTGCAGGGCAAGACAGAGACGCTGGAAGTGGAGCTGCAGGTGGCCCGTGAGTTGCAGGAGGGGGTGCGGAGGGGTGCCTCTTTTTAGACAAAGGCTCCCAAAAGCGGGGGCTCTGCCCCCTCCAGCTGACGTGGGGCTCCCCAAAGGAAGCTCCTGCCTCGTCTGTCACACTGATAGACCAGGGGCAGATAGGCTTCCTCCATCGGACTGGGGGCGTTAAATGGGACTTCTCTCTTCTGTAAGAGGCACACCAGACCACAGGCTTTAAAATACAGGGTGTAGACAGAAGGTAAGGCGCCCTTCCTCCTGAACGATAAAACACAGGAGGTATTGCCTATGCCATCATTCTCTTCCTCTCCCGGCAGACTAGCGGCATAGAGTGAGGGTGCATCCACGCCTTCCTCCTCAGACAGAGCTCATCGTGTTGCACGCTTTGTGTTACAATGAGAGTGAGAACAGAATGTTTGCCCTGGGAGGGTACATTTCTCTCTCAAATCGAAATAAGGACAATCTCCTCCATCAGGATGGAGGCTTCTAGGTGGTGGGAATGGTGTTTCCTTCTCAGACTGGATCTTCCCAGTACTCAGGATCAACGTCTCTCCCATCAGACCAGGAATTTCCAAATGTTGGGGACCATAACTCCCAGTCAGACTGGGAGCTCCCGGAGGTCAGGGAAAATGTCTCCTCCATCAGACTGGGAGCTTCCAGATGTTGGGGACCGTGTCTCCCCATCAAACTGGGAGCTTCCAGAAGTCAGAAAGAATGTCTCCTCCATCAGACTGGGAGCTTCCAGAAGTCAGGAAAAATGTCTCCTCCATCAGACTGGGAGCTTCCAGATGTTGGGGACCGTGTCTCCCCATCAGACTGGGAGCATCCAGAAATCAGAAAGAATGTCTCCTCCATCAGACTGGGAGCTCTAGAGGTAGGGACTGTGTCTCCTCCATCAGACTGGGAGCTCCCAGAATCAGGGACCGTGTTACTCTCATCAGATCGAGCATGCTCAGTGGTCTAAGAGGCCGTGTCCCTGGAGCCTGGCCTCCCACGTCAGGCCAGGCAGTTCCAGAAGCCAGGACCCTGGAATCAAAGACTATGAACCACCCACCTCAGACTTGAAGCTTCCAGGATCGTGAATCCAATCACTTCCAAACACCCCTACACCCTCCTTCATCCATTCAGTCATCAAACCCGAGTTTTCTGTGTCAAGATTGGGGGAAGAATGCTGGTCAACGACAGCAGGCCACCCCCCAGAGAAGCCTCGGAATTCCTTTTCACCCTGTCTCTCTTCTCACAGTCAGCCTCCCTTCCTCGCACAAGGACCAAGGCCTCCTTCCTGAACCTGAACCTGGCGCAGGCTGAGCATGGGCGGGCGGGGCTGCCGGGAGGCCAGGGTTGGACAGGGGAGCAGGAGAACGGGACCGGGAGCTGGCCCCCACCTCTGACAGCCTCCTCCACCCTGGTCTACCACAGGACGAACGGGCCCCTTCCTGAACGATAAAACACAGGAGGTATTGCCTATGCCATCATTCTCTTCCTCTCCCGGCAGACTAGCGGCATAGAGTGAGGTGCATCCACGCCTTCCTCCTCAGACAGAGCTCATCGTGTTGCACGCTTTGTGTTACAATGAGAGTGAGAACAGAATGTTTGCCCTGGGAGGGTACATTTCTCTCTCAAATCGAAATAAGGACAATCTCCTCCATCAGGATGGAGGCTTCTAGGTGGTGGGAATGGTGTTTCCTTCTCAGACTGGATCTTCCCAGTACTCAGGATCAACGTCTCTCCCATCAGACCAGGAATTTCCAAATGTTGGGGACCATAACTCCCAGTCAGACTGGGAGCTCCCGGAGGTCAGGGAAAATGTCTCCTCCATCAGACTGGGAGCTTCCAGATGTTGGGGACCGTGTCTCCCCATCAAACTGGGAGCTTCCAGAAGTCAGAAAGAATGTCTCCTCCATCAGACTGGGAGCTTCCAGAAGTCAGGAAAAATGTCTCCTCCATCAGACTGGGAGCTTCCAGATGTTGGGGACCGTGTCTCCCCATCAGACTGGGAGCATCCAGAAATCAGAAAGAATGTCTCCTCCATCAGACTGGGAGCTCTAGAGGTAGGGACTGTGTCTCCTCCATCAGACTGGGAGCTCCCAGAATCAGGGACCGTGTTACTCTCATCAGATCGAGCATGCTCAGTGGTCTAAGAGGCCGTGTCCCTGGAGCCTGGCCTCCCACGTCAGGCCAGGCAGTTCCAGAAGCCAGGACCCTGGAATCAAAGACTATGAACCACCCACCTCAGACTTGAAGCTTCCAGGATCGTGAATCCAATCACTTCCAAACACCCCTACACCCTCCTTCATCCATTCAGTCATCAAACCCGAGTTTTCTGTGTCAAGATTGGGGGAAGAATGCTGGTCAACGACAGCAGGCCACCCCCCAGAGAAGCCTCGGAATTCCTTTTCACCCTGTCTCTCTTCTCACAGTCAGCCTCCCTTCCTCGCACAAGGACCAAGGCCTCCTTCCTGAACCTGAACCTGGCGCAGGCTGAGCATGGGGCGGGCGGGGCTGCCGGGAGGCCAGGGTTGGACAGGGGAGCAGGGAGAACGGGGGACCGGGGAGCTGGCCCCCCACCTCCCTGACAGCCTCCTCCACCCCTGTGCCCCGTCCTTCCCCACAGTCCTGGAGTAGCACCGTGGACCTGGAGACTTCCGGAGAGACAATGTCTTCACGTCGCCCTCCTGGTCTCCTTCCCCTGGAGCGGAGGACCACACGCTTCCAGCAAGGATGCCAGACCGTGGTCCACTGTTCTCCCGCCTTCGCCCTAGAGTTAGAGCCAATGGGGTCCTGTTCCTTCACTGAGCTTCGGAGAGCCGCGGAGGCTATAAACCTGGTTAACACCCGCCTGTCTCAGCCTCTCCTTCCACTGCTGCTAGCGCTGCCCTTCCTGGTGGCCACACTTCTTCTTCCACTCAAGATGATGCTCAGGCTGGCTGCCAGCATGCTCAGGGGTGCCCAAAACACAGAGCTCCAGGCCCCCACAGCTTCATGTCAGAGCCTCAGGTCCTTCCCACATCACCCCAGGTTATTCCAGAGGGTCCTGCTTTCCAATGACTTGAGAGAGTGCCCCCTCTGTGGCACCAAACAGCTGCCCCCACCACAGAGCCTCCGTCCATAACCCAGGGCCTGATGCAAAGCTGTTTGTGCATAAGACAAGGAATGACCAAACTTCTCAAGAAGAGTTTCAGCACCTTCTGGCCCGGGGCGGTTTAATCAGAGATGTCCTTTTTGTGGGAGTGGGATTCCCCCATCCCGACTCCATGTATCTCTCAAACCTCTCCTGCACAATCCTAAAACTATCTCCCTCTTCCTCTAAACACACACACACACACAAAGCCCCTATGAATAAATGGATGCAAACAAGGCAGGGATGGGGTCGAGGGGTGGAGAGGAAGGAGAGGGGGAACCAGAGGGAGTGTGTCCTCGAGCTCCACTCACTAGTAGGGTCTGAGCCCTCAGCCCTAGCCAAGCCAAGAGGACCGCTGTAGCAAGACTCCTTTATCGAATTGGGGAAGAATGCTGGTCAACGACAGCAGGCCACCCCAGAGAAGCCTCGAATTCCTTTTCACCCTGTCTCTCTTCTCACAGTCAGCCTCCCTTCCTCGCACAAGGACCAAGGCCTCCTTCCTGAACCTGAACCTGGCGCAGGCTGAGCATGGGCGGGCGGGGCTGCCGGGAGGCCAGGGTTGGACAGGGGAGCAGGGAGAACGGGGGACCGGGGAGCTGGCCCCCCACCTCCCTGACAGCCTCCTCCACCCCTGTGCCCCGTCCTTCCCCACAGTCCTGGAGTAGCACCGTGGACCTGGAGACTTCCGGAGAGACAATGTCTTCACGTCGCCCTCCTGGTCTCCTTCCCCTGGAGCGGAGGACCACACGCTTCCAGCAAGGATGCCAGACCGTGGTCCACTGTTCTCCCGCCTTCGCCCTAGAGTTAGAGCCAATGGGGTCCTGTTCCTTCACTGAGCTTCGGAGAGCCGCGGAGGCTATAAACCTGGTTAACACCCGCCTGTCTCAGCCTCTCCTTCCACTGCTGCTAGCGCTGCCCTTCCTGGTGGCCACACTTCTTCTTCCACTCAAGATGATGCTCAGGCTGGCTGCCAGCATGCTCAGGGGTGCCCCAAACACAGAGCTCCCGGCCCCCACAGCTTCATGTCAGAGCCTCAGGTCCTTCCCACATCACCCCAGGTTATTCCAGAGGGTCCTGCTTTCCAATGACTTGAGAGAGTGCCCCCTCTGTGGCACCAAACAGCTGCCCCCACCACAGAGCCTCCGTCCATAACCCAGGGCCTGATGCAAAGCTGTTTGTGCATAAGACAAGGAATGACCAAACTTCTCAAGAAGAGTTTCAGCACCTTCTGGCCCGGGGCGGTTTAATCAGAGATGTCCTTTTTGTGGGAGTGGGATTCCCCCATCCCGACTCCATGTATCTCTCAAACCTCTCCTGCACAATCCTAAAACTATCTCCCTCTTCCTCTAAACACACACACACACACAAAGCCCCTATGAATAAATGGATGCAAACAAGGCAGGGATGGGGTCGAGGGGTGGAGAGGAAGGAGAGGGGGAACCAGAGGGAGTGTGTCCTCGAGCTCCACTCACTAGTAGGGTCTGAGCCCTCAGCCCTAGCCAAGCCAAGAGGACCCGCTGTAGCAAGACTCCTGATGTTGATCAGAAGTGGTGATGGAGACTCCAGGCTTGGGCTGGAAAGAGACATTTGGGCAGGGATGGAATGACTTCGTAGAGAGATTTCCCAGGAATGTTCAGGACAGAGCCTTTCTGGGGACAGCACTGTGTTAAGCAGATGGTGAGAGGCGGAAGACACCAGAATGAGGGTTCTCAAATCCGGTTAGAGTCCTTCCTTTGCTATGGATTCACTAGACTCTCAATTTGCCCACTAGTGAAAAAGTGTAGACTTAACAATACTGGAATGGGTTGCCAGTCCTTTCTCCAGAGGATCGTCCCAATTCAGGAATTGAAACTGCGTCTTCTGCATTTACAGGCAGATTCTTTACACTCCGAGGCACCAGGGAAGCCCTAGAATAGACTAGAGTTATCCAAACCATCTTATTAGCCTCAGAGCCCTTTCTTCAAATGCAAGTTTATATGCATTTAATTTCAAATGTATTATTTGAAATTGTAATGCCATAAAAGTAGATACCAATTCGGAAGTACAGCCCTCTCTCCCACCACCACCAACTTTCTTTTTTTTTTCTTTTCACCACCAACTTTCTACACAACTTTTGAAAAAAATTCTTAAATGTAAATAATAATTGGATTATAGAGGCAATTAAAAGGCAAAATACCAACCAGAATCAAACAACAGTGAAAGCATAAAGCCACACTTAGCAGGGAAAGACATGATAGCCTTCAAATGCTTAGATATGTTGAGAGTACTAAAAAGAAAAGACTTTGAAACGGAGCAAAATAAAGTTACCACTCAAGAAACTAGAAAAAGTCCATGAAATAAACCAAAGGAAAAAACTAAGGAATTACGGAAGGTAAAAGCAGAAATGGATGAAATATAAAATAAAACATAGAATTAGTCAATAAAACCTAAAGCTGATTCTTTGAAGGTGCTAGTGACATGAACAAACTTTTTACACGTATGATAAGGGACAGAGGAGACTAATATATAAAACAAAGCTGGTAAAGAATCCGCCTGCAATGTGGGAGACTCCAACTGGATTCCTCGGCCAGGAAGACCCCCTGGAGAAGGGAGAGGCTACCCACTCCAGTGTTCTTGGGCTTCCCTGGTGGCTCAGATGGTAAAGAATCTGCCTGCAATGCAGAAGACCTGGGTTCGATCCCTGGGTTGGAAAGACCCTCTGGAGAAGGAAATGGCAACCCACTCCAATATTCTTGCCTGGAGAGTTCCATGGCCCATCCATGAGGTCCCAAAGAGTCGCCATGACTGAGCGACTTTCAGGTCAAATATATATGATGAGGAAGGAGTATGTGGATAGTTCTCCAGCAACCACTCCCCTCTCCTCTTTCATGAAGTAGGCACTGCCTCCCATAAAAGAAGCTGAAAATGCCAGGTACTCACTTTTCCCAGACTGCTTTGCAGCTGTAGGTGACCATGTGACTAGTTCTGGCCAATGAAGGAAGGAGAAAATTGAAAGCTCTGTCCAGGAACTCTCCCCACCTGAGTGGGTACTAAAGGAATTCCATGGAGTTTGAAAGCTATTAGCTAAGTCAGTGTTTTCCAATATAAGGTTTCCAGGCAATGGCACAGCTAGGAAGTGAGGATGGATTTGAGCCCATACCCTTTAACTCCAACAACATTTGTTGTTGTTCACTCGTTAAGCTGTGTTCCACAATTTGCAACCCCATGAACTGCAGCACGCCAGGCTTCCCTGTCCTTCACTATCTCCCTGAGTTTTGCTCAGTCTCATGTGCATTGAGTCAGTGAAGCCATCCAACCATCTCATCCTCTGTCACTCCCTTCTCTCTTTTTTTTTTTTTTAAAGATTTATTTATTTATTTATTCTGGCAGGGTGGGGAGGGAGGGGAGCAGGCGGGCCACTTCTATTGGTCTTTCATTTGTCTGTTTTTCATCCATCTTTGTTCTTTGGCCTGTAGGGGCCTCCCATCACGGTGGCCTCTGTTGTTACAGAGCGCTGGCTCTGGGTGCATGCGCTCCAGAGCTCTGGCTCGGTAACTGGACACATGGGTCCAGCCACTCCACGGCACATGGGATCTTCCCAGGCCAGGGATCGAACAGGCGCCCCTTGCACTGCAAGGCGGTGTCCTTACCCACTGGACCACCAGGGAAGCCCTACCCTCTTCTCTTGCCCTCAGTCTTTCCCAGTATCATCAGGTGGCCAAAGTATTGGAGCTCAGCTTCAGCACCAGTCCTTCCAATGAATATTCAGGGTTGATTTCCTTTAGGATTGACTAGTTTGATTTCCTTGCAGTCAGTCCAAGGGACTCTCAAGAGTCTAGTTCAAAAGCACCAGTTTTTTGGTGCTCAGCCTTCTTTATGGTCCCACTCTCTCATCCATACACGACTACTGGAAAAACCATAGCTTTGACTATACAGACCTTTGTCAGAAAAGTGGTGTCTCTGCTTTTTAATAGACTGTCCCCAAAATGCCAGGTACTCACTTTTCCCAGACTGCTTTGCAGCTGTAGGTGACCATGTGACTAGTTCTGGCCAATGAAGGAAGGAGAAAATTGAAAGCTCTGTCCAGGAACTCTCCCCACCTGAGTGGGTACTAAAGGAATTCCATGGAGTTTGAAAGCTATTAGCTAAGTCAGTGTTTTCCAATATAAGGTTTCCAGGCAATGGCACAGCTAGGAAGTGAGGATGGATTTGAGCCCATACCCTTTAACTCCAACAACATTTGTTGTTGTTCACTCGTTAAGCTGTGTTCCACAATTTGCAACCCCATGAACTGCAGCACGCCAGGCTTCCCTGTCCTTCACTATCTCCCTGAGTTTTGCTCAGTCTCATGTGCATTGAGTCAGTGAAGCCATCCAACCATCTCATCCTCTGTCACTCCCTTCTCTCTTTTTTTTTTTTTTAAAGATTTATTTATTTATTTATTCTGGTAGGGTGGGAGGTGGGGAGCAGGCGGGCCACTTCTATTGGTCTTTCATTTGTCTGTTTTTCATCCATCTTTGTTCTTTGGCCTGTAGGGGCCTCCCATCACGGTGGCCTCTGTTGTTACAGAGCGCTGGCTCTGGGTGCATGCGCTCCAGAGCTCTGGCTCGGTAACTGGACACATGGGTCCAGCCACTCCACGGCACATGGGATCTTCCCAGGCCAGGGATCGAACAGGCGCCCCTTGCACTGCAAGGCGGTGTCCTTACCCACTGGACCACCAGGGAAGCCCTACCCTCTTCTCTTGCCCTCAGTCTTTCCCAGTATCATCAGGTGGCCAAAGTATTGGAGCTCAGCTTCAGCACCAGTCCTTCCAATGAATATTCAGGGTTGATTTCCTTTAGGATTGACTAGTTTGATTTCCTTGCAGTCAGTCCAAGGGACTCTCAAGAGTCTAGTTCAAAAGCACCAGTTTTTTGGTGCTCAGCCTTCTTTATGGTCCCACTCTCTCATCCATACACGACTACTGGAAAAACCATAGCTTTGACTATACAGACCTTTGTCAGAAAAGTGGTGTCTCTGCTTTTTAATAGACTGTCCAGGCTTGTCATAGCTATTCTTCCAAGGAGCAAGCTTTTTTTTTTTTTAATTTTTTCTAGAGCAAGCTTTTTTTAATTTTGTGGCTGCAGTCACTGTCCGCAGTGATTTTAGAGCCCAAGAAAATGAAGTCTGACACTGTTTCCACATTTTCTCCATCTATTTGCCAAGAAGCGATGGGACCAACCACACTATCCAGCCCTAACATGGGAAATAGCATCCATATTCTCCCCACCCCTCCAAGTTTACGAGAGTAGTGACATATATATCAGAATTTTTCTTCAGTGCTAGTAAGAGAGATGGGAAATAACACAAACAACAAAGAAAGACAACACTGAATATAAGATAACAGAGTAGTTTACATAGATAGAAGATTGTTTCTCTCTCACAGAAAAGGTGACAATAAGCAGAGCTGGGAAGGTGACTCCACGTTACTAGTGTCATTAGAGACACAGCTCTTTCTACCTTTCGCTCCATCATTCTTAGCTTGGGGCTTCTGTTCTCTTGATCACCTCATTGTCCAAGGTGGCTGCCGGAACCAGAGCTGCCTCTTCCATGTTCCAGGCAGGAAGCAGAAAGAAGGGAACAAAGAGTAAAAGCAGCTCCACGCCTAATTATGGCCTGTGCCCCCTCCTCCCTTTTTTTCCTTTTTGGCCACACCATGTGGCATGTGGAACTTCCCTGACCAGGGATGGATTCCATGCCCCCTGCAGCAGAAGCACAGAGTCTAAACCACTGGACCACCAGGGAAGTTCTGGACTGTGCCCCTTTTAAGGAAGCTTCCCCAAAATCCCATCCTACGGCTTCCACTTACATCTGATTCCAAGTATCATCAGGTGGCCAAAGTATTGGAGCTCAGCTTCAGCACCAGTCCTTCCAATGAATATTCAGGGTTGATTTCCTTTAGGATTGACTAGTTTGATTTCCTTGCAGTCAGTCCAAGGGACTCTCAAGAGTCTAGTTCAAAAGCACCAGTTTTTTGGTGCTCAGCCTTCTTTATGGTCCCACTCTCTCATCCATACACGACTACTGGAAAAACCATAGCTTTGACTATACAGACCTTTGTCAGAAAAGTGGTGTCTCTGCTTTTTAATAGACTGTCCAGGCTTGTCATAGCTATTCTTCCAAGGAGCAAGCTTTTTTTTTTTTTAATTTTTTCTAGAGCAAGCTTTTTTTAATTTTGTGGCTGCAGTCACTGTCCGCAGTGATTTTAGAGCCCAAGAAAATGAAGTCTGACACTGTTTCCACATTTTCTCCATCTATTTGCCAAGAAGCGATGGGACCAACCACACTATCCAGCCCTAACATGGGAAATAGCATCCATATTCTCCCCACCCCTCCAAGTTTACGAGAGTAGTGACATATATATCAGAATTTTTCTTCAGTGCTAGTAAGAGAGATGGGAAATAACACAAACAACAAAGAAAGACAACACTGAATATAAGATAAAAGAGTAGTTTACATAGATAGAAGATTGTTTCTCTCTCACAGAAAAGGTGACAATAAGCAGAGCTGGGAAGGTGACTCCACGTTACTAGTGTCATTAGAGACACAGCTCTTTCTACCTTTCGCTCCATCATTCTTAGCTTGGGGCTTCTGTTCTCTTGATCACCTCATTGTCCAAGGTGGCTGCCGGAACCAGAGCTGCCTCTTCCATGTTCCAGGCAGGAAGCAGAAAGAAGGGAACAAAGAGTAAAAGCAGCTCCACGCCTAATTATGGCCTGTGCCCCCTCCTCCCTTTTTTTCCTTTTTGGCCACACCATGTGGCATGTGGAACTTCCCTGACCAGGGATGGATTCCATGCCCCCTGCAGCAGAAGCACAGAGTCTAAACCACTGGACCACCAGGGAAGTTCTGGACTGTGCCCCTTTTAAGGAAGCTTCCCCAAAATCCCATCCTACGGCTTCCACTTACATCTGATTGGTCAGCTCTTAGTCATGTGGCCATCCTAGCTGCAAGGGAGGTTGGGACATGTAGTCTTTTTTTTTTCACTTTTTTCTTTTATTTTACTTTTTACTTTTACAGTGTTTTGTTGTTTACAGATATGTATAATCCCAGATTAGTCATATGTATATCCCTGGCCCCCATCCCTCATCCACCTCCTTCCCAGTACCCCCCTCTGCCTGCACCGCCACCACCCCCACCCCACCCCGCCCCCACCCCGTCCCACTCCTCCAGGCCATCTCACAGCATCCCTGCAGGGACATGTAATCTTTTCCCTGGGTGTATCACTGCTCCAAAGAACCTCAGGGTCCTTCCTGCTCTCAAGGAAGACAGGAAAGGATGGATCTTGGTGGGCAGCTGACAGGCTTGGCCATAACAGACCTTGGAACTCCTACCTTCCAAGAGGGACAAAACAGCCTTTCTCACCTAAGCCCAAAGGGAAGGAGCCCCAGCTGGAGTAGCCAGGATCTGGGCAAGACGGGTTGAGTTGTGCCAGGGCTTGCTTTGTGCAGTGCAGAATGAGGCCAGCAGGAGGGGTGGGGGTGGCAGCTCAGGTTTCTGGGTCAAGCCGGATTCCATATCCTCAGGGCGTGGAGGCTCAGACTTTCCCAGGACCAAGTCTCTTGTCCTCCTAGGCCTATCTGGACTGCTGGACTGAATCTTCCAGGCAGTCCAATCCCCTTCTTTGACAGTCCAGGAAAGAAAAATAGCAACAAAGCTTGTCAGGTGGGCAGTCCAATTCTTGTTATTTAAGAGACACAGCTCTTTCTACCTTCGCTCCATCATTCTTAGCTTGGGGCTTCTGTTCTCTTGATCACCTCATTGTCCAAGGTGGCTCGGAACCAGAGCTGCCTCTTCCATGTTCCAGGCAGGAAGCAGAAAGAAGGGAACAAAGAGTAAAAGCAGCTCCACGCCTAATTATGGCCTGTGCCCCCTCCTCCCTTTTTTTCCTTTTTGGCCACACCATGTGGCATGTGGAACTTCCCTGACCAGGGATGGATTCCATGCCCCCTGCAGCAGAAGCACAGAGTCTAAACCACTGGACCACCAGGGAAGTTCTGGACTGTGCCCCTTTTAAGGAAGCTTCCCCAAAATCCCATCCTACGGCTTCCACTTACATCTGATTGGTCAGCTCTTAGTCATGTGGCCATCCTAGCTGCAAGGGAGGTTGGGACATGTAGTCTTTTTTTTTTCACTTTTTTCTTTTATTTTACTTTTTACTTTTACAGTGTTTTGTTGTTTACAGATATGTATAATCCCAGATTAGTCATATGTATATCCCTGGCCCCCATCCCTCATCCACCTCCTTCCCAGTACCCCCCTCTGCCTGCACCGCCACCACCCCCACCCCACCCCGCCCCCACCCCCGTCCCACTCCTCCAGGCCATCTCACAGCATCCCTGCAGGGACATGTAATCTTTTCCCTGGGTGTATCACTGCTCCAAAGAACCTCAGGGTCCTTCCTGCTCTCAAGGAAGACAGGAAAGGATGGATCTTGGTGGGCAGCTGACAGGCTTGGCCATAACAGACCTTGGAACTCCTACCTTCCAAGAGGGACAAAACAGCCTTTCTCACCTAAGCCCAAAGGGAAGGAGCCCCAGCTGGAGTAGCCAGGATCTGGGCAAGACGGGTTGAGTTGTGCCAGGGCTTGCTTTGTGCAGTGCAGAATGAGGCCAGCAGGAGGGGTGGGGGTGGCAGCTCAGGTTTCTGGGTCAAGCCGGATTCCATATCCTCAGGGCGTGGAGGCTCAGACTTTCCCAGGACCAAGTCTCTTGTCCTCCTAGGCCTATCTGGACTGCTGGACTGAATCTTCCAGGCAGTCCAATCCCCTTCTTTGACAGTCCAGGAAAGAAAAATAGCAACAAAGCTTGTCAGGTGGCTCAACAGTAAACAATTCGCCTGCCAATGAAGGAGACACTAGTTCGATCCCTGGATCTGGAAGATCCCCCAGAGTAGGAAATGGAAACCCACTCTAGTCCTCTTGCCTGGGAAATCCCACGGACAGAGGCTCCTGACAGTCCCTGGGGTCACAGAGTAGCACATGACTTAGCGACTAAACTATGCTGACCCTGGTTGTCCAGCGGCTGACCAGTGGCTGACTTTGCACTCCCACTGCAGGAAACCTGGGAAGGGAGAACAATAATATAAGCTTCTAAGGTCTCAAGCATTGATATTGTCCTTTTTTTCTTTTTGTCTCTATCTCAATGAATTCCTACCACAACCCTGGGTAATTATTGGGAGTTCTTCCATTTTACAGATGAGGAGACTGAGACCCACAGAGCCAACAACCTCACTCCAGGTCGCACAGTTTCCATGGCTCCTGGGAGGCTAGCTGATGAGTCCCTGTTACTCCTTGGCAGGGCCGGCCAGACCAGGACACAGGCTGAGGGCCCAGACAGAGCTGAGGTGGCCACTTGAGCTGAAGAACTCTAGGCAACGTGACTTTTCTCACTTACAAGACAGAGATAACGATAGTATCGACCTCTTAGGACTATTGCAAAGATTAAATGAGTCAATATAAGGAAAGAATTCAGTTACCTAAGTGCTTGATGAATGTTTTTTCAACTCACTCAGATGGTTGTTTGAGCAAGAGGCAGATGGAAAAGCCAAAAATAACCATTTCTCTATAACGTCTTCTTCCTAGGGGACTTATTTAACCCTATGTCCCAAGTTTCCCTGTGACAAACCTAGGCAGTGTATTAGATAGCAGAGACATCAATTCGTCAACAAAGGTGCGTAGAGTCAAAGCTACGGTTTTTCCAGTAGTCATGTACAGATGTGTGAGTTGGGTCATAAAGAAGGCTGAGTGCCAAAGAATGGATGCGTTTAAACTGTGGTGTTGGAGAAGACTCTTGAGAGTCCCTTGGACTGCAAGGACATCAACCCAGTCAATCCTGAAGGAAATCAACTCTGAATATTCAACGAAGGACTGATGCTGAAGCTGAAACTCCAGTATTTTTGCCACCTGTTTGGAATACAGTGGCCAACTCACTGGAAAAGGCTCTGATGCTGGGAAAGACTGAGGCCAAAGAAGAAGGGGTGACAGAGGCTGAGACGGTTGACGAGCGTCATCGACTCAATGGAGATGAATCCGAGCAAGCTCCAGGAAAGAGTGGGGGACAGGGGAGCCTGGTGGGCCACAGTTCATCGGGTCAGAAAGAATCAGACACGACGTGTGGACGGAGCTGACTTTGCACTCCCACTGCAGGAAACCTGGGAAGGAGAACAATAATATAAGCTTCTAAGGTCTCAAGCATTGATATTGTCCTTTTTCTTTTTGTCTCTATCTCAATGAATTCCTACCACAACCCTGGGTAATTATTGGGAGTTCTTCCATTTTACAGATGAGGAGACTGAGACCCACAGAGCCAACAACCTCACTCCAGGTCGCACAGTTTCCATGGCTCCTGGGAGGCTAGCTGATGAGTCCCTGTTACTCCTTGGCAGGGCCGGCCAGACCAGGACACAGGCTGAGGGCCCAGACAGAGCTGAGGTGGCCACTTGAGCTGAAGAACTCTAGGCAACGTGACTTTTCTCACTTACAAGACAGAGATAACGATAGTATCGACCTCTTAGGACTATTGCAAAGATTAAATGAGTCAATATAAGGAAAGAATTCAGTTACCTAAGTGCTTGATGAATGTTTTTTCAACTCACTCAGATGGTTGTTTGAGCAAGAGGCAGATGGAAAAGCCAAAAATAACCATTTCTCTATAACGTCTTCTTCCTAGGGGACTTATTTAACCCTATGTCCCAAGTTTCCCTGTGACAAACCTAGGCAGTGTATTAGATAGCAGAGACATCAATTCGTCAACAAAGGTGCGTAGAGTCAAAGCTACGGTTTTTCCAGTAGTCATGTACAGATGTGTGAGTTGGGTCATAAAGAAGGCTGAGTGCCAAAGAATGGATGCGTTTAAACTGTGGTGTTGGAGAAGACTCTTGAGAGTCCCTTGGACTGCAAGGACATCAACCCAGTCAATCCTGAAGGAAATCAACTCTGAATATTCAACGAAGGACTGATGCTGAAGCTGAAACTCCAGTATTTTTGCCACCTGTTTGGAATACAGTGGCCAACTCACTGGAAAAGGCTCTGATGCTGGGAAAGACTGAGGCCAAAGAAGAAGGGGTGACAGAGGCTGAGACGGTTGACGAGCGTCATCGACTCAATGGAGATGAATCCGAGCAAGCTCCAGGAAAGAGTGGGGGACAGGGGAGCCTGGTGGGCCACAGTTCATCGGGTCAGAAAGAATCAGACACGACGTGTGGACGGAGCAACCACAACATAGGCTCCCCTCATTTTATGGAATAGAGGATGTTCTTGAAAATTTGTAGCCATCTGAAAACAGTTTACCAGAAAAATAATACATGTGTACAATTAGAATCCTGATACTGAATTTTCTTTTTTAGTAAAAAATAGTGAGGAATCACCTGACAGCCTAGTGGTTAGGACTCAGCATGTTCACTGCCAGGCCCCATTGCTGGTCGGGGAACTGAGATCCCACAAGCCATGTGGTGTGACCACCACCAACAAAAAGGAACAAAAAACAAACAAAAAAAGAAATTCTACAAAAAAAAAAAAATCAGGATCATCCCAACCCTGATCATCCTAGGTGCCAGGGAGACGCGCCCTCGACACAGATTCCCTGGGAGGTCCCATGGGAGGCTCCTCACAGCCTCCCTTTGAAATGGGGGCTCTATTTCCCCAGTCTCCTTAGCTGTCTCCCCCTGGGCCCAGGACACCTGTGTCTCCAGAAAAGGGACTTGGAAACTGAACTTTTAAAATCAATAGCCTGGGTGATTTTTGTCAGCTGCAAAGTTGGAGGACCCAGATACAAGGCCTGTTTGACCAAAAAAATAAGAAATAAAAATAAAGGGAAATAAGGCGCAAAGAGTAGGAGGCAACTTATCCAAAGTCTCTGAGCCAGGAAGGGGCTGGGCCCGGGATTGGCCCAGGATCACACAGCAGCTTTTCAGCCTGGAGGCTGAGACTGGGGCCTCTTCTATCTACCTCGGGAACCTCATACATAACCACCCCCTTTCTGTCCTCTCCCCGCAAAGCCCAGAGCGGGCTAGGGTCCTCTAGGACCTTCAGACTTCGTTGCCAGGGTTGGGAGCCAAGCCAGAAATCCAGAGCAGCGTCTGCCTCTCTTGCCCACTCCCTCCCTGCTCCCTCCAGATGCCTTTTCTCCTGTAACCTTTTCGAGGGAGGGAGGGTAGGAGTAGGGGTGGGGGCAGCAATGACCTTGAGGCCGAAACACACAATGGCCCAGTCAGGCTCTGGAGCCCCGCCAAGCAGAGGAAGGAAGCCTGCCCTGTTTTTCTCCCCTGGGCTGGAATGTTGATTCAGGAGAGAGAGACAGACAGGAGGGTGAGAGAGAGGGAGGATGAGGCAGAAAGTAGGGAGAGGAGAAGGAAGGATGAGGATGGAACAGAAAGGAGGAGGCGAGGGAGGAAGACAAGGGTGAAATAGCGCGGGGTACCTGCACCATGGTGCCAAGCTTGGACTTTGGGAACCAAGCAGAAAATGTGGTCAACACATAGTCCAGAGCCCAGAGAGGTCATCCCTGCCCCTCGAGGCTGCACAGGGCCAGGGCAGCCAAAGGGCCTCGCTTATCTGTTAACCACAGGCAGAAGCTCCCTGAGTTCCCACAGTGACCATCAGAAGCAGATGTCAGGGGGCCCTCTGGGGCCTGGAGGCTGCAAGGTCACCTTTCTGGAATCATCTCCCCTTGGGACCACAGTCCATCCCTACCTCCTTTTTCCTCTCCCTCCACTCTGGCCCCAGTGACTTAGCTAGATGGTTTTGACTCAAGGTCTCTGGTGAGGGGACAGTTAAGACGTGGGCTAGGTCAGAGTCATCCCAAGGCTCGGCTGGGACTGGAGGAGCCGCTTCCTGGCCCCTGCACATGACCGTTGGCACGAGGCCTCAGTTCCTTGCCCCATGGCCCTCTGTGTAGAAAGTTCATGGCGAGGCAGCTGGATTTTCCCGAAGCCAGGGACTCCATAGGAGAGCAGAGGGAAGCCACAGTGCCTTCACAGCTTGGTCTTAGAAATCACACAGCCATGTTCTGTCAACTTGTAGGAACAAGTCATGACACCCGGTCCCATTCAAGAGGCGGGGAATTCCTCTCCACCTTGCCACGAGAGGATCAGCGAAGAAGTCATGGACATATTTTTAAACCACCACAGACATAATAAGTAAGGCATGGTGGAATGAGGAAAAAACAAACAAAAAAATACAACGGAGCGACAAAGAATGCTAGAGGGTGTCTGAGTCAATTCATGATGCCGTAACAAAATACCACAGACAGGCTAGCTTAAACAACAAACGTTTCTTTCTCAGAGTTCAAGAGGCTGGGAAGTCCAAGGTCAAGGGGCCAGCAAGATAGTCTGAAGCTTCTACTTATGACTTGCAGGTGGGTCTCTCTCACGCTGGGCTTTCATGGCCCCTTCTTGCAGGGGCTCACGAGACCGACAGATGCACACTCTCTGGGGTCCCTTCATATAAGGACACTAATTCTCTCAGCTCAGGGCCCCACCCTTAATTACTTCCCCACAGGCCCCACCTCCAAACACAGGCACATGGAAGTTTAGGGCTTCCACATATGAATTTGGGGGGTAGGGGAACAAAAAATGTGGTCAACACATAGTCCAGAGCCCAGAGAGGTCATCCCTGCCCCTCGAGGCTGCACAGGGCCAGGGCAGCCAAAGGGCCTCGCTTATCTGTTAACCACAGGCAGAAGCTCCCTGAGTTCCCACAGTGACCATCAGAAGCAGATGTCAGGGGGCCCTCTGGGGCCTGGAGGCTGCAAGGTCACCTTTCTGGAATCATCTCCCCTTGGGACCACAGTCCATCCCTACCTCCTTTTTCCTCTCCCTCCACTCTGGCCCCAGTGACTTAGCTAGATGGTTTTGACTCAAGGTCTCTGGTGAGGGGACAGTTAAGACGTGGGCTAGGTCAGAGTCATCCCAAGGCTCGGCTGGGACTGGAGGAGCCGCTTCCTGGCCCCTGCACATGACCGTTGGCACGAGGCCTCAGTTCCTTGCCCCATGGCCCTCTGTGTAGAAAGTTCATGGCGAGGCAGCTGGATTTTCCCGAAGCCAGGGACTCCATAGGAGAGCAGAGGGAAGCCACAGTGCCTTCACAGCTTGGTCTTAGAAATCACACAGCCATGTTCTGTCAACTTGTAGGAACAAGTCATGACACCCGGTCCCATTCAAGAGGCGGGGAATTCCTCTCCACCTTGCCACGAGAGGATCAGCGAAGAAGTCATGGACATATTTTTAAACCACCACAGACATAATAAGTAAGGCATGGTGGAATGAGGAAAAAACAAACAAAAAAATACAACGGAGCGACAAAGAATGCTAGAGGGTGTCTGAGTCAATTCATGATGCCGTAACAAAATACCACAGACAGGCTAGCTTAAACAACAAACGTTTCTTTCTCAGAGTTCAAGAGGCTGGGAAGTCCAAGGTCAAGGGGCCAGCAAGATAGTCTGAAGCTTCTACTTATGACTTGCAGGTGGGTCTCTCTCACGCTGGGCTTTCATGGCCCCTTCTTTCATGGGCTCACGCAGACCGACAGATGCACACTCTCTGGGGTCCCTTCATATAAGGACACTAATTCTCTCAGCTCAGGGCCCCACCCTTAATTACTTCCCCACAGGCCCCACCTCCAAACACAGGCACATGGAAGTTTAGGGCTTCCACATATGAATTTGGGGGGTAGGGGAACATGAACATTTAGCTCATGGTAAGGAGCAACATAGGGCTTCCCTGGCAGTCCAGTGGTTAAGACTCTGTGTTTCCAAAGCATGAGGGACAGATTGGATCCTTGGTTGGGAAAATAAGATCCCACATGCCATATGGGTTGGCTAAAAAGATTAAAAAGAAAAAACATATTAAGGGCAACACAAGGACAGAATCGCTGTCTGCCTCTCCCAGGTCCAAGAGCAGTGCCAGTCAAACGTTGGTGCTCGATAAATATTTGATAAATATAATGGATGTGTGAATTTGACCAACATGTATTGACTGTGTACTCTTGAGAGTTCCTTGGACTGCAAGGAGATCAACCCAGGCAATCCTAAAGGAAGTCAGCCCTGACTATTCATTGGAGGGACTGATGTGGAAGTGGAAGCTCCAATACTTTGGTCATCTGATGCGAAGAGCCGACTCATTGGAAAAGACCCCCCCTGGTGATTCTGGAGAGACTGAGGGCAGGAGGAGACGGGGACGACAGAGGATGAGATGGTTCAACAGCATCACCAATTCAATGGACGTGAATTTGAGCAAACTTCGGGAGATAGTGAAGGACAGGGGAGCCCAGCGTGCTGCATCTATGGGGTTGCAAAGAGTCGGACATGAGTTAGGGGCTGAACAGCAACAGTGTTCCCTCACCAGGTTCCATGCAAAGTCACAGGAACACACACTGACCAAGGCAGCCTCACCTCCCGGAGCTCACAGCCCAGAGCAGGTGACAGGCGTGAAGAGGTCCTAACAAAGTCCTGACAAAGGGTCCTGATGCCCTCAGAGAAAGGGTGGGTTCTGAGAGAGAAACACCAGAGCATGTGGTTTAGGTGGAAGCTCAAAGCAGCCTCCTGGGATATTTACAGGGTGTGCCCGTTTCTTGTGGCTCGACACAGCAAGACAGGTCTGAAGTCCCCTACTTATGACTTGCAGGTGGGTCTCTCCACGCTGGGCTTTCATGGCCCCTTCTTTCATGGGCTCACGAGACCGACAGATGCACACTCTCTGGGGTCCCTTCATATAAGGACACTAATTCTCTCAGCTCAGGGCCCCACCCTTAATTACTTCCCCACAGGCCCCACCTCCAAACACAGGCACATGGAAGTTTAGGGCTTCCACATATGAATTTGGGGGGTAGGGGAACATGAACATTTAGCTCATGGTAAGGAGCAACATAGGGCTTCCCTGGCAGTCCAGTGGTTAAGACTCTGTGTTTCCAAAGCATGAGGGACAGATTGGATCCTTGGTTGGGAAAATAAGATCCCACATGCCATATGGGTTGGCTAAAAAGATTAAAAAGAAAAAACATATTAAGGGCAACACAAGGACAGAATCGCTGTCTGCCTCTCCCAGGTCCAAGAGCAGTGCCAGTCAAACGTTGGTGCTCGATAAATATTTGATAAATATAATGGATGTGTGAATTTGACCAACATGTATTGACTGTGTACTCTTGAGAGTTCCTTGGACTGCAAGGAGATCAACCCAGGCAATCCTAAAGGAAGTCAGCCCTGACTATTCATTGGAGGGACTGATGTGGAAGTGGAAGCTCCAATACTTTGGTCATCTGATGCGAAGAGCCGACTCATTGGAAAAGACCCCCCCTGGTGATTCTGGAGAGACTGAGGGCAGGAGGAGACGGGGACGACAGAGGATGAGATGGTTCAACAGCATCACCAATTCAATGGACGTGAATTTGAGCAAACTTCGGGAGATAGTGAAGGACAGGGGAGCCCAGCGTGCTGCATCTATGGGGTTGCAAAGAGTCGGACATGAGTTAGGGGCTGAACAGCAACAGTGTTCCCTCACCAGGTTCCATGCAAAGTCACAGGAACACACACTGACCAAGGCAGCCTCACCTCCCGGAGCTCACAGCCCAGAGCAGGTGACAGGCGTGAAGAGGTCCTAACAAAGTCCTGACAAAGGGTCCTGATGCCCTCGTAGAGAAAGGGTGGGTTCTGAGAGAGAAACACCAGAGCATGTGGTTTAGGTGGAAGCTCGAAAGCAGCCTCCCTGGGATATTTACAGGGTGTGCCCGTTTCTTGTGGCTGCCGTAACACATCGTCAAGAACTTAGGGGCTTCAAACAGCAGAAATGTACTTTCTCCTACAGTTCTAGAGGTCCGAAATCCTAAATGAGTCTCACAGAGCTCAAATTAAGCTCTCTGCAGGGCTGATTCCTTCCTGAGGCTCCAGGGGAAAAAAAGCCAGCCCTTGCCTCTGAGCTCCTGGGGTTGCCAGCATCCTTAGGCTGTGGCTGGGTCACTCCCATGTCTTGTCATCTCACCATCTCTTCTGTGGTCACATCTCTCTCTCTGCCTCCTTCTTATGAGGATATTAGTGATTACACAGAGGACCCTCCCAGATCATGCACGATCATCTCTCCAGCTCGCGATGCTGAACTTCATCCCACCTGCCAAGTCCCTTTCATCACGCAAGGTAACGAGCTCTCAGGCTCCAGAGATTCCAACCTAGCCCTCTTTGCGTGCGTGCGAGCATGCGAAGTCGCTTCTGTCGTGTCCAACTCTGCGAGCCCATGGACTGCAGCCCACCAGGCTCCTCTATCCATGGGATTCTCCAGGCAAGAATACTGGAACGGGTTGCTAATCTCCCCTCCAGGGGATCGTCCCAACCCCGGGATCAAACCCAGGTCTCCCAGGTCTCCTGCATTGCAGACGGATTCTTTACCCGCGAGCCACCAGGGAAGCAGCTCTCTTTGAGGAGCATTGTTCAGCCTGTCACAAGGTCGGAGAAGCTGGCTGGAAAGTTGTCAGATAAAGCATTTCAAACCGTGGGCACGGGATGTGCAAAGGCCAGAAGGCAGGAAAGAAGAGTCAAGCCAACGAGGCAGGGACTTCCCTGGTGTCCAGTGGCTAAGACTCCATGCTCCCAAGACAGGAGGCCTGAGTTCCATTCCTGGTCAGTGCACTAGACCCCTCATGGCCTAAGTAAAAGATCCTACATGCCTCAACGAAGACCCAGCACAGCCAAATAAATAATGTAAGTGTAGCAGGAGTGGAGTAAACTCGGGGTGAGTGGAGGAGGTGAGGGCAGAGCGAGGAAGTGGGGTGCTGCAGGGCCTCGTAAGCTGCGGTGAGGACCTTGGCTGTCACCTTGAGTGAGGAAGAAGTCCCACAAGGGTTCTGAGCAGAGGCTGGGCAGGCTCGGACTGAGGCCCTCAAAAGATCCCTCCAGCCATCTCTTGGAAGACACTGTTGTAGACAGAAATAAGAGCCGAGAATCCAGGGAGGAGGCAACAGCGGTGCTGACCGGAGGAGATGGCAGCTGGACCAAGGTGGTGGCCGTGAAGGTGGGGAGAGATTTTGCAGGCGGAGCCAACAGCATTTGCTGTTGGGCCAGACGGGCCACGAGGGAAACGAGGAGTCAAGGGGTCGCTCAGCCTCTTCCTGAGCAGACGCAGGAGAGGGCTGCGGTGCCCGAAGCTGGGAGGCGGCAGGCGGAGTGGGATCAGAGGTTGGAACGAAGGCCTGTGACATTTCAGAGGCCAGTGATCGGGCAGACGGCCTGGATGGACCCCACGGCACACGGGCTCCAAGAGGGAAGTTGGCACAAGTTGTGGACTGTGGTTTTCAGCCCATCTCGAGGGGCCCCTCATCCTCTCCCCCAACTTCCCCTGACACCGGGGTGGAGCCAGACTTGTTTGTTTGCCTCCCGTCATCCGTTTTATGATGGGGAAGGCTGGTTTTCCCCTAACCCAGCAGACACCTCTTCCCTCTGCCTGTCCCTGACCCTCCTGCTTTGGGAAGCCCCGCATCGGCCTCCTGAAATGTCCCCGCGGGACGGGGCCCTTGCAGCCAGCCAGATGGCCCCAAAAGGGGAAGTGGGTCACCCACAGTCACCCGGCACGCGGTCAGCTCAGGACCCAGGGTCTCGTCTTCTTGATGTCCCACCACCGCCCTTGGAGGTTGAAGGAGGAACCGACCATTCTTTGCACATTTCTCACGAGAAAACTGGGGCTCCAGGAGAGGCTCGAGATGCTCTGCCGATGGGGAAGTCAGGATTGAAACCCAGGTTTGGGTAGAAGGATGTCTCCGTTGTAAGCTCTGCAGATGAGGTGATGAGTGAACAGAACCCAGTCCCATCCTCCCGGGACCCCAGGAGGGGAGGCAGAATGGTCACAGTCAGTGACAACCCAGTATGGGTCAGGGACTGAGATGGGGGAGCCCAGGAGTCTGGGTTGGGGATGCTGGAGCCAGCTGGGGAGTCAGGGAAGACTTCCTGGAGGAGGTGATGACTTAATGACGACCTAGAGGAGGAGTGGGAAGGAGTTAATACATGCAAATGTTCCACTTTTCGTATGCAAAGTCCCAGGATGAAGAGGAAACCTAGCAGGCTTCGCTTGTGGTCCAGTGGGTAAAGAATCCACCTTGCAGTGCAAGGGGCACCAGTTTGATCCCTGGCATGGGAAGATCCCACGTGCCGCACAGCGGCTGGACCGGTGGGTCCAATTGCAAGCCAGGCTCTGGAGCGCATGCGCTCAGAGCCAGTGCTCTGCAACGAGAGAGGCCACTACAATGGGAGGCCCACACAGGCCAAGGAATAAAGATGGATGAAAATAACAAATAACTAAGAAACAGCTCTTGGCATGAAGTTAAAAAAAAAAAAAAAGAGGAAACCTAGTGACTTGTAAATCTAACCTTGCACCTCCTCTGGAGCCAGACGTGCTACCTTTGCACTACGAGGTCCTCCTTGTACCTCCTCTGATTAAAGTCTTCTCTGGTTGCCAGCACTCTTTAGCCTGGCATTCATTCATTCATTCATTCAAACTCACATTCCCTGAAGTTTGCAGCTAGTGTCAAGACCGGCGGGGACATAGCGAACCCCACGGGACTATGACCTTGACTTAGGGGTGTCCAGGAGGGAGTCCTGGAGAAGAAGGCATCTAGAGGAAGCTAGAAAGGGGGCTTCCCTAAGTGGTCTAGGGGCTAAGACTTTGAGCTCCCAATGCAGGGGACCTGGGTTTGATCCCTGGTCAGGGAAGTAGATCCCACAGACTGCAACTAGGACCTGGTGCAGCCAGACAAATAACAATAAGAGAGATACTGGAAAAGAGGCAGGGAAGGGTGTTCCAAGCAGGGGGAACAGCCTGTGTGAAGGCCTGAAGGTGAGTTCTGAGTATGACGGGCTCCAAAAGCTACTCACCTTCAGCTGAGGCAGAGGGTGCTCTGGGAGAGGTTAGAGAGGCCATCCTCACAGCCCCTGTGCGGGCTTCCTTCCTGGGCACAGGGGAGCCATGGGAAAGTTCTATACAGAGGACAGGCAGGTGTTGGCTTATAAATCAGAAAGACACTGGCCCTCTCCTCAGGAGTCACCTGGAGGATGAAAACGATGAAGCCACAGAATCTCAGATGGGTTTCTTCCATGGGGGCAGGAAAGATCTGAACCTAGCTTCTGAAGAAATGGGGTCCTGGTCTTCCGGAGGCTCAGCTCTCCTCCGGCTGCGGCCGAGAGACCGGGTCCATAGCAACCGCTAGGTGGAGCCAGGGCACCACCAGCCAGGCCTGAGTTCGCGAAAGCGGATCAGGGTCCAGAGTCCTGCAGAAATGCCCCTGCGGTTGTCGTCAGGTGCTTAGTCCTGTCGGACTCTCTGCCACCTCATGGACTGCAGCTCCCCTGGGCGGAAGCACATCCTACAGGCCCTCGGCCTCGGTGATCCGTGGTCCTGGCCCCTCCAGAGCTGGGGCTCACGGTGGTGCTTCAAGCATTCAGGGGCTGCTCTGACTCCGAGGGCTCAGGAAGAAGCTGTCTGAGCAGCAGCAGACTTTCTTTATCTCTCATCACACTGGAAGCTCAGATTGGAGGGTCCTGTTTCCCTGTTTTGGGGTCGTGGTGTGGGGGTTGGGGTGGGGGGCATTCTTACCTCCTTCATCAGACTGGGGCTACCTGTCTCCACCCACAGATTAGAAATTCATTATCTCATGCAGCAGAAGGACCCCTCCTTACCTTCTCCCCAACAGACTGGAAATCCTGTTCTCCCTCCAGAGAAACAGGCCTTATCTACTTTATCCTATTTGGGAAATCCTGTCTCTCTCCCCACACTTGATAAGAGAGCTTTACTGGCCCCATCGGGCTGGAGCTCCTGGTCTCCCCCATCCGACTGGGGAAATGCTTGTCTGCCTCCACTCCCTGACCTCCCCCACCCCCTCCCTCAACCGCCAGAAGACCTCTTCCGACAGTTGCCGGTCCTTCTGTCCACTGAAGGAGCCACGCCCATTTTACTGAGAGGTAAACTGAGGCACAGCGCAGCGAGGCTGCATGGCAGGGTGGAGCTGCAGATGCTCGCCCTCACCTTCTGCCCCCCTCTGTACCTACCCTTTGCCCTCCACGCCCTGGGTAACTCCCCTGGCACCGGGAGTAGGGGAATTTGGCCCGCAGGTCTCTGCGCCGTTTGTCTGCCTTTTATTGGCATGGGTGGTGGCTGGGGCTAAAGTCCAGAGCTGGGCTTGGGGCTCAGGGCACGGAGGGACACAGGGGCGGCGACCTAACACGCCGAGAGCAGCCCACTGGGTCAGGGATGGGCCAGGCCACGTTTTGACCTCACAGAGGGAAACAGGGCATGGATGGATCCTAATCTCCCTGCCCCCAGTTCCCCACTGCGTGGCCTTGAATTGGGAACTCTGCAGTCTCTCCAAGCCTTGGTTTCCCCAGCTATGCAAAGGGAATGATTCTCTGCGTGGTTGTGAAGATATGCTGAGTTCATACCTGAGAAATCCTTGGTTCAGGGGCTGATGGTGACCCCAAAAGTCAACATGGACCCCACCATCTCCCCTCCCCAAGAGCTTGCCTCCTAAATCTCTAGAATGGGTCCTCTCCCCTCCTCTTGCTCCTGCCCTCCCAACCCAAGCTGCCAGCTGTCTTGAGGCCCAGCTGGTCCCCCTGCACAGTCAGAGGGGTCTTTCCAAAACTCAACCCCTGGGACTTTCCTGGCAATCCAGTATCTAGAGTTCCATGCTTCCACTGCAGGGGACACAGGTTCAATCCTTGGTCAGGGAACTAAGATCTCACAGGACACACAGAATGGCCAAGAAAAAACCTAAGCAAAGACGCAACCCTGACTTCTGCTCAGAACCTCTGGGGCTCCCCAGGACTCTTGAGAGAAAGCCCCAGGCTGCACCTCAGCTCCAGGTCTACTGGGCACTGTGTGGCCAGACCACTGCTTGTCTCCACCCTTCTTTCTGTTTTTCTAAAAGATCCTGATGTTCTCCTCCATCCAGTACCGGCCCAGCTGCTTTCCGCCTCTGCCGAAACATCAGGGTGCCAAGGATGGCTCCCTAGGCCTGGTCCTCTCATCCCTCCACCTCCTCTTCCCTGTACCTCTCCCCACAGCCCCCATCACAGGTAGAAATAAGAGGTATTGGTGTGTCCACCTTCAAAACTGTCTCGAAATTCAGCCGCTCCTCTCCATCGTAGCGGCTCCCCGCACCGTCCCATCCCCTAGGGCCTGGGCCACTGCAGTCTCCTCTTTACTGGGCTCCCTGCCCCTGTCCTTGCCCCACTACGCAGCCAGACTTGTTTAGTCGTTAAGTGATAGCTGACTCTTTGCGGCCCTGTAGCCTGTAACCTACAAGGTTCCTCTGTCTACGGGGTTTCCCAGGCAAGAATACTGGAGTCGGTTGCCATTTCCTTCTCCAGGGGATCTTCTTGACTCGGGGATTGAACTTGTGTCTCATACTCTGCCACTGAGCCATCACAGTGAGAGGGACCCTGCTAAATTCTCAATCAGATCGTGTCCCTCTCCTGCTCAGAACCTTCCCGGGGCTCTCATCTCCCTCTAAGTAAAAGCCAAAGTCTCTATCGTGACTGAGGAAACCCAAACGATCCGTTCAACCCTCCGTCCCACTGAAAGGGTTTAATAGCTAGAGTAATAGGCAGATTTGATAAGGAGGCCAGGAGGTCCCAAGGAGGAGGAAGTGAAGGACAAAAAGAAGAAGGACAAGTATTTTTCTAACCTGAAGTGTTTGTTATGATAAGATCATCCCAAAACTTAAGTTTATTGTTTTACGTTGACGCTGTGGGCCTAGAAGGGCCTTTACACCAAAACGTCTCACCTAGCCCAGAGATTATCCCCTCGCTAATCTCATGTTGTGGGTGTGGACCGAAATGCCCAGTATTTTTGATAACCGACTGGAAAACACAAATTATGACGCTTTAACCATCTGACTTCTGCTCAGAACCTCTGGGGCTCCCCAGGACTCTTGAGAGAAAGCCCCAGGCTGCACCTCAGCTCCAGGTCTACTGGGCACTGTGTGGCCAGACCACTGCTTGTCTCCACCCTTCTTTCTGTTTTCTAAAAGATCCTGATGTTCTCCTCCATCCAGTACCGGCCCAGCTGCTTTCCGCCTCTCCCGAAACATCAGGGTGCCAAGGATGGCTCCTAGGCCTGGTCCTCTCATCCCTCCACCTCCTCTTCCCTGTACCTCTCCCCACAGCCCCCATCACAGGTAGAAATAAGAGGTATTGGTGTGTCCACCTTCAAAACTGTCTCGAAATTCAGCCGCTCCTCTCCATCGTAGCGGCTCCCCGCACCGTCCCATCCCCTAGGGCCTGGGCCACTGCAGTCTCCTCTTTACTGGGCTCCCTGCCCCTGTCCTTGCCCCACTACGCAGCCAGACTTGTTTAGTCGTTAAGTGATAGCTGACTCTTTGCGGCCCTGTAGCCTGTAACCTACAAGGTTCGTCTGTCTCCGGGGTTTCCCAGGCAAGAATACTGGAGTCGGTTGCCATTTCCTTCTCCAGGGGATCTTCTTGACTCGGGGATTGAACTTGTGTCTCATACTCTGCCACTGAGCCATCACAGTGAGAGGGACCCTGCTAAATTCTCAATCAGATCGTGTCCCTCTCCTGCTCAGAACCTTCCCGGGGCTCTCATCTCCCTCTAAGTAAAAGCCAAAGTCTCTATCGTGACTGAGGAAACCCAAACGATCCGTTCAACCCTCCGTCCCACTGAAAGGGTTTAATAGCTAGAGTAATAGGCAGATTTGATAAGGAGGCCAGGAGGTCCCAAGGAGGAGGAAGTGAAGGACAAAAAGAAGAAGGACAAGTATTTTTCTAACCTGAAGTGTTTGTTATGATAAGATCATCCCAAAACTTAAGTTTATTGTTTTACGTTGACGCTGTGGGCCTAGAAGGGCCTTTACACCAAAACGTCTCACCTAGCCCAGAGATTATCCCCTCGCTAATCTCATGTTGTGGGTGTGGGACCGAAATGCCTTTACAACCTTAAGCTATTGTTTCGATAACCGACTGGAAAACACAAATTATGACGCTTAAATTGGCAAAGGGGGGCACTCTTCTATCCCTCTTCCAGTGACTATGCTAGAAGGTCTTCCCTATCCTTTCTCACTTTAATAAACTTTTCACTGCACAAAGCTCTGAGGCACCATCACCAAGTCTTTTTGATCCCAGTGTGACTTCTTCTCCACTAGAGATCAAGAATCTGACACCATTCATGGTAACTTACTGTCATCTGTCACCTATCGCCACCTTCATCTTCCCAATCTCATTGCCATCCTTCTCCCCCAGCTCACTCTACCTCAGCCACGCTGGCCTCAAACAGCCAGCACAGTCTACCCCAGGGCCTTTGCACTTACCGTTTCCTCAGCCTGGAACACTCATCCCCCCAAATGTTCATTCCACTCCTTTGTTCCCCTCCCTCATGTCTTTGGCCAAATGTCGCTCCTTAGAGGGGCCTCTCAATTCACAGCTAACAGTATAAATATAAAAAGTCTAATTACTTGGAAACTCTAAAGCAGTCTCCTTAATAGTGCTCAGGTCAAAGAGGAAATAAAAACTGCAACTACAGACTATTTAGAAAAGACGGTAAGAACATTACATTTCACACCTAATGGTGAAATCCAAGTTGTACTCCTGGAAGAACAATTACATCCATGAATGGGGAGGTCTAATCCAGTGAATCAGAATGAATTACTCTAGTGTCTGGGCTTCCCTGGTGGTTCCATGGTAAAGAATCTGCCTGTAATGCACAGATGCAGGTTTGATTCCTAGGTGGGAAGGATTCCCTGAAGAAGGAACTGGCAACACACTCCAGTATTCTCTTTTTTTTTTGGCCACTTCTATTGATCTTTCATTCACTTATCTTTTTTGTCCCTTGGCCTGTGTGGGCCTGCCATTGCAGTGGCCTCTCTCGTTGCAGAGCACCAGCTCTGGGCACATGTGCTCCAGAGCTCCAACTCGGTAGTTGGACACATCAGTCTAGCCACTCTGCGGCACATGGGACCTTCCCAGGCCAGGGATCGAACTGGTGCCCCTTGCACTGCAAGACGGTGTCCTTACCCACTGGACCACCAGGGAAGCCCCCACTCCAGTATTCTTACCTGGGAAATCCTATGGACAGAGGAGCCTGGTGGGCTACAGTCCATGGGGCTGCAAAGAGTGGAACATGACTTAGTGACTAAACAGCAAATAGGGACCTCTGGATTTAAAAAAACACTTCAGGACTTCCCTGGTGGTCCAGTAGTTGGGAATCCTCCTGCCAATGCAGGGAACACAGGTTCGATCCTTGGTCTACATGCCAAAGGGTAGCTAAGCCTATCGTCACAACCAGAGAAAGTTCTCAAGCAACAGCGAAGATCTGGGGCAGCCAAAAATGAACACTTAAAATTGTAAAATAAATATAGGGGAGAATGGATCCATGCGTATGTGTGGCTGAGTCCCCTTGCTGTACACCTGAACTAGCACAACATTGTTAATTGACTAGACTCCAATATGAAATAAAAAGTTAAAAATAAATAAATATGTAAATTAAAAAAAACACTCTTCACCTCTCCCTCTCCCTCCCCAATCCCTTGATGACTTTATTTATTTGTTTGTTTGTTTGTTTGCTTATGGCTGTGCTGGGTCTTTGCTGCGGTGCACAGGTTTTCTCTAGTTATGGCAAGCCAGGGCTACTCTTCGCGGTGGTAGGGAGGCCTCTCATTGCGGTGGCTTCTCTTGTGGGGGTGCACGGGCCGTCGGCATGAGGACTTCAGTAGGTGCAGCGCACAGGCTCAGTAGTCGTGGCACATGGGGTTAGATGCTTCGCGGCATGTGGGATCTTCCCGGAGCAGGGATCCACCTCACGTCCCCTGCATTGGCAGGCCGATTCCCATCCACCATGGCACTGGGGAAGTCCTTGACAGCTTCGTTTTCCCCCCTGGCAAACACTTGACACGGTCTATATTTTCCTTGTCTCCTTGACAATCTGTCTTGAGAACTAGACTGACGCCCCACGGGCCAGACCTTACTTGGTTCCCCACCAGGGCAAGGCTTCAGATACCTGTTGGTGAAGTGCATGCCTCTATTTTGAACCTGTAAGACACGGACAAGTTTCAAAATCCCAAAAGCAGGAAATGGAAGTGAGAAGTGGCCTATCCACCCTGACCCCCACCCAGCCCCTCCCAGCTTCTTGTGTTTTATTCCAGAGATGGTCTACACATGGACAAGAAAATACGTGCACATAATTCTCTCTTTCCGCAAATGGCACACGTTCTTATTCTGTTCTGCAGTCTTCTCCCAGCAACGCATCGAGGACGTCACACCACATCCGTCTCGAATTGCTTCCTCATTCTTTCTTTTTTTTTTCTTTTTAAGCAATTGCATGCCTGGTGACCAAGGGGGAAAGAGTTTCTGTGGCAATCGTTGGCTTCCAGGAGCGGTAGTGACTGGAGTGCAGCACCCCTCCACCCCCAGACACCTGGACTCACAGCATGGGTCTGCAATCAAGCTCCCTCACGCACTGCGGGCGGGCCTGCAAACCAGAGCCGCCACTTTGGAAAATGGTTTGCCAATCTCCCCAGAGGTTAAATATACACTTCTATGACCCAGCACTTTCATTCCTGGGTATTTACCCAAGAGAACTAAAAGCCTTTGGACACACACACACATACACACACATAAAACGCGCATGTTTCCCAACTGCCAACGACTGGAAACAGCCCCCACGTTGCTTCAGCTGGGAGATGGAGAAGCAAAACTGTGGTCTGTCCCCACGTGGCAGGGAAGATGCAGCACGCTTCGGACACGACAACCTGAGTGAATGGCGGATACATTCAGCTGAGTGAAGGAAGCGAGACTCAAAAGTCTTTATTATTCTATTTAGAAGACATTCTGAAAAAGGCCACTCGCTAGAGACACAAAGCTCTGTGGCTGTGGGGGCGGCGTGGGAGAAGGGCATGACCACAGAGGGCCAGCAGGAGGGGATTTTGGGGGGAATGGAAACCATCTGCATTTTGATTCTGAGTGACTACTGCCTACGTGTCACAAAGCTTATAGCACAGGGCAGAGAAAAGAGTGAATTTGACTGTATGCAAATATTGTCATGGGTTTTCCTAAAAGGGTACCTGGCGCATGAGTCCATGTATAGGATGTTCTGGAAAAGCAAAGCTATAGGAATGAAAAACAAACCAGTGACTGCTGGCATTGGGGGATGAGGGGAGTATTTGACTGCAAAGGCACCCAGGGGTAGTTTGGGGTGATGGAACTGGATGCCTTGACAGTGATGTGATGATATGACTATAATCTTTTTTTTTTTTTAAAGATTTATTTATTTATTTATTTTGGTCGGGGTGGGGTGGGGAGGGAGGGGAGCAGGCGGTCCACTTCTATTGGCCTTTCATTTGTCCATTTTCATCCATCTTTGTTCTTTGGCCCGTGGGGGCCTCCCATTGCAGTGGCCTCTGTTGTCGCAGAGCACCGGCTCTGGGCGCATGCGCTCCAGAGCTCCGGCTCAGCAATTTGACACATCGGTCCAGCCGCTCCGCGGCACATGGGATCTTCCCATGCCAGGGATCGACCCGGTGGCCCTTGCACTGCAAGGCGGTGTCCTTACCCACTGGACCACCAGGGAAACCCATGACTATAATCTTTTATCTAAAGTCATCCCTCGTACCCATGGAAAATGAGTACATTCTGCAGTGTCCTATTATGTTGTATATTTTATCTTAATAATGTCGGTTTTGGAGTTTTATTCAGTATGATTTAATCTTAAGTGGTGGTGGTGATTTAGTCACTAAGTTGTGTCCAACTCTTGCAACACCATGGACCATAGCCCACCAGGCTCCTCTGTTCATGGAATTTCCCAGGCAAGTGGGTTGCCATGTCCTTCTTCAGGGGATCTTCCCCACCCAGGGATAGAACCAGTATCTCTTGCATTGCTGGCAGTCTCCTGCATTGTGGGCAGATTCTTTACCACTGAGCCAGCAGAGAAGCCCCAATAAAACTGATTTTAAATATCCTATCTCAGGACTTCCTTGGTGGCCGGATGGCTAAGACTCTGTGCTCCCAATACAGGAGGCTTGGGTTCAATCTCTGCTAGATCCCAAAGGTTGTGACTGAGAGTTCGCATATCACAATGAAAGATCTCTCATGCTGCAACGAAGATCAAAGATCCCACTTGTGGCATCTAAGATGTGGTGTGGCCAAATAAGTAGATATTTTTAAAAATTAAAAAATAAAGATTTCAGTATATATATATAAAATCTTATCTCCCCTTGCCCTTCCCTGACTGTGTAACCTTAGGCAAAGCCCTTAACATCTCTGTGCCTCTCGTCAAGGAGGAAGTATTTGGGGAGGAAGTGGGTGCTGAGGTCTTGGGTCTTACTGTGAGCACACAGGGACACCAGTACATCAAGAAACATTTACAAACAAAGCAGAAGGGCCTTATGAGGCTTTGAGTGAAGTTGGGGACAGAAGTCTGAGCTGTTGACAATGGTTCCTGTGTCCCAGAAGGACAGGTCTCGAACTGAGCACCGCCAGGCCTTCTCTGAGTCCCTTTGAACCACTGGGCACTCCTTGTTGACCTAGAAAAAATCAGGAGAACCATCCCTGGGTCCCAGAGGAGTGGCTTCAGTGATGCACAATTTAGAGCATTGTACTCCGGCTGAAACATCGGTCCACCCGCTCCGCGGCACATGGGATCTTCCCATGCCAGGGATCGACCCGGTGGCCCTTGCACTGCAAGGCGGTGTCCTTACCCACTGGACCACCAGGGAAACCCATGACTATAATCTTTTATCTAAAGTCATCCCTCGTACCCATGGAAAATGAGTACATTCTGCAGTGTCCTATTATGTTGTATATTTTATCTTAATAATGTCGGTTTTGGAGTTTTATTCAGTATGATTTAATCTTAAGTGGTGGTGGTGATTTAGTCACTAAGTTGTGTCCAACTCTTGCAACACCATGGACCATAGCCCACCAGGCTCCTCTGTTCATGGAATTTCCCAGGCAAGTGGGTTGCCATGTCCTTCTTCAGGGGATCTTCCCCACCCAGGGATAGAACCAGTATCTCTTGCATTGCTGGCAGTCTCCTGCATTGTGGGCAGATTCTTTACCACTGAGCCAGCAGAGAAGCCCCAATAAAACTGATTTTAAATATCCTATCTCAGGACTTCCTTGGTGGCCGGATGGCTAAGACTCTGTGCTCCCAATACAGGAGGCTTGGGTTCAATCTCTGCTAGATCCCAAAGGTTGTGACTGAGAGTTCGCATATCACAATGAAAGATCTCTCATGCTGCAACGAAGATCAAAGATCCCACTTGTGGCATCTAAGATGTGGTGTGGCCAAATAAGTAGATATTTTTAAAAATTAAAAAATAAAGATTTCAGTATATATATATAAAATCTTATCTCCCCTTGCCCTTCCCTGACTGTGTAACCTTAGGCAAAGCCCTTAACATCTCTGTGCCTCTCGTCAAGGAGGAAGTATTTGGGGAGGAAGTGGGTGCTGAGGTCTTGGGTCTTACTGTGAGCACACAGGGACACCAGTACATCAAGAAACATTTACAAACAAAGCAGAAGGGCCTTATGAGGCTTTGAGTGAAGTTGGGGACAGAAGTCTGAGCTGTTGACAATGGTTCCTGTGTCCCAGAAGGACAGGTCTCGAACTGAGCACCGCCAGGCCTTCTCTGAGTCCCTTTGAACCACTGGGCACTCCTTGTTGACCTAGAAAAAATCAGGAGAACCATCCCTGGGTCCCAGAGGAGTGGCTTCAGTGATGCACAATTTAGAGCATTGTAAGAAAGCCTTTTTCAATAGTCAGATGGAGCTGCCGGATCAGTTCCCTGCGGTCTCATCTGTTTGGGGCAGACTTTGGGTATGTACAGCCCCCAGCCTGCCCTCACAGGCTCACATGTAGGGGGAGATTGAGCTATGCCCAGACAGAGACATCCCAGAATGGTTGGGGCTCAGTCTGGGGGGTCTAGGTGGGTCACAAACGAGACTATGGAAAGAAATCAGGGAGGGCTTCCTGGAGGAGAGGCTGCCAGAGCAGAGCCCTAATATATTGACTGAACACCTGCTGTGTGCCCTGGTTTGGTTCTCAGTGAAAGAGACTATTTTCTGAGGCTAAAGTGAAAGGGGTTTGCGGTGGGTGGAGGGGAGAGGCCACTGCTAAAGGCAGGGATGTGGGTGGGGGCAGAGCAGTGGGAGATAAGGCAGGAGTGAGGTGGTACCTGGGTCAAGGCTTCCCTGACAGGAGCTTGGACTTGCTCCTGCTCACGCCCCAGGCAGAAACAGCTTTCTTAAGATCCATCCCCGTGTGCAAGGAGAATGAGACAGGAGGAGGAAGCCAGGAGGGGACGGGGGAATAGGAATAAGATGACTGTTAAGGCTTCCCTGGTGGTCCAGTGGGTAAGGACACCGCCTTGCAGTACAAGGGGCACCGGTTCGATCCCTGGCCTGAGAAGATCCCACGTGCCGCGGAACGGCTGGACCGATGTGCCCAATTACCGAGCCGGAGCTCTGGAGTGCATGTGCCCAGAGCCGGTGCTCTGCAGCGAGAGAGGCCACTGCGATGGGAGGCCCACAGGAGCCAAAGAACAAAGATAAATAAATCAAAGACCAATAGAAGTGCCCCCCCCCCCAAAAAAAAGCTGATTGTTAGAGCCACATGGAGAAGTGGGTCCAAGTGTTAACAAAAGGTGAGGTGGGTTCAGCTGCTCATAGATACAAAGCCAATAAACAGCTTTTTCAGATGCCAGCAGCAGACGGGGCTGGAGGATGGCCGATATCTGTCCTAAGGCAGACCACCCCATAGCCCCCACCACAAATGGGGCAAACGCTTTTACAGACAGGAGGAGGGGGCTCCACACGGAAACAGCACAGTCAGCTCTGACAGTCGTCTTCAGCTTGGTCACCCATGGTCTGAGCAGTGTCATCTTGGTTATTGTAGGTACAGGTAGTCTTCTGTTCCAGGGCCAGTTTATTCCCATTTCTCTGAGGCCAGTTCTCAGAACTTTGGCAGCTCATGATGTGTAGTTAACATCTCCATCTGGGGTTTTGGTATCTAGAAGACGGCTCAGAATATTATCTCGAGCCCTTGAGAAAGAGCTAAAGATCCTTGACCATGCCTACTGACTACATTATTAGTATTTGGCCTTCTTTGACAGTTTTCCTTTGTTTCTGCATTTCTCATTTCTCTGTCTAAACTTATTCTTTGACTAAAGTTTTCCACAGACCAAAGATAGGCAGAGGACATGGTGGGAGAAGGGAGGGACCACAGGGTCCTGCTCCGTTTCACAAGTAGGGGGAGAAGGTAGAGGACGTGTCTCTTGGGTCTCACCCAAGACCCTTCCAGGAGCTAGGAGGTCTCCTTATTTCTAAAGTGTTAACACAGTGAGTCTTGGTTTTGCCAAAGATGTGTTCTTATCATTCTTCAGTTCCTAAGACTCTCTGACTTGATCATTTTCCATTTCTTAAATTCTGTTCGTCTTTGTTCCTGAAGTTCCACTAAGGCAAGTCTCTCCTTTTGTTTGTTTGTTTTTTTTTTAACAAGTATATATTTTTAAAATTTTGGACTCTTTTTACTGTTTTTTTTACTTAATTATTTTCATCTATCTTTGTTCTTCCGCCTGTGTGGGCTTCCCGTTGCAATGGCCCCTCCCGTTGCAGAGCAGAAGCTCAGGGCGCATGCGCTTCAGAGCGCTGGCTGTTAATTGGACACACCGGTCCAGCCGCTCCGCGGCACGTGGGATCTTCCCAAGGCATCAAACCGGTATGCCTTGCGCTGCAAGGCAGACTCTTTACCCACTGGACCACCAGGGAAGCCCAAGGCAAGTCTCTTTAATCCTTGGAGGTTCGGATTCATTTACTCAATAAATATTTATTGAGCCTCTGTCCTGTGTGAGGTGCCAAGGACACAGAAAAGAACAAAATGGATGAAACGCCTGCCTTAGGGGAAGCCACACTTATTGAGGGCTCCCATACCCGGATCAATTCTAGGTGTCCACATGGAACTCCTTTAATCCCGCTCGCAATCTTATGAGTTAGAGGCTTGAGTAACCCCCTTTATTCAAAGGAGGGAACTGAGGTACAGGGTTCTGGAATGCCTTGTCCCTAAAAGTCTGGGACTCTAGAATTCTTTGCACCTAAGAGTCTGAGGTCCTACAGGTGTTGTTGTTGTTCATTGAAGTACAGTTGAGTTCTAGTGTGGTATTCATTTCTGTTGTACAGTAGAATGATTCATTTATACATATGTATTTTCTTTTTTAAAAAAAAATTTATTGATTGATTTATTTGGGGGGGGTGGGGAGGGAGGGGGTGCGGGTGAGCCGCTTCTATTGGTCTTTCATTTGTCTATTCTTCATCCATCTTTGTTCTTTGGCCCGTGTGGGCCTCCCGTCGCGGTGGCCTCCTTCGTCGCAGAGCACCGGCTCTGGGCGCATGCGCTCCAGAGCTCCGACTCGGTAATTGGACGCATCGGTCCAGCCGCTCCGAGGCACGTGGGATCTTCCCAGGCCAAGGAGCGAACCGGTGCCCCTTGCACTGCAAGGCGGTGTCCTTACCCACTGGACCACCAGGGAAGCCCACATATGTATTTTCTTTTTCATATTCTTTTCCATTATGGTTTATCTAAATTTCTAGAGGTGTTTGTCCTAAAGATTCCGTGGTCCTTGGATTCAAGTGGCCAGTGGACTCAATCTCATTGTGGACCGAGAAACTGCAAATTAGAGCCACCATGTGATTCACACATGCATGCACACACACACGCGCGCGCTCGCACGCACACATACCAGGATGACTCGTGCTTTCAAAGTCTGACCAGATTCAGTGCTGACAAGGATGTGGGGTAAGGAGAACCTACAACAGACACTGGAGATGGGAGTGAAAATTGGTGCAACACTCTCTGTATCTTCCACAGCGGAACATCTGCACATTCTATGTCCCAACAATTGCACTCTTGGATTATGAGGGGACATGCATGTGCTCATGGGCACCTAGGGCTCCACACTGCATTGTCAAAAGAAGACAGAACCTGGAGACCAGAGCACATGCCCAGCAACAGGCAAATGGATTTGTAAATTGTGGTTTTCCATGCAAGAGGGTGATCCACAGTCATGGAAAGGAAAACAGTTTGAAAGATGTAAGAATATGAGTGAGCCTCACAGACATACCTCATAGAGGGCTTCTGAGGTGGCTCAGTGGTAAAGAATCTGCCTGCAATGCAGGGGATGTGGGTTCCATCCCTGGGTTGGGAAGATCCCCTGGAGAAGGAAATGGAAACCCATTCCCGTATTCCTGCCTGGGAAATCCCAGGCACAGAGGAGCCTGGTGGGTTATAGTCCATGGGGTCACAAAGAGTTGGATGTGACTGAGCAACTAAGCACACACACACACACATACACACAAGACTAAGTGCAAGAAACCAGACCAAGGACAACTCAAAGATTCTCTTATTAAAAATTCAACGGGTAGTTAGGTGGTGAAGAGTTCGTCTGCCAGTGCAGGAGATCCGGGAAGACCCCACATGCTGTAGCGCGACTAAGCCCGTGAGCGACAGCTATGGAGCCTGTGCTCTAGAGCCTCGGAGCCGCAACTGTGGAGCCCACGGGCTGCAACGACTGAAGCCCGTGTGCCCTAGAGCCAGAGTTCCACAACAAGAAACATCACCGCAACAAGAAGCTTGCTCACCTCAACTAGAGAGGAGACCCCACCCCCTGCAACTGGAGAAGAGCCTTTGGCAGCAGTGAAAGCCCAGAATAGCCAAAAGAAAAAAAAAATAAATTGGATTCAAGTGGCCAGTGGACTCAATCTCATTGTGGACCGAGAAACTGCAAATTAGAGCCACCATGTGATTCACACATGCATGCACACACACACGCCCCGCACGCACACATACCAGGATGACTCGTGCTTTCAAAGTCTGACCAGATTCAGTGCTGACAAGGATGTGGGGTAAGGAGAACCTACAACAGACACTGGAGATGGGAGTGAAAATTGGTGCAACACTCTCTGTATCTTCCACAGCGGAACATCTGCACATTCTATGTCCCAACAATTGCACTCTTGGATTATGAGGGGACATGCATGTGCTCATGGGCACCTAGGGCTCCACACTGCATTGTCAAAAGAAGACAGAACCTGGAGACCAGAGCACATGCCCAGCAACAGGCAAATGGATTTGTAAATTGTGGTTTTCCATGCAAGAGGGTGATCCACAGTCATGGAAAGGAAAACAGTTTGAAAGATGTAAGAATATGAGTGAGCCTCACAGACATACCTCATAGAGGGCTTCTGAGGTGGCTCAGTGGTAAAGAATCTGCCTGCAATGCAGGGGATGTGGGTTCCATCCCTGGGTTGGGAAGATCCCCTGGAGAAGGAAATGGAAACCCATTCCCGTATTCCTGCCTGGGAAATCCCAGGCACAGAGGAGCCTGGTGGGTTATAGTCCATGGGGTCACAAAGAGTTGGATGTGACTGAGCAACTAAGCACACACACACACACATACACACAAGACTAAGTGCAAGAAACCAGACCAAGGACAACTCAAAGATTCTCTTATTAAAAATTCAACGGGTAGTTAGGTGGTGAAGAGTTCGTCTGCCAGTGCAGGAGATCCGGGAAGACCCCACATGCTGTAGCGCGACTAAGCCCGTGAGCGACAGCTATGGAGCCTGTGCTCTAGAGCCTCGGAGCCGCAACTGTGGAGCCCACGGGCTGCAACGACTGAAGCCCGTGTGCCCTAGAGCCAGAGTTCCACAACAAGAAACATCACCGCAACAAGAAGCTTGCTCACCTCAACTAGAGAGGAGACCCCACCCCCTGCAACTGGAGAAGAGCCTTTGGCAGCAGTGAAAGCCCAGAATAGCCAAAAGAAAATAAATAAATAATTTTTTAAAAATCTTTAAAAAAAAATCAACGAACTTCCCTGATAGTCCAGTCGTTAAGTACACTTCCACTGCAGGGGGCTTGGGTTCAAACCCTGGTCAGGGAACTAAGATCCCACATGCCTATGGTGTAGTCAAAAAAAGAAAAAATTCAAAACTGGATGGGAGGAATAAATCATAAGTTTAAGATTAATATATATGCACTACAATATATAAAAGAGATACCCAATAAGGACCTACTGTATAGCACAGGGCATACAGTGTACTCGATATTTTATAAAGGAAAAAAAACTGTAAAAGATTTATATATAATTGAATGTCTTTGCCTATACGTCAGAAATTAACGTAGCACTGTAAATCAGCTATTGTATGTGTTCCGGTCATCCAGTTGTTTGCAACCCCATGGGCTATAGCCCAACAGGCTCCTCTGTCCATGGAATTTTCCAGGCAAGAATACTGGAGTGGGTTACCACTTTCTACTCCAGGGAATCTTCCTAAACCAGGCATGGAACCCGCATCTCTTGCCTCTCCTGCCTTGGCAGGCAAGATTCTTTACCACTCATGCCACCCAAAATTTAAAAAAAAAAAAAACATTAAATAACAAAAAACACAATACTGTTGCCATTTAACGGACCTCATTCTAAGACCTGCTAAATTATTATTTATGGTGGCTTTTCATAGATATGGAATGTCCTATGTCACATGTCTTCTGTGAATAAAGACAGTTTCAATCCTTTAAGCTAAACAAAAATATAAAGGAATGAACTAATTAAAACCTGTAGTGGTCAGGTGTAGTAAAAGGAAAATCACAAAAGCATCAGAAAATGAGTTACCTTGAGAAAAGGGAGAGCTGAGATTGGGAAGAAGCCTGAAGGAACAGGTAGAACCATTTCTGAACCTAAATGTCTCTTTTTAAATGGTTTGCAAAATGGAACATTATTGGTCATGCAATTCTCCACATTATATTAATATTTCATAATTTTAAGATCCATATTCTTTTTCATTCGCACGATTCCACATCTCTCGGTTTTTCTGACGACTTGGTTCTCCACTGGGGGCAAAATTCCTGAGCCTGGGGCAGGAGGCCACGGTGGCAAGCCGCAAGAAGAGAATTCGGGATCTGAAACACACAATGCAATTTGACTTTCCCAGAAGTGAGCGAGGGTTCTGTGACCGTGTGACCACAGGAGGCCCAAGTGACAAGTTCAGAGGTGGGTACTGTCCGAAGGAGATGCCGCAGGCCAACCCCGACGCCTACCTCCCGCGGAGCCTGACAGTAAGAGGTCCCGGTACCGGGTACCCGACGACGTCAACAGCCCCGAGCCAGGGCTCCAGGAGCGCCACCTCCAGCACGCCTGGCGCCACCGCCAGGCTTTCTCACATAGAAACTGAGCCTGCCCGGGGCTGCGCAGCTGGGAGGCTGCAGTGCCTTGACCTGACTCCACGGGGGCGGGACCGTGGAGACACGCCCACCCGATCCTCTTGTGGGAAAGTGAGGCAGGGCAGGGGTAGCCCCGACGGGACGGCGGTTGGGGAAAGGGAAGGTGAGTCCACCGTGGTCCCCTCTGCTCAAATGAGGAAGGCCCTGGCAGGACCTGCTTTCCCAGGAGCCTGGGGGGACTTTCGAATCTGAGTTGGTGAGCTCCGGTGGCTGCAGGGGAGGGTACCGCCTCAGACTGGGGAGGCACCGACTTCCAAGGGAAAAGGCCAGCTTTTCAGGGTAGGTGCGGTCCCTTCCTCTGAGGTGGCCTCTGTGCTCTGCCCTGGGGAGGTGGACTGGAGAAGGGGGGCTCCCGGTTCCTTGGGGAAGGGTCTCCCCATCACAGGAAGTGTCTAGGCTGATGGGGAAGGCAGGCACCAGCTTCCTCCCGGGTAATTTATAGCTGGAACTTCAATACTGGAGGAGGGCATGGCCACCCACTCCAGGACTCTTGACTGAAGATCCTGAACAATCTTATGGACATAGGAGTCTGGAGGGCTGCAGTCCATGGGGTCGCACAGAGTCAGACATGACTGAAGCGACTTAGCACCATGTGCTTCAGTACTGGGAACAAGACTCAGTCTCCTAAAGTGTTTCTAGTAAGATGGCTGGTTCAAGCTACACCATTCAATAAGCTAGCCTGGGCTTCCCTGGTGGTCCAGTGGGTAAGGACACCACCTTGCGGTGCAAGGGGCGCCAGTTCGACCCCTGGCCTGGAAAGATCCCGCGTGCGACGGAGTGGCTGGACCGATGTGTCCAACTACCAAGCTGGAGCTCTGGAGCGCATGCACCCAGAGCCAGTGCTCTGCGACGAGAAAGGCCACTGCAACGGGAGGCCCACACAGGCCAAAGAACAAAGATGGATGAAAATGAATAAATGAAACATCAATAGAAGTGACTAGAAAAAAAATAATAAGCTAGCCTGATGGAGGAGGTAGGACCCAGGGGACCAGACCAGGTTCAATGGCCACAGGGCTAGGAAACTGGCAGAGTAGAAAGTAGACCCCGAATCCATTTGTCTCCCTCCTTACAGACAAGGATGACGTAGGCAACCGTGCAGAAGGCCCCAGGAAAGCTCACTGGCTCCTCTCGGCCATCATGTTATCACCAAGATGACTCAAAGGAGGAAACAGATCAGATGCCACTCCAAAGCCCCTCGAGCAGAGCTGATCCTCCCTCTCAGGTTGTCTTGACTCCAAAACCCGCTGTGGCGATGGGGTCCCCCAGAAAGCAGACACTTAAAGTTGCTGTTAGTCGCTCAGTCGTGTCCCACTCTTTGTGGCCTCATGGACGGCAGCACTCCAGGCTTCCCTGTGCTTCACTACCTCCTGGGGTTTGCTCAGACTCATGTCCATGGAGTCAGTCTCATCAACCATCTCATCCTCTATCGCCCCCTTCTCCTCTTGCCCTCAATCCTTCCCAGCATCAGGGTCTTTTCCAATGAGTCGGCTCTTTGCATCAGGTGGCCTAGAGTTAGGAGAGCAAGAGGTCTACGGAGAGCAGCATGTGTGAAAGGGGGAAGCAGGGCTGGGTAAGAGGAGCATGAGGCCAGCCCCAGGGGCAGCCCTGGAAGCAGACTGCCCGTGGATCTGGAAGGAGCCCAAACCCCGCGCACAGAGTCAGACATGACTGAAGCGACTTAGCACCATGTGCTTCAGTACTGGGAACAAGACTCAGTCTCCTAAAGTGTTTCTAGTAAGATGGCTGGTTCAAGCTACACCATTCAATAAGCTAGCCTGGGCTTCCCTGGTGGTCCAGTGGGTAAGGACACCACCTTGCGGTGCAAGGGGCGCCAGTTCGACCCCTGGCCTGGAAAGATCCCGCGTGCGACGGAGTGGCTGGACCGATGTGTCCAACTACCAAGCTGGAGCTCTGGAGCGCATGCACCCAGAGCCAGTGCTCTGCGACGAGAAAGGCCACTGCAACGGGAGGCCCACACAGGCCAAAGAACAAAGATGGATGAAAATGAATAAATGAAACATCAATAGAAGTGACTAGAAAAAAAATAATAAGCTAGCCTGATGGAGGAGGTAGGACCCAGGGGACCAGACCAGGTTCAATGGCCACAGGGCTAGGAAACTGGCAGAGTAGAAAGTAGACCCCGAATCCATTTGTCTCCCTCCTTACAGACAAGGATGACGTAGGCAACCGTGCAGAAGGCCCCAGGAAAGCTCACTGGCTCCTCTCGGCCATCATGTTATCACCAAGATGACTCAAAGGAGGAAACAGATCAGATGCCACTCCAAAGCCCCTCGAGCAGAGCTGATCCTCCCTCTCAGGTTGTCTTGACTCCAAAACCCGCTGTGGCGATGGGGTCCCCCAGAAAGCAGACACTTAAAGTTGCTGTTAGTCGCTCAGTCGTGTCCCACTCTTTGTGGCCTCATGGACGGCAGCACTCCAGGCTTCCCTGTGCTTCACTACCTCCTGGGGTTTGCTCAGACTCATGTCCATGGAGTCAGTCTCATCAACCATCTCATCCTCTATCGCCCCCTTCTCCTCTTGCCCTCAATCCTTCCCAGCATCAGGGTCTTTTCCAATGAGTCGGCTCTTTGCATCAGGTGGCCTAGAGTTAGGAGAGCAAGAGGTCTACGGAGAGCAGCATGTGTGAAAGGGGGAAGCAGGGCTGGGTAAGAGGAGCATGAGGCCAGCCCCAGGGGCAGCCCTGGAAGCAGACTGCCCGTGAGGAATCTGGGCAGAAAGGCCCAGACCCTCTGACCCTGCCTGACTCTGTCAATGGCTGGAGGCTGCCCAGGAGACCATGTCACCAACTGGCAAGCTGAGGCAGACCCTGAAGGAGCCAGCTGTCAGCCATGTGCACACCTGGCAGCTGGTCCTTTCTTCAAAAGGCATCCAAACAACGTGCCTCTGGGGAAGCTCTCCCATACCCTCTATTAATAATAGCAATCGTTCAAAAATAACAGCCTCCATTTACGGAGAACTTACTGCATGTCAGCCTGCGCCAACATGTGTTAATGCCTTTGAGACTCACTACAGTCCTCTGAGATGCACACTGGTTTCGCCCCATGTTATAGATGAGAAAACTAAGGTTCAAAGAGTGTAAGTCACTTGCCCCGGAGCACACAGCTGTGAAGTGGCAGAGCTGGGGTTTGAATCCATCAACAAAAAGGTGAGCCCCCTTTATAGATAAGGACCCTGAGGCCCAGAAGTCCACCTCCAATGGGTCCACACTCACCTGGCTGGGACCCTTCTGCCTTACACCTGTCCTTCTGAGAACCCCGCACACCTCCCACCCACCCAAGGGAGATGCTGCAGTCCACAAACCCCTCCCACTGCATTTCCTCTGTCTGATCAAAGCAGAGAATGCAGCGGGAGGCTGTCCAGGCTCAGAGCCCGCCTGGGGAGGGTGTTGCAATCCTCTGACTCAGCGGGCCTTCGTGCAGACCCAGCAGGAGGTAGAAGGGGAAGATTAAGTCTTGGCCCAACCCCCCGATGGGCTCTGCTGCCTGGTGCCAAGGATTCCAGCAGCTGCCAAGGCCTCAGGGTGGGGAGGAAGCAGGAGGTGCAGGCCCTGCTCCAGGAAGCTGGCCTGCATTCACCCCTTGAGGGGTGGGGTGGAGCCCAGGAGCTGTCTGCTGACCCAGGAGGGACTTACAGCCCAGAGCCCAGACGGGAGGCTGTGTGACCTTGGGCAAGTCCCTTCCCATCCTGGCTCAGCGTCTCTGTTTCACCTCTGTCTGCAAAATTCACTGGTCCTTCAGCAAGGCTCTCTTAAATCTAACTCCATCCTACTGCAGGCAACCTTTTCTCCATCTGCCCAGGGGCACCCTGGAAGCAGACTGCCCGTGAGGAATCTGGGCAGAAAGGCCCAGACCCTCTGACCCTGCCTGACTCTGTCAATGGCTGGAGGCTGCCCAGGAGACCATGTCACCAACTGGCAAGCTGAGGCAGACCCTGAAGGAGCCAGCTGTCAGCCATGTGCACACCTGGCAGCTGGTCCTTTCTTCAAAAGGCATCCAAACAACGTGCCTCTGGGGAAGCTCTCCCATACCCTCTATTAATAATAGCAATCGTTCAAAAATAACAGCCTCCATTTACGGAGAACTTACTGCATGTCAGCCTGCGCCAACATGTGTTAATGCCTTTGAGACTCACTACAGTCCTCTGAGATGCACACTGGTTTCGCCCCATGTTATAGATGAGAAAACTAAGGTTCAAAGAGTGTAAGTCACTTGCCCCGGAGCACACAGCTGTGAAGTGGCAGAGCTGGGGTTTGAATCCATCAACAAAAAGGTGAGCCCCCTTTATAGATAAGGACCCTGAGGCCCAGAAGTCCACCTCCAATGGGTCCACACTCACCTGGCTGGGACCCTTCTGCCTTACACCTGTCCTTCTGAGAACCCCGCACACCTCCCACCCACCCAAGGGAGATGCTGCAGTCCACAAACCCCTCCCACTGCATTTCCTCTGTCTGATCAAAGCAGAGAATGCAGCGGGAGGCTGTCCAGGCTCAGAGCCCGCCTGGGGAGGGTGTTGCAATCCTCTGACTCAGCGGGCCTTCGTGCAGACCCAGCAGGAGGGAGAAGGGGGAAGATTAAGTCTTGGCCCAACCCCCAGATGGGCTCTGCTGCCTGGTGCCAAGGATTCCAGCAGCTGCCAAGGCCTCAGGGTGGGGAGGAAGCAGGAGGTGCAGGCCCTGCTCCAGGAAGCTGGCCTGCATTCACCCCTTGAGGGGTGGGGTGGAGCCCAGGAGCTGTCTGCTGACCCAGGAGGGACTTACAGCCCAGAGCCCAGACGGGAGGCTGTGTGACCTTGGGCAAGTCCCTTCCCATCCTGGCTCAGCGTCTCTGTTTCACCTCTGTCTGCAAAATTCACTGGTCCTTCAGCAAGGCTCTCTTAAATCTAACTCCATCCTACTGCAAGGCAACCTTTTCTCCATCTGCTCCACCCTCGCACTGGAGAAAGAGTACAGGGCCTTGGGCACCTGACCTTGCCTCTCTTGTACCCCCAGTTTCCCCATCTCAGGGATCCCTTCCCAGGAAGTGGCTAGGATGAGAGCCAAGAGGGAAAACCCATGGTCTTTGGGACTGAGGACCATCTCTTCCAGGTCAGTGCTGCAGCAACGGGGTCAAGATGCTGGGGTCACAGAGACCTGGCTTAAAATCGTGCCTTCCCCGGTCCCCCAGCCCCCCGCCCCTCCGTCTCTCACCAGTTTCCCTAGGTGGTGCCTTCACTGCTCTGTGCCCCTTTTCTTCCCTGTAAAATAGAGGTTGTCCTTGAATTTTCCACACCTGGTGTTCAGAGAATCAGGTGGGCCCATTCCTTGTGGGAGCTCGGCCAAAGCAAATGGGACCATCTTGTCCTCATCTCTGGGTAGAAAACGTGACAAGAAGGGCCTGGTCTGGGGACTTTCTTGGTGGTCTAATGGCTAAGATGCCAAGACACAGAGCTCCCAATGCTGGGGGCCCGGAGTTTGATCCCTGGTTGGGCAACTAGATCCCACATACTGCAACTAAGAGTTAGCATGCTGCAACTAAAAGATCCCACACGACACAAGAAGATCAAAGATCCCACATGCCGCAACTAAGACCTGGTGCGGCCAAATAAATAAATATAAATATTAAAAAAAAAATCAAAGGCCTGGCCTGGTGGGTGAAAGCAGAAAACATGGAGACAAGAATGGATATCCTTCATTCATTCACTGTCAGCCTTTCATTCTGTACATCTGGTGTCAATCTGCTTAGCAATCCTGGGAGGCAGAAGCCTTCATCATCCCCAACGATAAAGTCATGATGATGAAGGCCCAGAGAGGAAGCCACCTACCCTAGGTCACACAGCCAGCACGTGGCAGAACTAAGGCTCAAACCTGGTCCTTCAGCAAGGCTCTCTTAAATCTAACTCCATCCTACTGCAGGCAACCTTTTCTCCATCTGCTCCACCCTCGCACTGGAGAAAGAGTACAGGGCCTTGGGCACCTGACCTTGCCTCTCTTGTACCCCCAGTTTCCCCATCTCAGGATCCCTTCCCAGGAAGTGGCTAGGATGAGAGCCAAGAGGGAAAACCCATGGTCTTTGGGACTGAGGACCATCTCTTCCAGGTCAGTGCTGCAGCAACGGGGTCAAGATGCTGGGGTCACAGAGACCTGGCTTAAAATCGTGCCTTCCCCGGTCCCCCCGCCCCCGCCTCCGTCTCTCACCAGTTTCCCTAGGTGGTGCCTTCACTGCTCTGTGCCCCTTTTCTTCCCTGTAAAATAGAGGTTGTCCTTGAATTTTCCACACCTGGTGTTCAGAGAATCAGGTGGGCCCATTCCTTGTGGGAGCTCGGCCAAAGCAAATGGGACCATCTTGTCCTCATCTCTGGGTAGAAAACGTGACAAGAAGGGCCTGGTCTGGGGACTTTCTTGGTGGTCTAATGGCTAAGATGCCAAGACACAGAGCTCCCAATGCTGGGGGCCCGGAGTTTGATCCCTGGTTGGGCAACTAGATCCCACATACTGCAACTAAGAGTTAGCATGCTGCAACTAAAAGATCCCACACGACACAAGAAGATCAAAGATCCCACATGCCGCAACTAAGACCTGGTGCGGCCAAATAAATAAATATAAATATTAAAAAAAAAATCAAAGGCCTGGCCTGGTGGGTGAAAGCAGAAAACATGGAGACAAGAATGGATATCCTTCATTCATTCACTGTCAGCCTTTCATTCTGTACATCTGGTGTCAATCTGCTTAGCAATCCTGGGAGGCAGAAGCCTTCATCATCCCCAACGATAAAGTCATGATGATGAAGGCCCAGAGAGGGGAAGCCACCTACCCTAGGTCACACAGCCAGCACGTGGCAGAACTAAGGCTCAAACCCATGTCTCTCAGCCCAACAGGTTGAGTCCTAATTTCCTCAATGAAATGATTAATAATAATCATTGTTATTATTCCTAAGCCAGGTTATAACAGGAAGAATGATAATAGTGGCTACATTGTATCAAGCACTTCGTATAGCTCAGCACCTACAGAATGGAAGCATGTTTCCTTGATTTAGTCTGTTTTATAAATGAGGAAGCTGAGACACCATAAGGCTCAGTAACTGCTGCAAGTCACAAGGCTCTTGAAAGCCGGAGACAGAACTTCTACCCAGGCCTCGGCCAGAAACAAAGAGGACACGGCCCAGGAGTTAAGCCAAAAGGAAGTTTGGGTCTGACCAGCCAAATGTCTCCTTTTAGAAAGAGAAACTGAGGCCCCCAAGGGCAAGAAAGTTGGCTCAAGATCACAGCCTTCTGGTGGTGCTAGAGGTAAAGAACCCACCTGTCAATGCAGGAGACGTAAGAGACGCGGGATCTACCCTGGGTCAGGTAGATCCCCTGGAGGAGGACATGGCAACCCACTCCAGTATTCCTGCCTGGAGAATCCAGAGGACAGAGGAGCCTGGTGGGCTACGGTCCATGGGGTCGCAAAGAGTCAGACATGACTGAAGCAACTTAGCACAGCCTTCTAGTGGGGACTTCATTTCCCTCTTGGGACCCTGAACAGGTGTGACTGTGGCCCTTCCTTCCCCAGGGAGGTTTGGGGAAAAACAAGGAAAGAAGAAGCAGTAGGAGCCAGGAGATGTGAACAGGTACAAAGGCTGGCCTCTGTGAGGGAAATTGGTTAGACACCTAGCAGGACTTCCCGCCTTCTCTGGGAAGTTTCTGGGACTCATCCAGGGGCCGCCCCTACCGGTAGGGAGGCCCCTCCTGAGCTCAAGACCCAGGGAAGGGAGACCTTAGTCCTCCCCTCTGAGGGCACAGGGAGCAAGCGGGGAGAGGAGGGGGCACCATCCTGGTTCCGCATCCTCCGTTCCCGACACTGGAGGGAGGCGGCTGTGGGAGCTGGGACTTTCCTGAGCAGCCGAGGATTCTGGGAAATTAGAGACAGCTGTGGGCGGGGCTGACTCAGAGAGGGAAGCCACCTACCCTAGGTCACACAGCCAGCACGTGGCAGAACTAAGGCTCAAACCCATGTCTCTCAGCCCAACAGGTTGAGTCCTAATTTCCTCAATGAAATGATTAATAATAATCATTGTTATTATTCCTAAGCCAGGTTATAACAGGAAGAATGATAATAGTGGCTACATTGTATCAAGCACTTCGTATAGCTCAGCACCTACAGAATGGAAGCATGTTTCCTTGATTTAGTCTGTTTTATAAATGAGGAAGCTGAGACACCATAAGGCTCAGTAACTGCTGCAAGTCACAAGGCTCTTGAAAGCCGGAGACAGAACTTCTACCCAGGCCTCGGCCAGAAACAAAGAGGACACGGCCCAGGAGTTAAGCCAAAAGGAAGTTTGGGTCTGACCAGCCAAATGTCTCCTTTTAGAAAGAGAAACTGAGGCCCCCAAGGGCAAGAAAGTTGGCTCAAGATCACAGCCTTCTGGTGGTGCTAGAGGTAAAGAACCCACCTGTCAATGCAGGAGACGTAAGAGACGCGGGATCTACCCTGGGTCAGGTAGATCCCCTGGAGGAGGACATGGCAACCCACTCCAGTATTCCTGCCTGGAGAATCCAGAGGACAGAGGAGCCTGGTGGGCTACGGTCCATGGGGTCGCAAAGAGTCAGACATGACTGAAGCAACTTAGCACAGCCTTCTAGTGGGGACTTCATTTCCCTCTTGGGACCCTGAACAGGTGTGACTGTGGCCCTTCCTTCCCCAGGGAGGTTTGGGGAAAAACAAGGAAAGAAGAAGCAGTAGGAGCCAGGAGATGTGAACAGGTACAAAGGCTGGCCTCTGTGAGGGAAATTGGTTAGACACCTAGCAGGACTTCCCGCCTTCTCTGGGAAGTTTCTGGGACTCATCCAGGGGCCGCCCCTACCGGTAGGGAGGCCCCTCCTGAGCTCAAGACCCAGGGAAGGGAGACCTTAGTCCTCCCCTCTGAGGGCACAGGGAGCAAGCGGGGAGAGGAGGGGGCACCATCCTGGTTCCGCATCCTCCGTTCCCGACACTGGAGGGAGGCGGCTGTGGGAGCTGGGACTTTCCTGAGCAGCCGAAGATTCTGGGAAATTAGAGACAGCTGTGGGGCGGGGCTGACTCCAGGCCTCCCTTCTCTCCGCTCAGTCCCCGCTGGTTCCCCAAGAATGCCTCTCTCTTCCCCAGGAGGCCCTCCTCCGAACTGCTCCTCCTCCCTCAGACCATGGCCTCCTCCCTCACATCTTCTCCCTCAAATCTCCTGCTCCACCAGAATTGCCTCCATGCTCACATCCTCTTCAACTCTCCTCTTCCCTCAGACCCTTCTCCCCGACCCCACAACTTTCTCCTTCTCCCTCAGAGCCACTGTCCTCACTTGGTTCTTCTCTTTCTCCCTCAGACCCTCACCTCCCCACTCAGACCCTCACCTCCTCCTTCAGATCCTCACTTCCTTCCTCAGACCCTCACTTCCTCCCTCAGACCCTCACCTCCTCCCTCAGACCCTCAGACCACCTTCTTCCCTCTCAGATCTGTCTTCCTCCTCCAGATCTTCCTCCCTCAGCCTCTTTTATCCCTCCTCAGACTCAGATCGATCAGCACCCTCTCTTTCAGAGCCCCAAAGCCCACTCTAGGCCAAGTGCAAACACCCCCTCCCAGGTCCTGTCTGGGCCCAGAGCCATTGCTGCACCTGCTGCAGGAGAGCTGGGCATGGGAGGAGTTTGGACGTCCTTCCACCCCACCTCCAAGGGTCATCTCCTGGACAAGCCCGCTCCTGCAAGGTTCAGCTGCTCTCTGAAAAGTAGGGAGTGCTCCATTCCTCCTCTGTGTTGGACAGTCACCAGAGGTGAGGGCTGAGTGGGTGGGGACCCCAGACCTCCCAACCTAATTCCATCACCTCTTCCCTTGTAGCCCCCACTATTCTGGGGGCAGAGGTTGACCCAGCCCCATTTTCCGGAAGAACAAACCGAGTCTCACGAGAAATGACTTCAGGTTCTCTGTCAACCCCTGGGAAGTTTCTGGGACCAGGGCCCCAGGGGGCCCTCCTGAGCTCAAGACCCAGGAAGGGAGACCTTAGTCCTCCCCTCTGAGGGCACAGGGAGCAAGCGGGGAGAGGAGGGGGCACCATCCTGGTTCCGCATCCTCCGTTCCCGACACTGGAGGGAGGCGGCTGTGGGAGCTGGGACTTTCCTGAGCAGCCGAAGATTCTGGGAAATTAGAGACAGCTGTGGGCGGGGCTGACTCCAGGCCTCCCTTCTCTCCGCTCAGTCCCCGCTGGTTCCCCAAGAATGCCTCTCTCTTCCCCAGGAGGCCCTCCTCCGAACTGCTCCTCCTCCCTCAGACCATGGCCTCCTCCCTCACATCTTCTCCCTCAAATCTCCTGCTCCACCAGAATTGCCTCCATGCTCACATCCTCTTCAACTCTCCTCTTCCCTCAGACCCTTCTCCCCGACCCCACAACTTTCTCCTTCTCCCTCAGAGCCACTGTCCTCACTTGGTTCTTCTCTTTCTCCCTCAGACCCTCACCTCCCCACTCAGACCCTCACCTCCTCCTTCAGATCCTCACTTCCTTCCTCAGACCCTCACTTCCTCCCTCAGACCCTCACCTCCTCCCTCAGACCCTCAGACCACCTTCTTCCCTCTCAGATCTGTCTTCCTCCTCCAGATCTTCCTCCCTCAGCCTCTTTTATCCCTCCTCAGACTCAGATCGATCAGCACCCTCTCTTTCAGAGCCCCAAAGCCCACTCTAGGCCAAGTGCAAACACCCCCTCCCAGGTCCTGTCTGGGCCCAGAGCCATTGCTGCACCTGCTGCAGGAGAGCTGGGCATGGGAGGAGTTTGGACGTCCTTCCACCCCACCTCCAAGGGTCATCTCCTGGACAAGCCCGCTCCTGCAAGGTTCAGCTGCTCTCTGAAAAGTAGGGAGTGCTCCATTCCTCCTCTGTGTTGGACAGTCACCAGAGGTGAGGGCTGAGTGGGTGGGGACCCCAGACCTCCCAACCTAATTCCATCACCTCTTCCCTTGTAGCCCCCACTATTCTGGGGGCAGAGGTTGACCCAGCCCCATTTTCCGGAAGAACAAACCGAGTCTCACGAGAAATGACTTCAGGTTCTCTGTCAACAAGGAGTGGACATGGTACTTGAACCCGGCTCTTGCTCCCAGGTGCTCCCCCACTACAGAGGACCGAGGGGGAGACCCAGAGAGGCAGAAAGGAGAGAAGGGGGAAAGCAAGAGAGGCTTCTGTCTGCCCCTAGCTGCTCCGCACATCCCGGCTGACGATCCACTGAGGTGGGCCCCAGTCTTGGGCAAAGTCCCTTCCTGAGAGCCAGGGCCTGCACCCACTTTTTTCAGGGTCCCAGGAAGCCGAGACAGAGACGCAGACAGAGATGGGGAGACAGAAAGACAAGGAGGGACCGGAGACCGAGAGAAGGGGGCCCGGGATGGACAGCCAGGAAGCCCCTCCGTGCCGCCTGGACTGACCCAGGCTCAGCACCCATCCCCTCGCCCCTTTGGGTCCCCCAGGTCTTCCGCCCCACCTCCCGTAAGTCAGTGACCGGGACTCAACCCCCGCGACAGCCGCGCCTCCAGGGAAATCCGGGAAAGCCCCGAGCGCTGGCCCCGCCCCGGGGCGGGGCCAAGGGCGGCGGGGCGAGGCCGGGGAGAGGCCCGCCTCCTCCAGTCCCTCCCCCGGGCCCCCCACCTCCCAGCTCCAGCCGGCCTCTGAGTCATGCCCCCAACCGGCCGGGCCTGTTCCCCACCCACCAACCCCGCCCGGGACAGGAGGGGGACGCGGGGGCAGAAGGGGAGCCAGACAGGCCCCTCCCAGTCTTCGGGTCCCGGGCTTTGGTCGCCCGGACTCTGATCTTGTGGCCCTGCGGCTCTTGCCCCTTCCCGGTCTCACCACCTCTAAGCCCCTTTCGCTACACCTGTTTTTCTGCCTATTGAAGGCGGGCAGTTTGGACGTCCTTCCACCCCACCTCCAAGGGTCATCTCCTGGACAAGCCCGCTCCTGCAAGGTTCAGCTGCTCTCTGAAAAGTAGGGAGTGCTCCATTCCTCCTCTGTGTTGGACAGTCACCAGAGGTGAGGGCTGAGTGGGTGGGGACCCCAGACCTCCCAACCTAATTCCATCACCTCTTCCCTTGTAGCCCCCACTATTCTGGGGGCAGAGGTTGACCCAGCCCCATTTTCCGGAAGAACAAACCGAGTCTCACGAGAAATGACTTCAGGTTCTCTGTCAACAAGGAGTGGACATGGTACTTGAACCCGGCTCTTGCTCCCAGGTGCTCCCCCACTACAGAGGACCGAGGGGGAGACCCAGAGAGGCAGAAAGGAGAGAAGGGGGAAAGCAAGAGAGGCTTCTGTCTGCCCCTAGCTGCTCCGCACATCCCGGCTGACGATCCACTGAGGTGGGCCCCAGTCTTGGGCAAAGTCCCTTCCTGAGAGCCAGGGCCTGCACCCACTTTTTTCAGGGTCCCAGGAAGCCGAGACAGAGACGCAGACAGAGATGGGGAGACAGAAAGACAAGGAGGGACCGGAGACCGAGAGAAGGGGGCCCGGGATGGACAGCCAGGAAGCCCCTCCGTGCCGCCTGGACTGACCCAGGCTCAGCACCCATCCCCTCGCCCCTTTGGGTCCCCCAGGTCTTCCGCCCCACCTCCCGTAAGTCAGTGACCGGGACTCAACCCCCGCGACAGCCGCGCCTCCAGGGAAATCCGGGAAAGCCCCGAGCGCTGGCCCCGCCCCGGGGCGGGGCCAAGGGCGGCGGGGCGAGGCCGGGGAGAGGCCCGCCTCCTCCAGTCCCTCCCCCGGGCCCCCCACCTCCCAGCTCCAGCCGGCCTCTGAGTCATGCCCCCAACCGGCCGGGCCTGTTCCCCACCCACCAACCCCGCCCGGGACAGGAGGGGGACGCGGGGGCAGAAGGGGAGCCAGACAGGCCCCTCCCAGTCTTCGGGTCCCGGGCTTTGGTCGCCCGGACTCTGATCTTGTGGCCCTGCGGCTCTTGCCCCTTCCCGGTCTCACCACCTCTAAGCCCCTTTCGCTACACCTGTTTTTCTGCCTATCGAGGATTTCGGGGGCACCCCACCCTGTGCCCGGGGGCTCGGGCTGGGTGCAGGGACCCCGCAGGGAGAGACAGGTTCGAGGTTTCTCTGTGCACCCCGCCCCCCACAACAGCCCCGCAACGAACTTCACACCCCAAACTGGAAGATACATGGAGGAGGCAGAGACGCGGGCAGCGCAGGCGGAGGGGTCGGGCCCGGGCGCCCGCCGAGGGTAGTCCTTGCCCTGGGTGCATCCTTTCGCTCCCACAAAGGAGGAAACGACTCCGAGAAAGGAAGTGCCTGGTCAAGGTCACCCAGCGAGGAAGTGGGAGTCGGGAATCGAACGCACGTCCTGGCGACCCCAGGGTCTCGGGGAACGAACTGCCTCCCTGGGGTCGCGGGAGAGGCGGAGACGCGGACCGCACTGGAGCGATGGCGGGGGATGCCCAGAGACGACAGAGACAGAAACGGTGAGAACAGGGCGAGACCCAGAGATGCAGCCATCTGTCCAGACCCGCGGGTCAGAGGCCGTTCCAGAAAGATACAGAGACAGAGACCTAGAGCCAGAAAGGCACAAAGCCCGAGACGCAGCCCGAGGCCCGAGGCCCCGAGGCCGCAAGGGTGGGGACCGGGGACCCCGCACCCCGCACCCCGCACCCCGCACCCCGCACCCCGCACCCCGTGACCCCGCCTCCTTCCCACCCCCACCCCGCCCCCGCCCCCAGCCGGGGCCCAGCCGCGCGGGCGCCGAGGGGCCCAGAGGGGGCGGGCGCGGGGCGCGGCGCAGGCGGGGCGCTCGGCAGGCGGCGCCGCGGGACGGCGGGAGCGGCGGCGGGTCCAGGAAACCCCTGGGGCGGACGGGTGGCCCCGGGGGGGCCGGGGGCGGGGAGGCGGGCGGTCGGCACCGCCCGGGCCGACAAAAGTCCCTTCAGTTCAGCCGGCGGCAGGGGAAGTCCCGGCGCTCGGCGCAACCACCCTCCCGTGCCGCCGAGCCCAGCCGCGCTCCCGGCCGCCCGCCCGGCCGCCGTCCCCGGCGGCCCCATGCCCCGATGCCCCGCGGGGACCATGGACGAGGGGCCCGTGGACCTGCGCACCCGGCCCAAGGCCGCGGGACCCCCGGGCGCCGCGCTGCCGCTCCGCAAGCGCCCACTGCGCGCGCCCTCCCCGGAGCCCGCCGCCCCCCGCGGCGCGGCGGGCCCTGTCATCCCCCCGGATCCCCTCCGCTGTGGCTCCGACTCGCCGGCTGTGCCCGCGCCCCCGCACGGCCTGGCCCGGCCAGAGGCAGTTTACTACCAGGGTGAGTGGCTTCCGGGGGTCGTGGCCGGGTGCGGGCCAGGCAGTGCAGAGGGTCACCGCGGGAGCCAGGCGGCAGAGCTCCGACGTAACACTGGGACCCTCCGGCAGCGGAAGGACAGAAGCCGAGGTCCCAAGGGCACAGATGGGGGCTCCTGGGACGCTGCAGACAGAGCCTGAGGTCCCAGAGGTGCAGATACGGGAGTTTCAGGAGCAGCACCTTGGGACACAGATCATTGCGGGGAGTTCTAGGAAGCTGCTTGTCGGGGCGCTCGGAGACCTGGGTGCTATGTATAGGAAGCCAAGACATAGTGAGGGCAGTCCAGATACAGGGTCTCAGGGAATCAAGTCCCAGGAACACAGAAGTATAAACTCCTAGGAACTCAGATTATAACCCTATAACTAGGGTTATGAGGAATCAGCGCTTGGACCCAGGAAGCTGGGGGTTTGGCATCCTTGAACTATATGTGGAGCCAAAGGAGTCGGGGAACAGAGACTGGGGTTCTAAAGAGACAGATATTACGAATCCCCAGATGTCAAAATCTTAGGAACCGAGAGGTTGGGAGAGTTGGAGTTCTGGGCACCCAATATCTGGAATCACAAGGGCCTGAGGAAACCATCCAGCTCAGAGAAGTCCTAAGAGCCAGTAGGACAGAGGTCCGGGGCTCTGAGCACCCTGCTCTGTGTTCTTGCCTGTGATCGGTGCCTCACTCGGATCACAAAGTCAGGTGGCTTTAGGGGTTTGGGGACTGAGGGTTCCAAGCACTGGGGGCAAGATTGGGAGTTCTGGGCCTCAAGGATTTAAGGTGAGAAAAGATTCAGGGATCTCTGGGAAGAAGGCCTGAGAGCACCAAGGCCTGGTACTGGACATTACAAGGGCCAGCAAGCGTGGGAGTTCAGGCATGGGAGCTCCCAAGGACCAGGAGAGGACAAGAGAAGGACAAACCCTATTCTTTGATCCTGTCTCCATCCCTGATCTCCAGGAGGGACAGCCCTCCCACAGCCGTGCCCCGGATCCCCTCCGCTGTGGCTCCGACTCGCCGGCTGTGCCCGCGCCCCCGCACGGCCTGGCCCGGCCAGAGGCAGTTTACTACCAGGGTGAGTGGCTTCCGGGGGTCGTGGCCGGGTGCGGGCCAGGCAGTGCAGAGGGTCACCGCGGGAGCCAGGCGGCAGAGCTCCGACGTAACACTGGGACCCTCCGGCAGCGGAAGGACAGAAGCCGAGGTCCCAAGGGCACAGATGGGGGCTCCTGGGACGCTGCAGACAGAGCCTGAGGTCCCAGAGGTGCAGATACGGGAGTTTCAGGAGCAGCACCTTGGGACACAGATCATTGCGGGGAGTTCTAGGAAGCTGCTTGTCGGGGCGCTCGGAGACCTGGGTGCTATGTATAGGAAGCCAAGACATAGTGAGGGCAGTCCAGATACAGGGTCTCAGGGAATCAAGTCCCAGGAACACAGAAGTATAAACTCCTAGGAACTCAGATTATAACCCTATAACTAGGGTTATGAGGAATCAGCGCTTGGACCCAGGAAGCTGGGGGTTTGGCATCCTTGAACTATATGTGGAGCCAAAGGGAGTCGGGGAACAGAGACTGGGGTTCTAAAGAGACAGATATTACGAATCCCCAGATGTCAAAATCTTAGGAACCGAGAGGTTGGGAGAGTTGGAGTTCTGGGCACCCAATATCTGGAATCACAAGGGCCTGAGGAAACCATCCAGCTCAGAGAAGTCCTAAGAGCCAGTAGGACAGAGGTCCGGGGCTCTGAGCACCCTGCTCTGTGTTCTTGCCTGTGATCGGTGCCTCACTCGGATCACAAAGTCAGGTGGCTTTAGGGGTTTGGGGACTGAGGGTTCCAAGCACTGGGGGCAAGATTGGGAGTTCTGGGCCTCAAGGATTTAAGGTGAGAAAAGATTCAGGGATCTCTGGGAAGAAGGCCTGAGAGCACCAAGGCCTGGTACTGGACATTACAAGGGCCAGCAAGCGTGGGAGTTCAGGCATGGGAGCTCCCAAGGACCAGGAGAGGACAAGAGAAGGACAAACCCTATTCTTTGATCCTGTCTCCATCCCTGATCTCCAGGAGGGGACAGCCCCTCCCACAGCCGTGCCCACCTCACCATCTCCCCGTGACCCCCAAAGCTGCAGAGACCTCATGCCTGGTGCCTCCAGAACTTTGTCCAGTTTCTGCACCTGTCACCCCCTCCCTCAGGGTGCAGCTTCAAGACATGCCTTAGGAGACCTGTCCCTGCCTTCTCCCCTTGCCCATTCCTCCATGAAAACCTGGGCCTCAGTTTTTCACATCTGAGTAATGGGTGGGTGTGGACTTGCCAGCTACCCTGGTCCCTTCCAGCAGTTTGATCTGAGCTGGCTTCTGGCACAACTCCCTCTCCCTAAAACCTCTGTACACATTCACCCCACCCCCTACAGCTAGAACTTCATCCACCCTTTCCTCTCTCAACCACTAATTCACTCAGCAAACTGGCCCTGCGGTCCCCATCCCAGGGATAGTGAGGACTCTTTACCTAGTAGGAGACGAGGGGTCAGACACAAGTAAATATAAGTGACAAATGTTCAGGGCCAGGGGTGGGGGAGCAGAAGGAATACAAAGGAGGGATGTAGTAGAGGACTTTGTCTCGGGCCATGAAGGCTCAGGAGGAGATGCAAAAGGGACCTGGGATAAAGGGCAGGTGACCTGCAGGAGGGAAGGCCTGGAGGTGGGGGGCAGGTTGAGGGTCTGTGGGCTTGGCCTCACGCATGTCCTTTCTGTTCCCAGGACCGTTACTGTCCCTGTACCCCACCCCGACCATGGGCTCCGCCTTTCCTCTGCTGAACTTGCCTACACCCCTGTACCCCATGGTGTGCTCCATGGAACACCCCCTGTCGGCTGACATCGCCATGGCCACCTGTGCAGATGAGGATGGAGACACGTAAGTGATCACCCCCCATTCACGGTGGGGAGCTGGAGGGACGACGGGAAGGCCCAGCCTCCACCCGCCTCACCCCCCCACCTCCGCACAGGGGCCCTCAGCGTGAACTTGCAGGTGACCTGCACTGAGTTGAAGTCCTGTCTCCACTGCTGTCTGTGAGACTTTCAACAAGGCCCTTTTCCCCTCTGAACCTCAGTTTCCTCTTCTGAAAACTGGGCACCCTGAGACCACTTACATCCCAGGACTGTTTTTGGAGCAGTGGGTTTCAAAGCTTTTTATCAAAAGCCAAAAATGAGAAAGCCATTTCGTGGATTGATTTATTTATGAATTATATATGCTCCTAGCACAGAACCTCATAGATCGACAGTGCTTCATCTGTATTAATTGCTGTTATTATTGTTATTACCTTTTGCTAAGCTCAGCGCATATACACGTTATATGCACTGGGCGTATTTATATACAAAAATTGCACAGAACAAAACGACACTCGCCCTTACGACACAGAATCTACTTTGGGGTTTTCTATTCTAGTCTATGTCTTTGTTTCCTGGTCATAGCTCACTAAATTAATTTGACAGTGCCTTAAGTTGATTTCCCAGATCTCATGATTTTGTCATCTGCTGTTGGAAGGACTGGCTTCTGAGCTGCAGGAAGCTACTGAGTAATCCTGCATGGGAGGGTTTAGCCCCAAGCCTGCTCATATTAAGCCCTCCGGATACTCGATCACCATGTGTTATGTTGTTGTTGTTAATTTTTATTTATTTATTTATTTATTTTTGGCTATTCTGGGTTTCCACTGCTGCCGCAGGCTCCTCTCCAGTTGCAGGGAGTGGGGGCTCCTCTCTAGCTGACGTGAGCAGGCTTCTTGTTGCAGTGACTTCTCTTGTTGTGGAACTCGGGCTGTAGGTCACTTGGGCTTCAGTAGTTGTGGCCCATGGGCTCCATCAATGTGGCCTCGAGGCTCCAGAGCACAGGCTCCGCAGTTGTGGCTCCCGGGCTTGGTTGCTCCGCAGCATGTGGGATCTTCCTAAATCAGGGATTGAACCCATGTCTCCTGCATTGGCAGGCGGACTCTTTACCACTGAGCCACCAGGGAAGCCCCCACCATGTTTATTGTTGTCGATAGATTGACCTCGGTTAGAATCTCAGCAGGTCACTTTCTCACACCTCTCTACCTCAGTTTCCCCCTGTAAAAACAGGAACCACAAGATGAGGGTCAAAAATGATTTCAGTCAAGCAGTTATCTAGAAATGGGCTTCAGGACTGGAAACCACTGGTGGAACAAGCCTATTTCTGCAAAGAGAGGGGGGTCTCCACTACTGGCCCCAGGGTGACGTCACACCCTCAAGCCTCAGTTTCTCTATCTGGAAATCAGGCCTCCTAATCACACACTGGGATTCAGTGCGGTGAAGCATGTGCATAGGGTGCGGTAGAACTGGCCGGTCACTCAGTAGGTGCTCAGTCCAAGAGACTGGATCCTGCTGGAACAAAGCTCCAGGGGTAGTTGTGGACTATCGTTATGAACCCAAGCAGAAGAAAGTGGCTGGTGTATGTGTGTGTGTTTACACACAAAGGTCCCAGCAAAGCTAGTGCCTGCTCTCTCCCGGTACCTGTGGGGTCATCTGTGAAACAGACTCAATTCGTATCTGTCCCCAGGGGTGGTTTGTTTGCAGCCTGTGAACCCAGGGTGCAGGAGATAAGCTGCCACCCCAGTCTCCTGCCCCACGCCCCAGCCGCCCTCCCCCTTCTCCCCCAAAAGCAAACACTTCTGCCTCAGCTGCCTGGGGGGGAAATCCCTTCCCGCAGAACTTGACCGCAGCCCAGCTGCTCTGCCTCCCCCACGTCAGCACCCGTCACTCACTCGCAGCCTCCCCCTCCCGGCGCTCCCTCTAACCTTAACCCCTTCCGCTGGGGCCAAGGCTTTACCGGAATGGGCAGCGGGCCTGGCGGGGGCGGGGGAGGGGGAGACACGCGAGGTCTGGGTCCCCAAAGCGGCAAAGCTACGGTTGGAGGCTGGACTTCTAGGGATTCAGGGCTGTAAGGTCTCAGAGCATTTGGAACCTCCCCCACCCTCCCCACCAGAGGTCTGGCGCTGGAGAGCTGGGCGTCTGAGTCTCCACGCAAAGCGCGAGAGCAAAAGCTGGGGGTACTGCATGCCTCGACCGCTGAGCGAGTAAGGCGCAGGGCGGCAGGACAGCCGGGAGAACCTAGACCTCGGCGGGATGGGGACAGTCCGCACCCGCAAAGAGTTAGGGCACCCGTATTCCCGGGTCCCAAGAGGATGCCTGCCAAGGAGCCAGATGGAGCCTGAGCCCTGAGGGCTGGAGTTGTAGCGGGGTCCCCTGGCTGGGGCAGTTAGAATTTTTACCCCCAAAGTAACTAGAGGTCTTGAGTTGGGTTCCCCTCTCCGCCTCGTTCGAGGATGGAAGTTGGGGTGCCGGGGTGGCCAGGGTAGATCCCCGGCTAGCCAGGCCTCCCTCCCCCGGGAGCAGGAAGCGGAGCCCCGCCCCGCAGACCTGTTACTGGAAGTCCGAGGGCTGGGCCGCCCCTCCCGTCCCCACTTCCTCCAGCCCCGCCCCACCCCCTGCGGCCCGCGCGTTTATGGGAACTCAGGCCTGGACGGTTTCTCTGAAATCATTTTCTCCCCCTGCCCTCGCTTAACCCCGCCCGCCCCGAAGGCGACCTGGCGGAGCGTCCTGGGAGACGCAGGGAGTGGAGGGGCCCTTCCCAGGGAGCCTGGGCCCAGGTCCGACCCCTCTACGCAAGGTTTCTTTTTTAAATTTGGCTTACCCCAGTTCAGGATCCGGGGTCAGCGTTTCACCTGCCTAATCTCTTCCTGGGAGTTGGGCGTTATTGTGGGCGATACTTCACGGAGGAGAAACTCGAGGCTGTAAGAGCCTCGTGACTTTGCTCCTAGCCGCTCGGCAGCGGCGGGAGAAGTTTGCAACCCCATTTGTAACCCTGGCCTGTTCAGCCCCCTCCAAGCCCCGGGGGTTGCAAGATTTCTCTTCCCCCAACCCCTAAGGAACTGAATTCTGGATGCTAATTCTGCCGTGAGGAGAACCGCTGCTCGCCTCTCTTAGCCTGGCCCTGGTTTGTCAGCAAACAGCCGGGGGTGAGGAAGAAGGTGCCGCCAGTAAATAGCCTTTAAAGAAAGGTTGTGAGGGCCTCCCACCAGCCTCCAGATACCTCAGACAGTCTTCAGCTCTAAGTGGCTCTTGGGGGGGGTGGGGGACCGAGAGAAGGGGGCAGGAAGTTTATTGGAAAGGGTTCTTCAGGTCAGTGCCAGCGGGTATGGAGCAAGCAAGACTGGGCAGAGGGAGAATTCGAGCTGCTGTGTAGTTTCATCAGGGCCTCGGGGATCCCACAGGGAACAGTGCAGCTGGAGTGACCTTCAGAGTTGGAGCCAGAAGGCTGAGCCTTCTATGCCCACAAAGGCCAGACACAGGATGCCATTGAGTGGCATCTGTCCACCCCTTGACCTGGGCAAGCTGTGCTTTTCAGTGGAGGGTAATTCCCAGAGAGAGATTTGACAATCTTCCCAGAAGCTGAGGAAATGAGTCCTTCAGTCTGAAAGGGGGGTTCTGAGTGGCACAGTCCAGCTTCCCAAGCAGTGATCCCATCCCCGTTTGTCCCACCTCCCCGACTTCCTTGCTGGGCAAAACTTCCTCCCTGTACATGCTCTGGGTTGGATGCCACTTCGGGTACATTACATACTTTGGGTTGGGTGATCTCCAGCCACCGTGGATAGAGGCCGTGACGGTATCAAGTTCATCCCCACCCATTCCATCGATGAGAAAACTGTGACCTGGAATGGGGTGAGAGTGTGGGCAGCAACTTCAAGGATGGCCAGGGGTCGTTGAGGGGGCCTCGTCTATTCAGTGCATATTTGTGGAGCACTTTCTCAGCGCCAGCCACTGCCCTGGGCGCCGGACAGATGCTTTACTCTGGCGGAGCTGACATTCTGTCGAGGGAGATTCAGACAGGAAACAAGTGAAGTGTACGATGTCAGGTGATCTGAACGAAAAGAAAACCTGGGGGTGGAGGAGCCGCTACCGGCCGTTTTAGCAGAGGCCCAGAGGAGGGGAACTCGCCCGACCGGTGTGGGCAAGGGGAGACACTGTTCCGGGCAGAGGGGAAAGCCACTGCAAAGGCCTAGGAAGTAAGCATGCCGGAGGCTGGTGGCCAGAGTGGATCGAAGAGAGTGGACAGAGATGACACCGAAAGGAATTGGAAGAGGGAGAGACAAGAGCACCCAGAGCCTGTGAGCCGTGGTGAGGACTTTGAGAATTCTGTGCAGAAAGGGTGCATGATCCGACTCAGGTTCTAAAAGGGTCCCTCTGGCTGCTACATGGGGGACAGGCAGTAGGGCAGCATGGAAGCAGGCCACTGAAGAGGGGATGGCCCAGGAGAGAGACAGTGGTGGCTGAGCCGGGATGGAGGGAGTGGGGGTGGGGAGACGTGGTTGGACACTGGAGTTACTTCTAAAGCATCCTGCACATTTTGGAATTGGCATTATTATAAGAGTATGGAGGTGAGCGGTGACCACTAATGCCTGGGACCCTCCACCCCCAGGCCACTCCACATTGCGGTGACCTGGGCAAGCTGTGCTTTTCAGTGGAGGGTAATTCCCAGAGAGAGATTTGACAATCTTCCCAGAAGCTGAGGAAATGAGTCCTTCAGTCTGAAAGGGGGGTTCTGAGTGGCACAGTCCAGCTTCCCAAGCAGTGATCCCATCCCCGTTTGTCCCACCTCCCCGACTTCCTTGCTGTGCAAACCTTCCTCCCTGTACATGCTCTGGGTTGGATGCCATTTGGTACATTACATACTTTGGGTTGGGTGATCTCCAGCCACCGTGGATAGAGGCCGTGACGGTATCAAGTTCATCCCCACCCATTCCATCGATGAGAAAACTGTGACCTGGAATGGGGTGAGAGTGTGGGCAGCAACTTCAAGGATGGCCAGGGGTCGTTGAGGGGGCCTCGTCTATTCAGTGCATATTTGTGGAGCACTTTCTCAGCGCCAGCCACTGCCCTGGGCGCCGGACAGATGCTTTACTCGGGGGAGCTGACATTCTGTCGAGGGAGATTCAGACAGGAAACAAGTGAAGTGTACGATGTCAGGTGATCTGAACGAAAAGAAAACCTGGGGGTGGAGGAGCCGCTACCGGCCGTTTTAGCAGAGGCCCAGAGGAGGGGAACTCGCCCGACCGGTGTGGGCAAGGGGAGACACTGTTCCGGGCAGAGGGGAAAGCCACTGCAAAGGCCTAGGAAGTAAGCATGCCGGAGGCTGGTGGCCAGAGTGGATCGAAGAGAGTGGACAGAGATGACACCGAAAGGAATTGGAAGAGGGAGAGACAAGAGCACCCAGAGCCTGTGAGCCGTGGTGAGGACTTTGAGAATTCTGTGCAGAAAGGGTGCATGATCCGACTCAGGTTCTAAAAGGGTCCCTCTGGCTGCTACATGGGGGACAGGCAGTAGGGCAGCATGGAAGCAGGCCACTGAAGAGGGGATGGCCCAGGAGAGAGACAGTGGTGGCTGAGCCGGGATGGAGGGAGTGGGGGTGGGGAGACGTGGTTGGACACTGGAGTTACTTCTAAAGCATCCTGCACATTTTGGAATTGGCATTATTATAAGAGTATGGAGGTGAGCGGTGACCACTAATGCCTGGGACCCTCCACCCCCAGGCCACTCCACATTGCGGTGGTGCAGGGCAACCTGCCAGCTGTGCATCGCCTCGTCAGCCTCTTCCAGCATGGTGGCCGGGAACTGGATATCTACAACAACCTCCGGCAGGTGAGGCTGGGGGCCCCGGGCCTGAGTCCTGGGGGGAGAAAAGCTGGGGGCGCTGACTCTTGAATCTGAGGGTGGAGGTGCTCAGATTTCTGGTTCGGACTACAGCTGGGGGTCAGGACTCGGAAACTTTGAGGGAGGCAGAACTGGGTCGCAGGGCAGGCCACGGATCCTGAATACAGTCTGTTCCCCAGACACCACTACACCTGGCTGTGATCACCACCTTGCCGTCTGTGGTCCGTCTCCTGGTGATAGCCGGTGCCAGCCCCATGGCACTGGACCGCCACGGCCAGACGGCAGCCCACCTGGCGTGCGAGCACCGCAGCCCGGCCTGCCTGCGGGCCCTGCTGGACAGCGCGGCCGGGGGCACCGTGGACCTGGAGGCCCGCAATTACGATGGTGAGCAGCTACCCGGGCGCAGGTAGGGGATGTCTGACTGCACCTGGAGCCCTTCTGAGGCTGCAAAGCCCCAGGTCTAGGTTTAACTTGAGTCTCCCGCTCCTTCAGGGCTCACAGCCCTGCACGTGGCCGTGAACACCGAGTGCCAAGAAGCGGTGCTGCTCCTTTTGGAGCATGGCGCGGACATCGACGCGGTGGTGAGCGCGCTTGGCCCCGGGGGGTGGGGCCTAGAGGGGCAGGAAAGGACAGGACCAGCGGGGCGGGGCTTCAGTGGGAGAGCGCCCCAATGGGTGGGGTGGGACTCGAAGTACTTAAGGAGACTAAGATGCTGGATCAAGGGTGCATGATCGAAGGAGGTTTTCCCCATGGCAGCTAGGGCAGCATGGAAGCAGGCCACTGAAGAGGGGATGGCCCAGGAGAGAGACAGTGGTGGCTGAGCCGGGATGGAGGGAGTGGGGGTGGGGAGACGTGGTTGGACACTGGAGTTACTTCTAAAGCATCCTGCACATTTTGGAATTGGCATTATTATAAGAGTATGGAGGTGAGCGGTGACCACTAATGCCTGGGACCCTCCACCCCCAGGCCACTCCACATTGCGGTGGTGCAGGGCAACCTGCCAGCTGTGCATCGCCTCGTCAGCCTCTTCCAGCATGGTGGCCGGGAACTGGATATCTACAACAACCTCCGGCAGGTGAGGCTGGGGGCCCCGGGCCTGAGTCCTGGGGGGAGAAAAGCTGGGGGCGCTGACTCTTGAATCTGAGGGTGGAGGTGCTCAGATTTCTGGTTCGGACTACAGCTGGGGGTCAGGACTCGGAAACTTTGAGGGAGGCAGAACTGGGTCGCAGGGCAGGCCACGGATCCTGAATACAGTCTGTTCCCCAGACACCACTACACCTGGCTGTGATCACCACCTTGCCGTCTGTGGTCCGTCTCCTGGTGATAGCCGGTGCCAGCCCCATGGCACTGGACCGCCACGGCCAGACGGCAGCCCACCTGGCGTGCGAGCACCGCAGCCCGGCCTGCCTGCGGGCCCTGCTGGACAGCGCGGCCGGGGGCACCGTGGACCTGGAGGCCCGCAATTACGATGGTGAGCAGCTACCCGGGCGCAGGTAGGGGATGTCTGACTGCACCTGGAGCCCTTCTGAGGCTGCAAAGCCCCAGGTCTAGGTTTAACTTGAGTCTCCCGCTCCTTCAGGGCTCACAGCCCTGCACGTGGCCGTGAACACCGAGTGCCAAGAAGCGGTGCTGCTCCTTTTGGAGCATGGCGCGGACATCGACGCGGTGGTGAGCGCGCTTGGCCCCGGGGGGTGGGGCCTAGAGGGGCAGGAAAGGACAGGACCAGCGGGGCGGGGCTTCAGTGGGAGAGCGCCCCAATGGGTGGGGTGGGACTCGAAGTACTTAAGGAGACTAAGATGCTGGATCAAGCGGTTGGGATGCGGGCCGCCCACTGCTTGGGCAGAGCTTGGGAACGTTCAAAACCTTCCTTTCTTGCTGCAGGACATTAAGAGCGGCCGCTCCCCACTCATCCACGCTGTGGAAAACAACAGCCTTAGCATGGTGCAGCTGCTGCTGCAGGTGAGTACAGCCCCTGCCTCTGGCCTCCTGCCCACCCTTTCCTCTGCCGCCAGCCTGCCGTCTGTCTCCCCATCCTTGCCACCGACCCCGCCTTCCAGTTCTAGCTCTCGGTCTTGCTACGCTTCTAGCCCCGACCCTTCCTTCTAGGCCTCGTTCCGTCAGCCCTAGGACTGCACTCCTCCAGGCCACGAAGTAGTCCCGGGTCTTCTCCCATTTGTCCTCTGCCCCCTAAACGTTCCAGACCCAGCCCAGTTTGAGTCTTGCTGACCCTGCCTTCCGGCTTTGGCCCAGTCCCCGCCCTGATTCGTTTCAAGATCAGGCCCAGGCCCTGGGCCCTTCCCTCCTCTACCTCCGCCCCTTTTCTTTGGCCGGCCTTGCGGAGTCCAACTCCAGTGGATTCGTTGCCTCCCGGTATCCTGCTCGGTCCCGCCCCTGTTTCCAGTTCCACCCTTCCATCGCCTTACCTCTATATGGCCCCGCCCCCACTCTTGCCCCGCCCCGGGTCCCGCCCCCTCCTCCGGGGCGGGGGTCCTGACCCGCGCCTCCCCGCCCGCAGCACGGCGCCAACGTGAACGCGCAGATGTACTCGGGCAGCTCGGCGCTGCACTCGGCGTCCGGCCGCGGGCTCCTCCCGCTCGTGCGCACGCTGGTGCGCAGCGGCGCGGACAGCGGCCTCAAGAACTGCCACAACGACACGCCGCTCATGGTGGCGCGCAGCCGCCGGGTGAGTGCGCGCGCTGGTGGTGTTGCGGGGGTGGTCAGTGCCCGGGCTCTGTACGGCTTGGATGGGACAGAGGAGTGGCACGAGTGTGCAAAGGATGCAGCGGTGTGCATGTGCGCGTCTGTGCCCGGGCGTGGAGACGAGCGGGTGAGCCTGAGTGCGTGGGGGTGAGTTCCAGGCCGAGGAGAGACGGAGGCACCCAGAGAGTGACTTGCCCCCCCGGCACGTCCTGGGAGAGAGGCCGGGCTCCCTGAGCTAGAAGACCGCTGAGCTAGGAGAAATGCGGAGGGGCAGGGCCGGCCCGGTGGTCATCCCGCCTCGTCCCTCAGGTCATCGACATCCTGAGAGGAAAGGCCACACGGCCTGCTTCGGGGACCCAGCCGGAGCCCTCTCCCGAGCGGAGCGCCAACACCTCCCCCGAGAGCAGCAGCCGCCTCAGCTCCAATGGTGAGAAGCCAGTGCCCACCACCCGTCCCCAGCCCCTCCTCCCTTCCGACCCAGGAGCGGGGACCCCCCCCCAGCCTGCTCCTCCCTGGGTCCAGCCTCTTGCCGCGCTCACCCCGCCTCTCTCCTCTCATCCCGCAGGTCTTCTGTCAGCGTCCCCGCCCTCCTCGCCCTCCCAGTCTCCCCCCAAGGACCCTTGTGGATTCCCCATGGCTCCCCCCAACTTCTTCCTTCCTCCCTCATCTCCACCGACCTTCCTGCCCTATGCCGGAGTCCTCCGAGCCCCAGGCCGGCCGGTGCCCCCCTCTCCAGCTCCAGGAGGTAGCTGAGAGGGATGGGGGGGCAGATCTCGGACTCATGAGGAGGGGCCTCGTCGCCCTGTGGGGTCAACCCTCCTGGAAACTGTGAAGATCTCACTCTGCCCCCCCTCCCCCCATCTTCTGGACCAGGATTTGCACAGAGGCACATGTATTTACTCATAAGCACCCTTATGTCAGTACCGATATTCTGCCATTTCGCCCCGCCTCCAGCCCAGGACTCTTCACCCAGGATGATTCTCAGGCATCAGTCTCCCGTCTGGAACTCCACCTAGATGTTCCTTTCCTTCTCCTCTCCCAGAGTGGGAGCAACCAAGGAGCAGCCTCTCCTCTGTGCTCAACCCATTTCAGTCAGGAGGGAGAGATGGGCTGCAATCAGGCACTGATACTCGTGTAAATTATTAGGAGTTTTGGTTGGGTTTCTTTTGTAATAAACTATTTTTGTACCATATCCCTGGCTTTGCCAAGTCTCTTAGGTGAGGAGAAATGGAGGAAGTGTGTGTGTCTGTGGGCGCACACCTGGATGCCGCATGCAGTTGACCCAGTGTGAGTCTCAGGCTGACAAGGACGTGTGGGCGTTGCTGGGACGTCCAGTGTATTGTGACTGTTGAAGACCGCTGAGCTAGGAGAAATGCGGAGGGGCAGGGCCGGCCCGGTGGTCATCCCGCCTCGTCCCTCAGGTCATCGCCCTCCTGAGAGGAAAGGCCACACGGCCTGCTTCGGGGCCCCCGCCGGAGCCCCCTCCCGCGCGGAGCGCCCACACCTCCCGAGGCAGCAGCCGCCTCAGCTCCAATGGTGAGAAGCCAGTGCCCACCACCCGTCCCCAGCCCCTCCTCCCTTCCGACCCAGGAGCGGGGACCCCCCCCCAGCCTGCTCCTCCCTGGGTCCAGCCTCTTGCCGCGCTCACCCCGCCTCTCTCCTCTCATCCCGCAGGTCTTCTGTCAGCGTCCCCGCCCTCCTCGCCCTCCCAGTCTCCCCCCAAGGACCCTTGTGGATTCCCCATGGCTCCCCCCAACTTCTTCCTTCCTCCCTCATCTCCACCGACCTTCCTGCCCTATGCCGGAGTCCTCCGAGCCCCAGGCCGGCCGGTGCCCCCCTCTCCAGCTCCAGGAGGTAGCTGAGAGGGATGGGGGGGCAGATCTCGGACTCATGAGGAGGGGCCTCGTCGCCCTGTGGGGTCAACCCTCCTGGAAACTGTGAAGATCTCACTCTGCCCCCCCTCCCCCCATCTTCTGGACCAGGATTTGCACAGAGGCACATGTATTTACTCATAAGCACCCTTATGTCAGTACCGATATTCTGCCATTTCGCCCCGCCTCCAGCCCAGGACTCTTCACCCAGGATGATTCTCAGGCATCAGTCTCCCGTCTGGAACTCCACCTAGATGTTCCTTTCCTTCTCCTCTCCCAGAGTGGGAGCAACCAAGGAGCAGCCTCTCCTCTGTGCTCAACCCATTTCAGTCAGGAGGGAGAGATGGGCTGCAATCAGGCACTGATACTCGTGTAAATTATTAGGAGTTTTGGTTGGGTTTCTTTTGTAATAAACTATTTTTGTACCATATCCCTGGCTTTGCCAAGTCTCTTAGGTGAGGAGAAATGGAGGAAGTGTGTGTGTCTGTGGGCGCACACCTGGATGCCGCATGCAGTTGACCCAGTGTGAGTCTCAGGCTGACAAGGACGTGTGGGCGTTGCTGGGACGTCCAGTGTATTGTGACTGTTGCATCCCCGGGTCCCCGTGCCCTTGTTTCTAGGGAAAGATGGACATGACGTGTGATTTCTCTTCCAGAGGACCCTGCTGGACTCCATAGTAACCTCGGTGTGTGTGCGTGTGACGAGGTCTGCGGTTTGTGGGTCCTTGTGGTACCACAGCTGGTTGCATCGACCTGTTGTACACTGTTAATTCCCATTGTCTCTGGGTCTCCCCGTGTGTAGCATTTGTGAGTGTGCTTGACATGGAGACCTGTGGTCAGTGTGTGATTGTTTCTATGTGACTGCCCTGCTTGGGGTGTCACATTTATTTAGTGGCTCCAAGGCCCCCAGCCTATAGGGCCTTTGTATGTACATATTTGGGCTTCCCAGATGGTAAAGAACCGTCCGGGAAGAACTGCCCCCCGCCCCCCTCCCCCCTGCCAGTTCAGGAGATTTAAAAGACACAGGTTCGATCCCTGGGTCGGGAAGATTCCCCTGGGGGAGGGCATGGCAACCCACTCCAGTATTCTTGCCTGGAGAATCCCATGGACAGAGGAGCCTGGTGGGCTACAGTCCGTGGGGCTGCAGAGTCAGACACAACTGAAGCGACTTAGCACGCACACATAGACATATGTGTATATAATTATATACATACGCATACACTGTGGTGCCGGAGAAGACTGGAGAGTCCCATGGATAGCAAGGATAGCAAACAAATCCATCCTAAAGGAAATCAACCCTGCATGTTCACTGGAAGGACTGATGCTGGAGCTGAAACTCCAGTACTTTGGCCACATGATTCATTGGAAAAGACCCTGATGCTGGGAAAGACAGAGGACAGTAGGAGAAGGGGGAGGCAGAGGATGAGATGGTTGGACGGCATCACCAACTCAATGGACATGAGTTAGAGCAAATTCCAGGAGATGGTGAAGGACAGGGAAGCCTGGTGTGCTGCCGTCCGTGGGGTCACAAAGAGTCAGACACAGCTGAGTGACTGAACACACACACACACACACACACACAGACTGCACTGTGGGGCAGGTGGGATCCTAATCCTCCAACCAAGGATGGAACCCACACCCCCTGCATTGGCAGGCAGATTCTTAACCACTGCCCCCCGCCTAGGGAAGTCCCCAGATATATTTTTGACTCTGAACACCTCTCTTATAAATCAGTCAGGGTTTGCATTCATTTCCTGTTGTCACTGTAACAAAGCACCACAAAGGCAGTGGCTTCAAACAGCACAAATTCATCTGCTTAGAGCTCTGGAGGTCAGACGTCCAAAATCGGCTTCATGGGGCCCGAGCCAGAGGGCCAGTAGAGCTGCTTCCTTCCAAACTGGAGGAGAATCTGTTCCCCTATGTTAGCCAGCTCCGAGGCTGTCTGCATTGTTTGGCTTGTGGCCCCTTCCTTGAGAGCCCCTTTCTTCCCACAGCAATTTCTGGGTTCCATCGACACATTTACCCTGATCTCCTATCTCCCCTATGGTCCCTTTGGGTAAAGAACCGTCCGGGAAGAACTGCCCCGCCTCCCCTGCCAGTTCAGGAGATTTAAAAGACACAGGTTCGATCCCTGGGTCGGGAAGATTCCCCTGGGGGAGGGCATGGCAACCCACTCCAGTATTCTTGCCTGGAGAATCCCATGGACAGAGGAGCCTGGTGGGCTACAGTCCGTGGGGCTGCAGAGTCAGACACAACTGAAGCGACTTAGCACGCACACATAGACATATGTGTATATAATTATATACATACGCATACACTGTGGTGCCGGAGAAGACTGGAGAGTCCCATGGATAGCAAGGATAGCAAACAAATCCATCCTAAAGGAAATCAACCCTGCATGTTCACTGGAAGGACTGATGCTGGAGCTGAAACTCCAGTACTTTGGCCACATGATTCATTGGAAAAGACCCTGATGCTGGGAAAGACAGAGGACAGTAGGAGAAGGGGGAGGCAGAGGATGAGATGGTTGGACGGCATCACCAACTCAATGGACATGAGTTAGAGCAAATTCCAGGAGATGGTGAAGGACAGGGAAGCCTGGTGTGCTGCCGTCCGTGGGGTCACAAAGAGTCAGACACAGCTGAGTGACTGAACACACACACACACACACACACACAGACTGCACTGTGGGGCAGGTGGGATCCTAATCCTCCAACCAAGGATGGAACCCACACCCCCTGCATTGGCAGGCAGATTCTTAACCACTGCCCCCCGCCTAGGGAAGTCCCCAGATATATTTTTGACTCTGAACACCTCTCTTATAAATCAGTCAGGGTTTGCATTCATTTCCTGTTGTCACTGTAACAAAGCACCACAAAGGCAGTGGCTTCAAACAGCACAAATTCATCTGCTTAGAGCTCTGGAGGTCAGACGTCCAAAATCGGCTTCATGGGGCCCGAGCCAGAGGGCCAGTAGAGCTGCTTCCTTCCGAAAGCTGGAGGGGAGAATCTGTTCCCCTATGTTAGCCAGCTCCGAGGCTGTCTGCATTGTTTGGCTTGTGGCCCCTTCCTTGAGAGCCCCTTTCTTCCCACAGCAATTTCTGGGTTCCATCGACACATTTACCCTGATCTCCTATCTCCCTCTTATGAGGTCCCTTTGGGTCCACCCAGGAAATCCAGGATGTTTTCCCTTCTCAAGACCCTTAACTTCCTCACATCTGCCAAATCCCTTTTGCCACATGAAGTAACAGTCATAGCTTTCCAGGGGCTTGACCCCTGGAAATGTGAATATCATTGGGAGTCTTTATTCAGCCAAATCCTCAGCTTCCATCAGAGAAGCAACATTACAAGGCAATGGGTATATGGATAAGAGATTCGTTAAAGGAATTTGCCTGGGGACTTCCTTGGTGGTCCAGTGACTAAGACCCTGCACTGCCAATACAGGAGGCCCGAGTTGGATCCCTGGTTAGGGAACTAGATCCCACACATGATGCAACCAAGAGTTTGCATGCTGCAATGAAAGATCCCAAATACTGCAACGAAGATCTGGTGCAGCCAAATAAATAAAGACATAAATTAAAAAATAAATAAATAAACAAATTTATTCTCTCACCGTTGTGGAAGCCAGAAGTTCAAAATCAAGGTGCAGTGGGGACACACTCCTTCCAAAGCCTCTAAGTGAGGATTCCTCATTGCCTCTTCCAGCCTCTGGTGGCAGCTGGCATTCCTTGGCTTGTGGCCACATCACTCCCATCTCTGCCTCTGTCTCCATGTGGCCTCCTTCTCTGTGTGTGTCTTCTCTTTTATCTCGTATAATGACTATGGTCATTGGGCTTAGGGCCCATCCAGGATGATCTCATCTTGAGACACTAACCTGAAGTGCAAAGACCCTTTTCCCAAATAAGGTCACATTCAGCAGATTCTGGGGGTTAGGATGGGGATGAGGCTGCCCTGGTGCTTCAGTGGTAAAGGATCTACCTGCCAATGCAAGAGACGTAAGGGACACAGGTTCAATCCCTGGGTCAGGAAGATCTGGAGAAGGGAATGGCAACCTATTCCAGTCTTCTTGCCTGGAGAATCCCATGGACAGAGGAGACTGGTGGACTATACTCCATGGGGTCGCAATTGTGACTGAGCAGAACACATGACTCAACCCACTCCAGAGGCTGACTTGGGCACGGCAAGCAGCTGCATGTGACAACTTCCCTGTGGTAATCCCACCACATGAGCCAGGTCATGTGCAGCGACGGTCTCTCCAGTAGACCATGAGCTCTGGGAGGGCAGTGTCCCCCTGCTGCCCACCCACAGCAACCAGCACCCTGCCCAGCACGGACCAGACTCCTCAGAAGTGATGGTACAACGCATTACGGTGTCTGTGATTCTTCATGGCTGTGTCCGATCCCTGGTCACACTGTGACCAGTGTGGGGACAAATATTAGCAGCCACGTTGACCACACATGCGTGCAAAGTCACTTCAGTCATGTCTGACTTTTTGGAACCCTACGGACTGTAGCCCACCAGGCTCCTCTATCCATGGGTTTCTCCAAGCAAGGATACTGGAGTAGGGCTTCCCTGGTGGTCCAGCGGGTAAGGACACTGCCTTGCAGTGCAGAGGGCACCAGTTCAATCCCTAGCCTGGGAGGATCCTGCGTGCCACGGAGCAGCTAAACTGATGTGTCCAACTACCAAGCCGGAGCTCTGGAGTGCATGTGCCCAGAGCTGGTGCTCTGTGGCGACAGAGGCCACTGTGATGGGAGGCCCACACAGGCCAAAGAACAAAGATAAATAAATGAAAGATCAATAGAAGTGGCCAAAAAACACAGAATACTGGAGTGGGTTACCATGCCATCCTCCAGATCTGTCTCCATGTGGCCTCCTTCTCTGTGTGTGTCTTCTCTTTTATCTCGTATAATGACTATGGTCATTGGGCTTAGGGCCCATCCAGGATGATCTCATCTTGAGACACTAACCTGAAGTGCAAAGACCCTTTTCCCAAATAAGGTCACATTCAGCAGATTCTGGGGGTTAGGATGGGGATGAGGCTGCCCTGGTGCTTCAGTGGTAAAGGATCTACCTGCCAATGCAAGAGACGTAAGGGACACAGGTTCAATCCCTGGGTCAGGAAGATCTGGAGAAGGGAATGGCAACCTATTCCAGTCTTCTTGCCTGGAGAATCCCATGGACAGAGGAGACTGGTGGACTATACTCCATGGGGTCGCAATTGTGACTGAGCAGAACACATGACTCAACCCACTCCAGAGGCTGACTTGGGCACGGCAAGCAGCTGCATGTGACAACTTCCCTGTGGTAATCCCACCACATGAGCCAGGTCATGTGCAGCGACGGTCTCTCCAGTAGACCATGAGCTCTGGGAGGGCAGTGTCCCCCTGCTGCCCACCCACAGCAACCAGCACCCTGCCCAGCACGGACCAGACTCCTCAGAAGTGATGGTACAACGCATTACGGTGTCTGTGATTCTTCATGGCTGTGTCCGATCCCTGGTCACACTGTGACCAGTGTGGGGACAAATATTAGCAGCCACGTTGACCACACATGCGTGCAAAGTCACTTCAGTCATGTCTGACTTTTTGGAACCCTACGGACTGTAGCCCACCAGGCTCCTCTATCCATGGGTTTCTCCAAGCAAGGATACTGGAGTAGGGCTTCCCTGGTGGTCCAGCGGGTAAGGACACTGCCTTGCAGTGCAGAGGGCACCAGTTCAATCCCTAGCCTGGGAGGATCCTGCGTGCCACGGAGCAGCTAAACTGATGTGTCCAACTACCAAGCCGGAGCTCTGGAGTGCATGTGCCCAGAGCTGGTGCTCTGTGGCGACAGAGGCCACTGTGATGGGAGGCCCACACAGGCCAAAGAACAAAGATAAATAAATGAAAGATCAATAGAAGTGGCCAAAAAACACAGAATACTGGAGTGGGTTACCATGCCATCCTCCAGATCTTCCCAACCCAGTGATCGAACCCATGTCACTTATGTCTCCTGCACTGGCAGGGGGATTCTTTACCAGTAGTTCTACCTGAGAAGCCCAGTATTGACCATAATAGTGCCCACAGTCCAGATGGGAAGACTGAGACTCAGAGAGAGCAAGCTGCCTGTCGAAGGCCAGGTCTGCTGCCTCCTAAACCCATGCTCATAGTCACTGGACCCTCTCGACTCACAGGGAGGTGTGGTGCGGCTGCGTCTACTGTCTTATGTGTGTGTGCATGTGCACACGCATGTGGAAAGAGTGTTGGAGAGCAGGTGCATGTCTGTTGAGAGCACAGGCCCTGGCGTCAGGACTGAGTTCGAGCCCTGCCCTTCCATTCCCTAGCTGTGTGACTTGGAACGATGACTTCATGGCCCTGAGCCTCCATTGCCGCATCGGTAAAATGGGAATGATGCCCACTTCTCAGGGTCAATGGTTTGAGGAGGGTCTGATGAGGGCGTAGGTGTGAGCTCCATCACCTGCCTGGAATGTGTGTCCGGATCTCCTTGGATCTGTGGGTCCAGACAGGGAGGGATGTACCTCTTGATGTGTGAGAAACCATCCCTGGGTTCAAAAGCTGAACCCGGCCCTGACCTTGGTAAGCTACTTCTCTAAAACAAAGGATCTGACTTCTCCAAACATGGAAATCCCCGCTCGGCCGCCTGACCTTGGGACTGGGCACGCGTCCTTCCACACCCAGTCCCCTTCCTCTGAAGAAAGGCAGACTCCTAGGAGGAGGAGAGGAGGGTCATATGGAGGGTCTCCAGCCCCTATCCCTCCCAGAATTAAGCATGCGTCCGTCTGCCCTCACTACCAGGGCTCTTCTCATCTGTGAAAATCCTTACATTCGAGAGCAGAAGTCATACTTTCAATGCATTTCTCCAGGGCCCCAACGTTTCACTTGTTATCACCACCCTGGGCAAACCCAGACGCTCCGTCAGACTCTCTCTTCCAAGTGCACGCACTTTGTTGTTGCAGGTTGTGCTCAATCCCTCCTCAGTCATGTCTGACTCTTTGTGACCCCATGGACTGTAGCCCACCAGGCTCCTCTGTCTACGGGATGTCCCAGGCGAGAATCCTGGAGTGGGTTTCCATTTCCTTCTCCAGGGGATCTTACTGACCGAGGGATCAAACCTGGGTCTCCTGCATTGGCAGGTGGATTCTTTACCACTAAGGCCACCTGGGAAGCCCCAAGTGCGTGCAGGAAATCTTCCAAATCTTGAATATGGGTGCTGTTCCTCCAAAGACTTTTAGGAGCAGGAGAATTTAACAGCGTACATCTGCTGGTTAGGGGTGTGAGCAAACCCTTATGTCTGAGCCACACCTCCATTTTGCAGAAAGGCAGACTGAAGCCCAGAAAGGAGAGACGCTGCCTTGGTGAGGGGATGAGTCTGGGATTCCAAGAGTCACCTTCACTGAGTGATGGCATTCGTCACCAAGTGTGGGACGGCCAACAGAGAACACTTTCTGACATGATGCACGGAGGGCGCAACATCACTTTTATAATATCTTTGCTACCAGCGTGTGATCACAAAGAAATGTCAGACCAACCCAAACCTAGACATGTTACGAAAGAACTAAGAAGTGGCCTGTGATTGATCAAAAACATCAGCTTCATGAAACATGAAGATAAGGCTGTGTGATTGTGCTGGACTGAAAGACACTCAGAAGACACCCGACAGCGCCTGAACTTCCCTGGTGATCCAGTGGCTAAGACGTCGCCTTCAGAGGTGTGGATTCCATCCCTGGTCTGGGAGCTGGGATGCCCCATGCTTTGTGGCCAAGAAGAAAAACATCAAATAGAAGCAATACTGTAACAAATTCAATAAAATCTTTGGAGGGTCTCCAGCCCCTATCCCTCCCAGAATTAAGCATGCGTCCGTCTGCCCTCACTACCAGGGCTCTTCTCATCTGTGAAAATCCTTACATTCGAGAGCAGAAGTCATACTTTCAATGCATTTCTCCAGGGCCCCAACGTTTCACTTGTTATCACCACCCTGGGCAAACCCAGACGCTCCGTCAGACTCTCTCTTCCAAGTGCACGCACTTTGTTGTTGCAGGTTGTGCTCAATCCCTCCTCAGTCATGTCTGACTCTTTGTGACCCCATGGACTGTAGCCCACCAGGCTCCTCTGTCTACGGGATGTCCCAGGCGAGAATCCTGGAGTGGGTTTCCATTTCCTTCTCCAGGGGATCTTACTGACCGAGGGATCAAACCTGGGTCTCCTGCATTGGCAGGTGGATTCTTTACCACTAAGGCCACCTGGGAAGCCCCAAGTGCGTGCAGGAAATCTTCCAAATCTTGAATATGGGTGCTGTTCCTCCAAAGACTTTTAGGAGCAGGAGAATTTAACAGCGTACATCTGCTGGTTAGGTGTGAGCAAACCCTTATGTCTGAGCCACACCTCCATTTTGCAGAAAGGCAGACTGAAGCCCAGAAAGGAGAGACGCTGCCTTGGTGAGGGGATGAGTCTGGGATTCCAAGAGTCACCTTCACTGAGTGATGGCATTCGTCACCAAGTGTGGGACGGCCAACAGAGAACACTTTCTGACATGATGCACGGAGGGCGCAACATCACTTTTATAATATCTTTGCTACCAGCGTGTGATCACAAAGAAATGTCAGACCAACCCAAACCTAGACATGTTACGAAAGAACTAAGAAGTGGCCTGTGATTGATCAAAAACATCAGCTTCATGAAACATGAAGATAAGGCTGTGTGATTGTGCTGGACTGAAAGACACTCAGAAGACACCCGAACGAAGCGCCTGAACTTCCCTGGTGATCCAGTGGCTAAGACGTCGCCTTCGCGTAGAGGGTGTGGATTCCATCCCTGGTCTGGGAGCTGGGATGCCCCATGCTTTGTGGCCAAGAAGAAAAACATCAAATAGAAGCAATACTGTAACAAATTCAATAAAATCTTTGAAAACAGTCCCCATCAAAAAAAAATTAAATGCAAGTTGTGATCTTGGATTGAATCGTGAACTGAAAAGTACGATATGCTACGAAGGATAGTTGGGAACAACGGGCGATCGCAATATAGACTGTGCTTTTAGAAGCCAGTATTGGATCACTGTTAAATGTCTGCTTTTGATAACCACACGGTGACTGTGGAAGAGAGTGTCCTTAGATGTGGAAATATACACCAGAGTGTTTAGGAACAAAGAGGTATAACATCTGAAAGTTACTCTCAAACGGTTCAAGGAAGGGGGAAGAACATTAATAAAGCTAGCTGGCAGATCAACAGCTGGTGAATCTGGGTGAAGGGCAGACAAGACGTCTTTGTTTTCTTCTTGCCACTTTTCTGTAAGTGTTAAATCATTTTAAAACAGAAAAGAATGCCTGCAAATTAGAAGTCATGGTTTTCAGGTTCCATGTCTCTTAAGAGGATCTAAGTCTGAGCATGCATCTGTGCTCAGAGCTCTGTGGGGGAGGGGAGTTGAAAGCGTGAACTTGCTGCTTCAGGCGGCTTAAGGGTGTGACCTGGGCTTTCGGGTGTGTTTAAGGTTTAGGGGTGTAGCCAGGGGCTTCAGGGTGTGGCCAAAGTTTCAGGGGCGTGGCCTGGATACGGGGCCCAGCCATATACTGGGGTGTGGTCAGAACCTCGGGGCGTGGCCAGATTCTCAGAGTGTGGCCAAGGTCTACGGATTGGGCCTGGGTAACTCAGGTCCCAAGGGAGGAAGCAAATCTGTGCCTAGAGCGCCCTCTTGTGGCTACTCTGGGGCGTGGCCTCCACGTTTTAAAATCTATTAATAGAAGGTCCTTGGGGTCGCGAAGAGTCGGACACAGTTTGGCTACTGAACAATAACAAGCTTACGATTGAACTGTTTAAAGTATACAACTCAGTGGTTTCAGTGAACTCAAAGAGCTGTGCAAGGTGATTCTTGTGCAATCACCAGAATCCATTTAAAACTTATCTTCATCCCCCAAAGAAAATCCGTGCCCTATAGTCGTCACTCCCTGTTGTTATTTAGTCGCTAGGTGCCCGACTGTTGGCGACCCCATGGACTGTAGCCCACCAGACTCCTCTGTCCTTGGGATTTCCCAGGCGCGAGTACTAGAGTGGAGCCGTTTCCTTCTCCAGGGGATCTTCCAACCCAGGGATGGAACGGTGTCTCCTGCACGGGCAGGCAGATCAACTGAGCCACAAGGAAAGCCAGCCGCTCCCTATTTCCTCCTAACTGCCTTCCTTCGGCGCTAGGCAATCCCTTCTATACTTTCTGGCTCTACAGATTTGCCTGTTTTGGACACTTTATATAAATTGAATCACACAGTATCTGCTTTTGTATGACTGGCTTCTTTCACTTTAGCATAACGTTTTTGAGGTTCCTCCATTCCTTTTAATGTCCAAATAATATTCCATGGTATGGGAGTACTGCGCTCCATTTACCCATTTATCCATTTTCGCTTGACAGACATTTGTTGCCACAAACCTTTACGTGGATACTTTATTTTATCATTTTATTTCTTTATTTTTGACTGTACGGGGTATCCGTTGCTACGCGGGCTACTCTCTAGTTGCAATGGACAGGTTCTTCGTTTGGATGGCTTCTCCTGCTGTAAAGTGGGCACTCCAGGGCAGGCAGGCCTCAGCAGTTGAAGTTTGAGGGCTCAGGAGTTGCGGCTCCCAGGCTCTGGAGCGCAGGCTCAGTAGTTGGAGTGCACGGGCTTATTTGCTCCAAGGCACGTGGGATCTTCCAACATCGTGGATTAAACCTGTGTCTCTTCATTGGCAGGCAGATTCTTTACCCCTGACCCACCAGCGAAGCTCCTGAATATATGTTTTTAATTCTCTGCAATACGTATAGATAGGCATGGAAATCTCAGATCATATGATGACACTATGTAAGATTTTGAACACCTATCAAACTATTTTCTGAAGCAGCTGCATCATTTTACAACCCCATCAACAGTGCTGGAGGCTTCCTGTTGCTCCACAGCCTCTCCAATACTTGTTATTGTCTGTCTTTTGCTGGAGGTGGGGCGCTGCGAAGCATGTGGGATCTTAGTCCCTAGACCAAGAATGGAACCCGTTCCCCCTGCATTGGAAGCTTGGGGTCTTAGTCACTGGTCCACCAGGGAAGTCATATTGTCTGTCTTTTATATTACAGCTTTCCTGGCAGGTGTGAAGTAGGATCTCCTTGTGGTTTTGATTTTTGTTTCCTTAATTGATCATGATTTTCCAGTATCTTTTCTTTTTTCTTTTTTTTTTTTATAATTAAAAGTACTTTACTTCTAAAGTAGCAGATCAATGGAATGAAACAGAGAAGTAGTGAGTGTTAGGCACATGATCATGGTATCATTTCTAATCAGCAGGGGAAAAGAAATCATTCCATACATGATGCTGGCAAATAAATTTGCAAAAAGTTTGCTTTTGTATGACTGGCTTCTTTCACTTTAGCATAACGTTTTTGAGGTTCCTCCATTCCTTTTAATGTCCAAATAATATTCCATGGTATGGGAGTACTGCGCTCCATTTACCCATTTATCCATTTTCGCTTGACAGACATTTGTTGCCACAAACCTTTACGTGGATACTTTATTTTATCATTTTATTTCTTTATTTTTGACTGTACGGGGTATCCGTTGCTACGCCGGGCTACTCTCTAGTTGCAATGGACAGGTTCTTCGTTTGGATGGCTTCTCCTGCTGTAAAGTGGGCACTCCAGGGCAGGCAGGCCTCAGCAGTTGAAGTTTGAGGGCTCAGGAGTTGCGGCTCCCAGGCTCTGGAGCGCAGGCTCAGTAGTTGGAGTGCACGGGCTTATTTGCTCCAAGGCACGTGGGATCTTCCAACATCGTGGATTAAACCTGTGTCTCTTCATTGGCAGGCAGATTCTTTACCCCTGACCCACCAGCGAAGCTCCTGAATATATGTTTTTAATTCTCTGCAATACGTATAGATAGGCATGGAAATCTCAGATCATATGATGACACTATGTAAGATTTTGAACACCTATCAAACTATTTTCTGAAGCAGCTGCATCATTTTACAACCCCATCAACAGTGCTGGAGGCTTCCTGTTGCTCCACAGCCTCTCCAATACTTGTTATTGTCTGTCTTTTGCTGGAGGTGGGGCGCTGCGAAGCATGTGGGATCTTAGTCCCTAGACCAAGAATGGAACCCGTTCCCCCTGCATTGGAAGCTTGGGGTCTTAGTCACTGGTCCACCAGGGAAGTCATATTGTCTGTCTTTTATATTACAGCTTTCCTGGCAGGTGTGAAGTAGGATCTCCTTGTGGTTTTGATTTTTGTTTCCTTAATTGATCATGATTTTCCAGTATCTTTTCTTTTTTCTTTTTTTTTTTTATAATTAAAAGTACTTTACTTCTAAAGTAGCAGATCAATGGAATGAAACAGAGAAGTAGTGAGTGTTAGGCACATGATCATGGTATCATTTCTAATCAGCAGGGGAAAAGAAATCATTCCATACATGATGCTGGCATAAATGGGTAGCAATTTTGAGCATTAAAGAGTTTAGACACAATTAGATCCCTTATTATTAAATAATGTATTGAATAAAATACCAGATAGATCATATTCTATTTCTCTTCTTCATTAAAAAAAAAAATCTCAGTTCAGCAAGCATCATGAAAAATAAAGTCAATAGACAACCAGGGAAAGTATTTTCAACATGTGACAAAGAGCTAATGTTCCAATACAGTATCTTTTCTTATCATCATTTCCTTTGTATTCACTTTGCAACTATATGAGCTCTTTTTTTTGGTATATGAACTCTTAACCAGGGCTTCCCCTGGTGGTCCAGTGGGTAGGGACACCGCCTTGCAGTGCAAGGGGCGCTGGTTCGAGCCCCGGCCTGGGAAGATCCCACATGCCCCAGAGCGGCTGGACAGATGTGTCCAATCACAGAGCCAGAGCTCTGGAGCGCAGGCACCCAGAGCCGGCGCTCTGCAACGACAGACGCCACCGCGATGGGAGGCCCGCAGTAGCCAAAGAACAAGGATGGATGAACACAGAGAAAACGAAAGACCAATAGAAGTGGCCCGCCTGCTCCCTTCCCTCCCCAACCCGACCCCCGCCCAAAAATAAATAAAATAAATAAATCTTTGAACTCTTAACCAATTCGCCATACATGATTCAAATATTTTTTTATTTTTCTCATCATACCTTTTTAAAATTTTCTATTTATTTTCATCCATATTTTTACACTTAGGTATGTGTGGGCCTCCCATTGCAGTGGCCTCTCTCACTGCAGAGCACTGGCTCTGGGTGCATGCGCTCCGGAGCACTGGCTCCTAATTGGACACACCGGTCCAGCCGCTCTGTGGCACGTGGAATCTTCCTGGGCCAGGGATCAAACACTTTACCCACTGGGGGGTGACGTTTTGATTTTTGTTTCCTTAATTGATCATGATTTTCCAGTATCTTTTCTTTTTTCTTTTTTTTTTTTATAATTAAAAGTACTTTACTTCTAAAGTAGCAGATCAATGGAATGAAACAGAGAAGTAGTGAGTGTTAGGCACATGATCATGGTATCATTTCTAATCAGCAGGGGAAAAGAAATCATTCCATACATGATGCTGGCATAAATGGGTAGCAATTTTGAGCATTAAAGAGTTTAGACACAATTAGATCCCTTATTATTAAATAATGTATTGAATAAAATACCAGATAGATCATATTCTATTTCTCTTCTTCATTAAAAAAAAAAATCTCAGTTCAGCAAGCATCATGAAAAATAAAGTCAATAGACAACCAGGGAAAGTATTTTCAACATGTGACAAAGAGCTAATGTTCCAATACAGTATCTTTTCTTATCATCATTTCCTTTGTATTCACTTTGCAACTATATGAGCTCTTTTTTTTGGTATATGAACTCTTAACCAGGGCTTCCCCTGGTGGTCCAGTGGGTAGGGACACCGCCTTGCAGTGCAAGGGGCGCTGGTTCGAGCCCCGGCCTGGGAAGATCCCACATGCCCCAGAGCGGCTGGACAGATGTGTCCAATCACAGAGCCAGAGCTCTGGAGCGCAGGCACCCAGAGCCGGCGCTCTGCAACGACAGACGCCACCGCGATGGGAGGCCCGCAGGAGCCAAAGAACAAAGATGGATGAACACAGAGAAAACGAAAGACCAATAGAAGTGGCCCGCCTGCTCCCTTCCCTCCCCAACCCGACCCCCGCCCAAAAATAAATAAAATAAATAAATCTTTGAACTCTTAACCAATTCGCCATACATGATTCAAATATTTTTTTATTTTTCTCATCATACCTTTTTAAAATTTTCTATTTATTTTCATCCATATTTTTACACTTAGGTATGTGTGGGCCTCCCATTGCAGTGGCCTCTCTCACTGCAGAGCACTGGCTCTGGGTGCATGCGCTCCGGAGCACTGGCTCCTAATTGGACACACCGGTCCAGCCGCTCTGTGGCACGTGGAATCTTCCTGGGCCAGGGATCAAACACTTTACCCACTGGACCACCAGGGAAGCCCTGATTCAAGTATTTTTAAATCATTAACGATATCGTTGTAGTCTCATCGTATTCTCAGAGTTCATCTTTTTCCTTCGCTGTGTCCTACAGTTGATGCTCAACCTTACGACGCGTGGTTTCATACTATTATCGCAAATGGTGCATCCCCAGATAATATAGTACACTGGTTTTACAGGTTTTCTTGCTTGGTAATAAAAAAGAAGGAAATGGCCACCCATGCTAGTATTCTTATCTGGGAAAGAGGAGCCTGGCAGGATACAGTCCATGGGATCGCAACGAGGCGGACATGACTGAGCACACATACACACACACACACATACACGTGTGCGAGCGCGCATCGATGACATTGCGTTGTCCTAACCTTTCTGCCCTCGCTTTTTTATTTTTCTCTAAACTCATTGCATTCGTTTCCTGTTGCTGCTGTAACAAAGGACCACAGACTGAGTGGCTTAAAACAACGTACTTAGTTTCTCTCACAGTCCTGGGGACTAGGAGCTCTGAATCAACGGACGGCAGGGCTACACTCTCTCTGGGGGAGGATCCTTCCTTGCCTCTCCCTCGTTTCTGCCTTTGGTAGCTGTCCTCGGCTTATATATACATCACTCCAGTCTCTGCCTCCATCGTCACATGGCTTTCTGCTGGTGGGTGTGCCTGTGTCGTGTCCCAGTTTCCAGTCCTACTGGTCTTTAGGATTCACACTATTGGGATGTGTGTCCAATTCATTCATTTGAATGGCTGTGTGGGAGTCCTTTGTGGAAGGAGACCACAATGTATTCATTTCTTCTGATGATGAAACTTGCGGTGCATTCAGTTTCCTCCATTTCCAACAAGGTTGTAATTAACATCCCTTAACGTGTCTTCCAGAGTTTCTTAAGGCAGTATTTTTCAACCTGCCCGACACAATCCATTAGTGGGCTCTGAAATCAATTTAGTGGGTTGCAAACACAATTTTCCCTTTAATGAAATGAAATGAACTAGAAGATATGAGAGCGCATGCTCATAGATGGGGTTGGACTTGTCCCGTGAAACTGTTTTCCGGTGCATGATGTACAGATGTGAGCAAAAGTGTTCCTAAGCCATGGCTTTGAAGGATGTAGGCTGGCAATGAATTTGCCCTGCCAAGGCTTTGATGGATCCTGTCAAATTACTCTCCAACCTAATTTGTTTACATTTCCTTCAGTTCCTTGTCAATACTTGGGATGGTCAAATTTTTGAATTTTTGCCAGGCCAGTGGGTTGTTATCCTGCTTCTCAGAGGTGGAAACTGAGACTCAAAGAGAGCAGGAAGGCAAGGAGCTGGGAGGTGGACCCTTCCATCCTGACGGCCAAGACCCACTCTTCAGTTAGTCTGAGATGCAAATTCAAAGATTCCACAAGTTAAAGATTCTTGTGTTCTAAGAGATAAGAGATGGGGAGAGAAATGGGGTGCGAAATGGGGAGCCTCAGCTATCATCCTAATCCCTCTCTCCCTCCTTCTAGCTCAGTTTTTGAGAATTTAGTGAGAAAATATAAAGCCCAGCACAGAGGGCTGGCTCAACAGTGTTTAATAAATGTTAACTACTTATGCTACTACCATTTGCTAACTAAATTTACTAAATATTTACTAACTAAATGTTACTATTATTCTCTGATTAGAAATTCTCTAGGTATGCGCATATTTGTAAACAAAATTTGGTCAGTCTCCTGGAGGGGCGGGGCCAGAAGCACGGGGGCGTGGCTTGGATATCTAGCGGGGCGGAGGGAAGGTCCGACCCACAGCGCCCCCGCGTGGCCGCCTAGCGCCCAGCCCTGGCTGGGTAGATAACAGGTGAAGCAGGTTGGAGAGAAAACCGCGTCTCTCCAGCCCTGCTCTGAGCAGCTTCAGCCTTCAGGAGCCCCATCCTCCCGCCTCATCCCTTGAGAACCCAGAAGCACCCTTCAACCTCCCTTGGAAATCTGGGTTTGTCAACTCCAGCCTTACTCTTCTCAGGCCCTGCTGTGGGCGCCCACGAATTATATCACCAAATTCCTGCTCCTTCAGACGCTCTCCTCCCAACACATGCTCTAAGGGAACCCACGGACCAGGGCACGCAGTGTTCCTTCTCAGGGACAGAGGGATCGCACTATTTCCCTAACGTTTCCTCCTAGAAAGTTCAGCTTTCTGACCTTTAATCCCATAACACGACTAATGACCCAAACTTCGAGCCAGGACCCAGGTAAGCTATGTCACCACACCACTTCCCTTAAAGACCTGGGTAGCTAAACTCCCAGCCCCACCCTCGCCCCCAAGCAAAGCCCCAGACTTCCCCCAAGCCCTCCTCCACTGCTAACTTGGGACCTAGCCCCCAGCCCTTCCCAGAAGGGGGCCAGGGCACCTCACCTGCGATTCCCACCTATTCAGGAAGTCCTATCGCCACCCACCAAAGCCGCCCCATCCCATTTTCCTTTGGGGATCAGACCTTTGAACCCTATTTCTAAAGAACCCAGTTGCTAGAGTTCCCAGCCTCCGCCCCCTTTGCATGCAGGTACGGATAGTCCCCACCCCGGTTCTCCAAGGCCGGCCCGCACCTGTCCCGCCCCGTCCCGCCCCTACCTCGCGCGGGGCGGTGCCGGGCCTTTCTCAGCGCCCCCGTCCCTCCTCGGGCACCCGAGGGACCCATGGCTGCGGCGGCCCTGCTGGGACGACAGTGGGGAGAATCCCGCGCGTTCGGTCGGGCGGCGAGGCTGCTGCAGCGCCTGGGGGAGCAATGCGGGGACCCCCGGCTCGCCTCGAGTCCCCCCTCCCTTCGGGACCTGCTGCCCCGCACGGCGCAGCTGCTGCGCGAGGTGGCGCAAGCCCGGCGCGAGCCCGGCGGAGGCGGCCCCGAGGGTCCCGGGGGCGCGTGGGACTTCCTCGTGGTCTATCTGGCCAACCTGGAGGCCAAGAGCCGGCAGGCAGCGGCCCTGCTGCCACCCCAGGGCCGAAAGACGGCCGACGACGAGCTCTTCCGGGAGGGCTCCAGACTCAGGTAAGCCCTGGCGCCGGGACAAAGGTGAGGTCATGAGAGGGGCCCCGGTCAGGCTCTGAGCATCCTCCTCCTCCAGACCCAGGAGTCGGGGTCGCAAGCCCTTCTCCCTGAAGGAACCTGGGAACGGGGCCTCTCAGGCCTTTTTTCCTTCCTTGGGCACGGACGCTCACATTTCCCCTTCTTTCGTGACTCAGAAGCAAGCTGCTCGCCCCGAGGATTTAGACACACATCCTGGAATGTGGGAACCCCAGGAAGCTTCCTACATGATCTCGGAGGGACTTGCTCTCTAAGCCCCCATCACGGCACCTGCCTGGGGCACTCCCGGAGCCTGTCTAGTTCCTTAACCAGGGCTCGCTCAGTACCTGAGGCTTCTTTTTTTCTCTTTTTCTGCAGGCTGCCTGCTCTTAATTTCAGAGAAGGGGCTGTTGAGTGACAGGGGTGGGGTTTTGAGGCCGGGAGCCCAAAACAAAGCTTGGAACAGTAGCTCTCAACCCTTAACAGGTCTCCACGCCCTTTCCTAATTCTTTTAAAAATCACTGTAGGGCTTCCCTGGTGGTCCAGTGGGTAAGGACACCGCCTTGCAGTGCAAGGGGCACCGGTTCGATCCCTGGCCTGGGAAGATCCCACATACTGCGGAGCGGCTGGACCGGTGTGTCCAACTACAGAGCCGGAGCTCTGGAGCGCGTGTGCCCACAGCCAGTGCTATGCGACCAGGGAGGCTGCTGCGATGGGAGGCCCACTCAGGCAAAAGAACAAAGATAAATAAATGAAAGATCAATAGAAGCGGCTAAAAAAAAAAATCACAGTAATACCCAAACTGCATTGTAAGGGAGGTAAAAAGGAATATTCTTCATAATAAGATGACTTATTATTTGGAATGAAAATATCAAGGCACAGTTACAATTATTCTGGAAGGCAGAGTTCACTAGTTCTTGCACACTTCTCAGGGGGCAGCCCGGGGGGTGGGGAGAAGGAATCACCTGTTACTGAATGAAACAGACTTCCCTTGACACATAGGATAGTGAATTTCTGTAAAATTCAGAATTAATTTTCAATGCTCAAAAAGTGCTTATGTAGGGAATTCCCTGGCGGTCCTGTGGTTAGGACTCTGCTGCAGTCAGGATTCAATCCCTGGTCAGGGAAAAGATCCTGGAAGCCAAGGGGCAGGGCAAAAAAAGAGAAAAGTTTATGTAAATGGAATTGGATTCTAAGCTCAGGTCATTGTAAAGGGATTCTCTGTCTTCATGAATGTCTGATTGACATAGAACAGTTGACCAGGGGATGGGTAATTCTTACTGGAGGGAATTATCCCCCACAATCTAGTCTCAAGCAAATTTCTAGAAACTCCTGAGAAGGGTGGTATGACTCCACTGAGCACAACTGTACTAGATTTGGTAGGTCCTAGAAACTAGGATGCTTAGGGACTCAGTGAGTATCTCAGTGGATTTTCTAGAGTTGGCGGGGGGAGGTGGCAGTCCTGGCAACTCTTTGATTGGAGAGTCTAGACCAGGATTTTTCCCTAAAATCTAATGGAAGCCACATAGGTAGATTTTCATTTTCCAGTAGATACATTACAAAAAGGTTTTTCAGTCAGGTGAAATGAATTTCAGTAACTTTTTAAAAAATTTTATTTATTTTTTCATTCATCTTTATTCTCTTGGCCTGTGTGTGCCTCCCATTGCAGAGGCCTCTCTCACTACAGAACACCAGCTCTGGGCCCACGTGCTCCAGAGCGCTGGCTCTTAATTGGACACACGGGCCCAGCTGCTCCGTGACACATGGGATCTTCCTGGGCCAGGGATCGAACCGGTGCCCCTTGCAGTGCAAGGCAGACTCTTTACCCACTGGACCACCAGAGAAGCCCCTCAGTAACTTCTTTAATTCATTATATCCAAACTATTATCATCTCAGCTTATAATCAATATAAGGTGATGGTTAATGCAATAACTCACATTCTTTTTTTTGGCACTAAGTTTCTGAAATCTAGCATGTATTTCACACTTAGAACACATTTCAGCTTGGACCAGTTACATGTAAATAGCAACTATATTACAGACTGTGGGAAGGGAGGGCGCTTAGAAACGATCAAGGGTAACCTTATAAAAGGCATCAGGAATCCTGCAGGCCCAGAGACTATTAATATAAAATAGTAAGAATAATAATAGTGATGAACATGCCCTGAGTGCCGACTGTGTGCCAGCCTGTGCTTGGCATCTTATGTGCTCATAAGATGGGTAAGAACCCTCAGCACGCCTCCCCTGCCACCATGAGGCAGGGCCTGCATTTATCCTATTTTTATACCCATTTCACAGCTGAGGAAACTGAGGCTTGACGAGGAAAAAGGGAACTTGCCAAAATCACAGAGTTAAGTGTCAGAGCTATCCTCTACTGCTCTCCACAACCTGAGTGGTCCCTCAGGGAGGTGGCAGGCAGTAGCAAGCCCAGGAGTCCACCATCCAGGGCTACTAAAATCAACAGGAAGTCTCTGAGCTCAGACCATCCTAAATGGCCCAGACCTCGTGGTCCTCATATCTGACAAGCAAGGCTTCAGGCACAGGCTGGGATCTGTTTTCTGGGGGACTCCTGCCTGCCAATGAGAAGATGTAAGAGATGCAAGTTCAATCCCTGGGTTTGGAAGATCCCCTGGAGGAGGGCAGGGCAACCCACTTCAGTATTCTTGCCTGGAGAATTCCGTGGACAGAAGAGCCTAGAGGGCTATAGTCCATAGGGTTGCAAAGAGTTGGGCACAGCTGAAGTGACTCAGCACGCATAAACCTCGGATGTAAGGTGGTACCTCCCTTTCCTTCACAGATGGGGAAATGGAGGTCCCCAGAGGGGAGGCGTCAAGACTGTAACAGGTAGACTCGGAATATCAGCTTCTATCCTGCACTGACATCTTAGACAGAGGCTGGGGCCGCGTCCCGTGGGTGTTGCCCACACAGTGTGGAAGTGTTATTGGGAGTCCCAAGGTCAAGTCCAGGTCCTCAGAGCCCATCCCCGCAGGCGACAGCTGGCCAAGCTGGCCCTCCTCTTCAGCTACATGCACGCGGAGCTGGCCGCACTCTTCCCCGGGGGCAAGTACTGCGGGCACACATACCAGCTCACCAAGGTCTCTGCCCACACTTTCTGGAGGGAGCACTGCGGAACCCGGTGAGTAAGCGCCGGCCCCTGCACCGCTCAGTGGCCAGAGCCTCAGCTGCCCTGACCAGGAACCCAGGAGTCCAGACCCCCAGCCCCTCCTCCTGCAGACCAAGGATCCAGACCCCCAGCCCCTCCTCCCTCGGACCCAGGAGTCCAGACCCCCAGCCCCTCCTCCTGCAGACCAAGGATCCAGATCCCCAGCCCCTCCTCCCTCGGACCCAGAATCCAGCCCCAGCCCCTCCTCCCTGAGACCCAGGAGTCCAGACCCCAGCCCCTCCTCCCTCAGACCCAGGATCCAGACCCCAGCCCCTCCTCCCTCAGACCCAGGAGTCCAGACCCCAGCCCCTCCTCCCTCAGACCCAGGATCCAGACCCCAGCCCCTCCTCCCTCGGACCCAGGATCCAGACCCCAGCCCCTCCTCCCTCAGACCCAGGATCCAGACCCCAGCCCCTCCTCCCTCGGACCCAGGATCCGGAGCCCCTCCTTCCCAGAAGTGCTCCCACCCTGGGCTCCCTGAGGCCTCATCTGTACCCCCCACCTAGGTGTGTGGTGCCCTGGGCTGAGTTCCAGGCCCTGTTGTGTATCTACCACCCCGTGGAGCCTGGTGCCACGGCACTGGCCTTGCGCTCCACCATTGACCTCACCTGCAGCGGCCACGTGTCCATCTTCGAGTTTGACATCTTCACCAGGCTCTTCCAGGTGAGGGATGGCCAAGGTCTGAAGCCCAGGCTCTTGGGCCCTGGGGGAGGAGAGGTTGGGAACCCCACCTCCCGGGTCTAAGCGAGGAGGGCCTGGGGCTCCGGACTCCTGGGTCCTGGAGGAGGAAGGTCTGGACCCTTCTATGTCAAAGATATTCCTGAGGCCCAGGGTGGGTGTGAATGAGGCGGCTGTGTCCTTGGACCCCGGGAGGCACTAGGAGTGTGGGCTGCTTCCTCAGCCCCTCCGTGACCCCAGCATTGACCCACCCTAGCCGTGGTCAACACTGCTCAAGAACTGGCAGCTCCTGGCAGTCAACCACCCGGGTTACATGGCCTTCCTCACATACGACGAGGTCCGAGCCCGTCTGCAGAGCTTCAGAGACAAGCCAGGCAGGTAAAAGGGCCAGGCCTCCCTCCAGAGGGGGAGGCTGCGGGGGTGCAAGGGTCTGGGTCCTGGGTGGCTCAGACATCCTTCAGAAAGTGAGAACTGAAGGGCTGCGCTGCATGGGACCCCAGACAGCCAGGAACTCAAAAGGTAGGATGTTGAGTGCCCCCTGCAACCTAGGTTCTCCCGAGACCACCTAAACCTGCCCACAGTCCAGCAGCGAAAAGACCAATACCTGGTCTGGCAAAGGGGGGCCCAAAGACTCTGTCCCAGGACAAGATCTGTTTGCGATAGGTTACAGCCCCATGCAGGACTGTCTGCTCAATGTTTTTTTTTTTTTTTAAATTTTATTTATTTATCTTTTTGGAGCGGGTGTGGGGAGGGAGGGGGATGGGCAGGCCACTTCCACTGGTCTTTCATTTCTCCATTTTCATGCGTCTTTTGTTCTTTGGCTCCTGTGAGCCTCCCATCGCGGTGGCCACTGTCGTCGCAGAGCACCGGCTCTGGGCGCATGCGCTCCAGAGCTCCGGATCGATAATTGGACACATCGGTCCAGCCGCTCTGCGGCACGTGGGATCTTCCCAGGTCAGGGATCGAACCGGCGCCCCTTGCACTGCAAGGCGGTGTCTTTACCCACTGGACCACCAGGGGAAGCCCCTGCTCAATGTTTAGAATATGACCTGCCACCTGCTGGGAAACCAGACACCTGAGTCCTTAAAGTATCTCAAGCCCAGAGTTTTGAGCTGTTGGATCGCTCTAGAGGACTGAGGGACTGAGCTACGAGAAATTCCAAGAGGCTAAGGGATGTCGATGTTAGATTCCTGAGTTTTCGCAGGGCGGAGATGCAGGCTCCCCAAGATGTTGCAAGCACTGTGGCAGTTACACTTGAATCTGGTATAAAGAGAAAGAGAAAGAACCAATGGCCATAATTGAAAAGCCCCAGCGTGGGTTTCAGGTACAGCTGGATGCAGGTGCTCAAGGGCTGTTGTCAGAAATCGGTTCCTGCTGTTCCCCAGCTTTCCTCTGTGTTAGCCTCATTCTCAGACAGTCTTTCCTTGTGGTGGCCAATGGTTTCTAGAAGCCCCAGCCGTACACCCTACCAGCTTAACAGCCTCGAAATGGAGTGCCTTGCTCCTCCAGCAAATCAGCGTCGTCTAAACTCCGTAAGCGGAGGAGGCCAGGCCTCCCTCCAGAGGGGAGGCTGCGGGTGCAAGGGTCTGGGTCCTGGGTGGCTCAGACATCCTTCAGAAAGTGAGAACTGAAGGGCTGCGCTGCATGGGACCCCAGACAGCCAGGAACTCAAAGGTAGGATGTTGAGTGCCCCCTGCAACCTAGGTTCTCCCGAGACCACCTAAACCTGCCCACAGTCCAGCAGCGAAAAGACCAATACCTGGTCTGGCAAAGGGGGGCCCAAAGACTCTGTCCCAGGACAAGATCTGTTTGCGATAGGTTACAGCCCCATGCAGGACTGTCTGCTCAATGTTTTTTTTTTTTTTTAAATTTTATTTATTTATCTTTTTGGAGCGGGTGTGGGGAGGGAGGGGGATGGGCAGGCCACTTCCACTGGTCTTTCATTTCTCCATTTTCATGCGTCTTTTGTTCTTTGGCTCCTGTGAGCCTCCCATCGCGGTGGCCACTGTCGTCGCAGAGCACCGGCTCTGGGCGCATGCGCTCCAGAGCTCTGGATCGATAATTGGACACATCGGTCCAGCCGCTCTGCGGCACGTGGGATCTTCCCAGGTCAGGGATCGAACCGGCGCCCCTTGCACTGCAAGGCGGTGTCTTTACCCACTGGACCACCAGGGGAAGCCCCTGCTCAATGTTTAGAATATGACCTGCCACCTGCTGGGAAACCAGACACCTGAGTCCTTAAAGTATCTCAAGCCCAGAGTTTTGAGCTGTTGGATCGCTCTAGAGGACTGAGGGACTGAGCTACGAGAAATTCCAAGAGGCTAAGGGATGTCGATGTTAGATTCCTGAGTTTTCGCAGGGCGGAGATGCAGGCTCCCCAAGATGTTGCAAGCACTGTGGCAGTTACACTTGAATCTGGTATAAAGAGAAAGAGAAAGAACCAATGGCCATAATTGAAAAGCCCCAGCGTGGGTTTCAGGTACAGCTGGATGCAGGTGCTCAAGGGCTGTTGTCAGAAATCGGTTCCTGCTGTTCCCCAGCTTTCCTCTGTGTTAGCCTCATTCTCAGACAGTCTTTCCTTGTGGTGGCCAATGGTTTCTAGAAGCCCCAGCCGTACACCCTACCAGCTTAACAGCCTCCGTAGAAATGGAGTGCCTTGCTCCTAATACTTCCAGCAAAAGTCTCAGCGTCGTCTAAACTCCGTAAAAGCGGAGGAGGAGCCCAGCAGTTAAACACACCGGACAGTCCCTACAGTAGCGGACAGAGACCTATGTGCCTCTGTCGCCTAAAAAAATAGGACAGTTATTAATGGAGCAAGGATTTCGACACTTGGATCCCCAACAGGGTGAGGGGCCAGGAGGCTCCAGAAGGGACGGTGGTGACCACTCCCTCCCCCCATCCCTTCCTACCTCTTCCTTCAGCTACATCTTCCGGCCCAGCTGCACTCGGCTGGGGAAGTGGGCCATCGGATACGTGAGCTCAGACGGCAGCATCTTGCAGACCATCCCTGTCAACAAGCCTCTGTTCCAGGTGCTCCTAGAAGGACAGAAAGAAGGCTTGTGAGTCACCGTCCTAGAAAGGGGAGGGTATCAACAGAACGGACTTTGAAAGGTCATGCCTACAGAGCACTGCCCAAGATCATCGTCTCCTCTAAGGGCAAAAGGTTCACGGACAGACCGCGTCTATTTAACATAAATGTGCAATACTACAGTGTTCCAGCAGGTGGCAGACTAAGGTCCAGGAAGGAGCCTCTTTCCTAGTTCCCACGAGGCTGCCATGTTGGGTTAGCCGCAGGTCTGGAGGAGCGTGTGGGAGCTGGGCGCAACCCCAGTAGCCCCCCGTCCACGGACTTGCACTCAAGGCATTTGCTTCTAGGTACCCTTGTCTTGTTCGAGAATCTAGACTGTTAGAGCTGGAGAACTGGGCAGTAAGCTAGAGTGAGGTTTTCAGTCTGTTATCTTGACCACCACCACCACCCCCGACCCTGAGCCCCTCTTTCGGAATCTGCCTTGGGTGGGACCGGAGGGGTTTAAAAAAAGAGTAGATGAGGTTCCTGAGTCTCACCCTGAATGTTTAACCAGAGTCTCCTTAGAGAGCGGTCACATCTATATGATAGGCTGAGATAGATAATGGATAGATTGATAGATGATCGATAGATACATAGATAGATAGATGATAAGAAGAAAGAAAGAGATGCATAGATTAGACAGGTAGCTAAATAGGTAGGTAGATGGAAGGGTGGATGTTGGAGAGATAGAATGGAAGAATAGAGAGGGAGATTGGTAGATTGATAGAATGGAGGGTAGACAGATTAGACAGGCAGTATAGCTAGGTAAGTAGATGGATAGATAGGTAGAGAGATATGCAGTTATTTCTGGTTATTTGAGGTAGTTCTGTTCTACAAAATCACAGCCAACGTTGACTGAGGGAATCCTGAGCTGTCGCTCCTAGGGGAAATTTCTGGTCACATTTTTGTCAACTCATCACTACCGAATCCCCTTGATGTGTATTTCTGTTTGTGCATGTGTGCTCAGTCTCTTCAGTTGTGTCGGACTCTTTGCAGCCCTATGGACGGTAGCCCTCCAGGCTCCTCTGTCCATGGGATTCTCCAGGCAAGAGTACTAGAAGGGGTTGCCATTTCCTCCTCCAGGGGATCTTCCTGACCCAGGGATCAAACGTGCATCTCCTGCATTGCAGGATTCTTTCCTGCTGAGCCAGTGGGGAAACCCATATTTCTGTTTTGAAGACACCTAATTTAATGTATATCATTGATATATTCACTTTGAACTCGCGGCTAACATCCCGTAACTCATGCCTGAACGAAACTCATCTCCCACACGTATTTTCTCCGTAAGGCACATCACAGCCTTCCTGCACGTAGGACAGCCGGCAACACTTCAGCACTCCGCTTGGGGGCCATTTCAACCAGCGCACTCACCAAGCCAGAGCATTTAAGTGCAGAAAACGGGGCACCACACAGACTGCAAAAAGAACACATTTACAGTAGGAGAGCGGAAAGGAAAAGGCCAAACGCTGCCTGGTGCATCCTCAACTGGGGGCGGGCCTGGCTCTGAATGACCATGACAGTGCACAGGGAGTATTGATTGTGAGGTTCCAAATACATTTTAGCAAGCATGCAAGTCTGCATATACAAAATCTGCGAATAATGAAATATCTGCGAATAATGAAAGTCTACTCTGTGTGTGTGGGTGTTTATATGTGGGAACTGAGTCCTTCTTGTGTGTGTACGTATATATGTGTGTAAGCTCAGTCACTCAGTCACATCTGACTCTTTGTGACCCCATGGACTATGTAGCCCGCCAGGCTCCTCTGTCCATGGGATTTCCGAAGCCAGAATACTGAAGGGAGGGAACATTTCCTCCTCCAGGGGATCTTCCCGACCCAGGGGTCAAACCCTCGTCTCCTGAGTCCCCTGCAATGTGAGGCGGATTCTTTACCCCTGAGCCACCCGGGAAGCCTGTCTATGTGTGAACATACACACATACATACACTCATATCTCTGTTTGAAATCTGAGGACACTGAGGCACAGGGAAACAGAGACTCTTGCCCAGGTCACACAGCTCCTGAGCTACGGAGCTGGAATTTGAAGCCAGGCAGCCAGCCTCGGAATTCAGACCCTTCGGGTGGCTCAGACTGTAAAGAATCAGCCTGTAATGCGGGAGACCTGCATTTGATCCCTGGTCGGGAAGATCCCCTGGAGGAGGAAATGGCAAACCCCTCCAACATTCTTGCCTGGAGAATCCCATGGATGGAGGAGACTGGCGGGCTACCATCCATAACATCACAAAGAGTCAGACATGATTGAGCAACTAACACACACACACATGCACTATAAGGTACTGAGTTCCAGGTCTGATTTTAATGGATTCCAGAGTTAAACTAAGTGTGAACACCATTCATCTGGCTTAAGTCCCTGCCCTACACACACACACACACACACACACAATTATAGAAATAGCAAAGTCAAGAGATGAGGGAGGGGTACCAAGCCTTTTCTACCACACAGTTTTCTGACTCTAACATGGCTCCTAGTTTTCTGGGTCTAACGTTGATCCAGTGAGTTCCCCCTCACTGGGTGTTTATATGTGGGAACTGAGTCCTTCTTGATTCCTGAGCACTGTCTTATACGATCCTTACCACCCATCACTGCCCTAAGCACAATCCCATCCATTTTACAGAAGAGAAAACTGAGGCTAGTGAGGCAGAGTTGCCCAGCAGTGGTCACACAGTGTGTTTGTGGCGAGCCACAGCAGGACCCAGGCCAGGGTGCCAGCACTGCCCTACCTGGCTGGGCCAGCAGAGCCAGCGGCCTCGGGGGAACCCGTGACCCTGAGTCGACCTGCAGGTGCAGCTCCGCCTTGGACAGGAAGACCCAGGGTGTGCAGAGCCTTCTTCTGAGCTGATCTGGAGCCGGGCGCTCAGGCCTGGTCCACAGCCCTTACCATGTGGCCACAAGCAAAGCCTTGCACCAGGCTGAGCCCCTCTGTCAAGTGAGAATAGTCTAGACTAGTTCCTTCAGCTTTGTGCGCCTAAGGCTGTGGGACCTGGCCACTCCTACAGTCTGTGACTAAGATCCCATGATGAGGAATTCCCTGGTGGTCCAGTGGCTAAGACTCCACCCTCCCAAAGCAGGGGGCCTGAGTTTGATTTCTGGTCAGGGAACTAGGTTCTTCATGCTGCAACTAAAAAAATTTAAAAAAACCTCCCGCATGCCGCAACTAAGACCCTCCAAAGCCAAATAAATTTTTAAAAGGTGGGGGTGGGCTGTGAAGGAAGCTGGTTTTGCAGGTTTTTTGGTTTTGGTTTTTTTAAGATGCTTTTACACTGGGGCCTGAAGACTCTAGGAAGAGGGAAGTTCTGGGAGGGCTGGGCCTGAGGTTTGATGTTTCCTGGTTCTTATTTGTCTGGAGTTTCCCAAGCTGGAGTCTTTCTATGGGGTTCTGAAGGGACACAGTTTGCCCAGGTCCCAATTTGAGAAGGGAAATATCCCCAGGCTGACTACGTGTTTGGGATAGCTGCTCCAGGGTGGGGTGGGAATGCTGGATGACCTCCTGAGACTCCTCTCCTCCCTTCCCCCAGCTACCTCTACCCGGACGGGAAGAACCACAACCCGGACCTGACCGAACTCTGCCAGATGGAACCCCATCAGCGCATCCATGTGTCGGAGGTGAGGCCCCGCCCCCGGCTCACCTGCCCCCTACCCACACAGCACCGCGGCTCCGGGATCCTCTCCCGCGAGTCAGGCCCTGGACTCCCAGAGGTCTTCAGGTTTTGTGCCGGCTTGGTGGCCACGTGACCTGAGGTAAAGTGCTTGACCCCTTGCCGTGCCTTACCCGGTTTCATACGATCCTTACCACCCATCACTGCCCTAAGCACAATCCCATCCATTTTACAGAAGAGAAAACTGAGGCTAGTGAGGCAGAGTTGCCCAGCAGTGGTCACACAGTGTGTTTGTGGCGAGCCACAGCAGGACCCAGGCCAGGGTGCCAGCACTGCCCTACCTGGCTGGGCCAGCAGAGCCAGCGGCCTCGGGGGAACCCGTGACCCTGAGTCGACCTGCAGGTGCAGCTCCGCCTTGGACAGGAAGACCCAGGGTGTGCAGAGCCTTCTTCTGAGCTGATCTGGAGCCGGGCGCTCAGGCCTGGTCCACAGCCCTTACCATGTGGCCACAAGCAAAGCCTTGCACCAGGCTGAGCCCCTCTGTCAAGTGAGAATAGTCTAGACTAGTTCCTTCAGCTTTGTGCGCCTAAGGCTGTGGGACCTGGCCACTCCTACAGTCTGTGACTAAGATCCCATGATGAGGAATTCCCTGGTGGTCCAGTGGCTAAGACTCCACCCTCCCAAAGCAGGGGGCCTGAGTTTGATTTCTGGTCAGGGAACTAGGTTCTTCATGCTGCAACTAAAAAAATTTAAAAAAACCTCCCGCATGCCGCAACTAAGACCCTCCAAAGCCAAATAAATTTTTAAAAGGTGGGGGTGGGCTGTGAAGGAAGCTGGTTTTGCAGGTTTTTTGGTTTTGGTTTTTTTAAGATGCTTTTACACTGGGGCCTGAAGACTCTAGGAAGAGGAAGTTCTGGGAGGGCTGGGCCTGAGGTTTGATGTTTCCTGGTTCTTATTTGTCTGGAGTTTCCCAAGCTGGAGTCTTTCTATGGGGTTCTGAAGGGACACAGTTTGCCCAGGTCCCAATTTGAGAAGGGAAATATCCCCAGGCTGACTACGTGTTTGGGATAGCTGCTCCAGGGTGGGGTGGGAATGCTGGATGACCTCCTGAGACTCCTCTCCTCCCTTCCCCCAGCTACCTCTACCCGGACGGGAAGAACCACAACCCGGACCTGACCGAACTCTGCCAGATGGAACCCCATCAGCGCATCCATGTGTCGGAGGTGAGGCCCCGCCCCCGGCTCACCTGCCCCCTACCCACACAGCACCGCGGCTCCGGGATCCTCTCCCGCGAGTCAGGCCCTGGACTCCCAGAGGTCTTCAGGTTTTGTGCCGGCTTGGTGGCCACGTGACCTGAGGTAAATTGCTTGACCTCTCAGTTCTTTCTCTGGACAACACAGTCCCTTCCTGCCTCTTACCCAGGGGTTTTCATGGGAATGAAAGCACCGGGAAATGATACTGCTGAGATCATCAGGGCAGCTAATGTACTTTGTGCATTCAGCAGCGGCAGCTTTTAGTCTTTCAGCCGTCCCAGGAGTGAGCGAAATGACAAACAAAATTTTGAGTATAAGTATATCCCATGCTGGGATTTCCCTGGCAGTCCAGTGGTTAAGTGTCTGCACTTCCACCACAGCGGGCACTGGTTTGATCCCTGGTCAGGGAACTAAGAGCCACTACTGCCATGCAGTGCAGTCAAATTTTAAAGTATATCCAAGTGGGACTTCTCTGGTGACCCAGTGGCTAAGACTCCACGTTCCCATTGCAGAGGGTCTGAGTTCAATCCCTGCTCAGGAAACTAGATCCCATATGGCACAGCTAAGATCCAGCACAGCCAAATAAATGATAAAAAACAATTTTTTTTATTAAAACTATATCCATGTAATATTTGGAGGCACACTGAGACCTCAACATGTATTCACTGTTCGTCTGAAAATCAGATTTAATGGGGCATCTTGTATATTTATCGGCTGCATCTGGCAGCCCTGAGGGTAGACCAGCCCCTCAGAACAAGTCTGACAAAGACACACGTGGGAGGCAGCTGGACGCACAGCCTTGAATTTGGGAGAGAGTCCAGGACTGAGGCTGAAGTGTGGGATTCACTTCCGGTGGCCGGACCTGCCTGCCCGCGGCTAACAGACCCACCCCTTCCGGTCGTCCGCATCTCACCTGTCAGGAGCAGCTGCAGCTCTACTGGGCCATGGACTCCACGTTCGAGCTCTGCAAGATCTGTGCCGAGCGCAACAAGGACGTGAAGATCGAGCCGTGCGGGCACCTGCTCTGTAGCCGCTGCCTGGCTGCCTGGCAGGTGGGTCCGACCTCGCCCTGCCGTCCCGCCCCTTCCCCCGCCCCGTCCCTACAGTAAAAGCTCCTAGAGGATCGCTCCTGACTCATCGACCACGCAGGGGAAACTGAGGCGCAGAGCGAGCAGAGACTTGCTCCATCCTTGCCTCTGACCTTCTCACTGTGCACCTGTCCCCGCTGCTTCTCCTCCTCCAGTTACATTACTCATGGAAAGTGCTACGTTGACCCCAGGGGGACACAGGGGTGTCGGCGGGACCGGTCACAGTTAATAAGCCTCGAACATTCATAGCCCTTAGCAGTTGGTCACTGGGTGATCTGGGTCCGGAAACTTTACCTCTCTGAGCCTGAGCTGCCTTCTCAGGGGCACGGGGCTGAGGGTAGTGACCTCCCGTGGGACGATCCAGGCCTCCAGGTGAAGGAAGCCCCTGTAGATTTTAGGTGCCTATACTCAGCTTTTCCTTTGTGACCAAAGTATTTGGCCTTAAGCTTTTGATTGCGGAGCTTATCATAACAAAGACACAGCAGAAGAGCAGATAAGAAACTGGCTACCCTCCTGAGCCTTGAGCTTTGCCTTTAGAAAGCCCTAGGAAACTGAGCATTGGTGTGTCCGGAGTCTCTCTTCCCATCCCTGATTCTTCATTTTCTGCTATAAATTTGCCACTCAAGAGTGAACCGCAGAAACCTTAGGCACCCCACTCCACCTCCAGTAAAGGCAGAGCCCCAGATTTGTCTCGCCTCCCCGCCACCTGCAACCTCCTCTACCCTCCAAGGCCTGTGAGTAGTAAGTCTTGCTCTTCAGAGTTCCCTGATGGCTGATGCTGAGATGCACCCTGCAGTCATCATAAGAACCAAGGGCTGGTCCAGCCGCAACACTGGCCCCCGTGGTGGCGTCTGTGGGCACAGTGAATACGCGTGGGCCAGGCACGTGTCTCCGGCGTTCCTTGGGCGGTTCAGTCCCTCAGTCGTGTCTGACTCTTTGCGACCCCATGGACTGCAGCACGCCAGCCTTCCCTGTCCTTCACCGTCTCCCGGAATCTGCTCAACTCATGTCCATCGAGTCAGTGACGCCCTCTCATCCTCGCCCCTTCATCGTATCGGTTTTCCAGGGCATCCTGGCAGGTGGGTCCGACCTCGCCTCGTCCCGCCCCTTCCCCCGCCCCGTCCCTACAGTAAAAGCTCCTAGAGGATCGCTCCTGACTCATCGACCACGCAGGGGAAACTGAGGCGCAGAGCGAGCAGAGACTTGCTCCATCCTTGCCTCTGACCTTCTCACTGTGCACCTGTCCCCGCTGCTTCTCCTCCTCCAGTTACATTACTCATGGAAAGTGCTACGTTGACCCCAGGGGGACACAGGGGTGTCGGCGGGACCGGTCACAGTTAATAAGCCTCGAACATTCATAGCCCTTAGCAGTTGGTCACTGGGTGATCTGGGTCCGGAAACTTTACCTCTCTGAGCCTGAGCTGCCTTCTCAGGGGCACGGGGCTGAGGGTAGTGACCTCCCGTGGGACGATCCAGGCCTCCAGGTGAAGGAAGCCCCTGTAGATTTTAGGTGCCTATACTCAGCTTTTCCTTTGTGACCAAAGTATTTGGCCTTAAGCTTTTGATTGCGGAGCTTATCATAACAAAGACACAGCAGAAGAGCAGATAAGAAACTGGCTACCCTCCTGAGCCTTGAGCTTTGCCTTTAGAAAGCCCTAGGAAACTGAGCATTGGTGTGTCCGGAGTCTCTCTTCCCATCCCTGATTCTTCATTTTCTGCTATAAATTTGCCACTCAAGAGTGAACCGCAGAAACCTTAGGCACCCCACTCCACCTCCAGTAAAGGCAGAGCCCCAGATTTGTCTCGCCTCCCCGCCACCTGCAACCTCCTCTACCCTCCAAGGCCTGTGAGTAGTAAGTCTTGCTCTTCAGAGTTCCCTGATGGCTGATGCTGAGATGCACCCTGCAGTCATCATAAGAACCAAGGGCTGGTCCAGCCGCAACACTGGCCCCCGTGGTGGCGTCTGTGGGCACAGTGAATACGCGTGGGCCAGGCACGTGTCTCCGGCGTTCCTTGGGCGGTTCAGTCCCTCAGTCGTGTCTGACTCTTTGCGACCCCATGGACTGCAGCACGCCAGCCTTCCCTGTCCTTCACCGTCTCCCGGAATCTGCTCAACTCATGTCCATCGAGTCAGTGACGCCCTCTCATCCTCGCCCCTTCTCTATCGTTCCCAGCATCAGGGTCTTTCCCAGTGAGTTGGCTCTTCGCATCAGGTGGCCAAATTATTGGAGTTTCAGCATCAGTTCTTCCAATGAATATTCAAGGTTGACTTCCTTTAGGATAGGCTGGTTTGATCTCCTGGCAGTCCAAGGGACTCTCGAGGGTCTTCTCCAGGCATTCCTAGCCTATAACATCCCTACCGTGAAGCTGAGGCCCACAGAGCACCCTGACTCCCCCCACCCCAGGCTCCTTCGGATCCTGGGCTCTGGTCCAGCCTGTCCTTCTCCTTCTCATCCTGTATCTCTCTCCATCTTTCTTTCTTCCTCCTCTCTCTCTCATTTCCCTCCCTCTGTCTGTCCTCCGCATATCACTTGGGGAGGGATAAAGGTCCCTGTCATCCCAGGGGCCATGGTGGGAGCAGGGAGACCCTGATCCTTTCCCTCGCCATCTCCCCGCAGCACTCAGACAGCCAGACCTGCCCCTTCTGCCGCTGTGAGATCAAAGGCCAAGAGGCTGTGCGTATCCATCCCTTTCAAGCCAGCGCCACGATGGCGGACCCAGAGGACAGCAGTGATGAGGCAGAGCTGGAGGAGGTGAGCAGGGCCAGGCGGAGCTGGAACAGAAGCCCGAGGGTCTGAGGGAAGAGGGACAAGGGGCCTGGGGCCTGGGTCTGAGGGAGGAGTGGCTGGGGACCAGACTCCTGGATCTGAAGCTGTGACTTCCTCACTTTCTCTAGTATAACCCTCCTGAGGGCAGAGCTTTGTCTCATTCTCCATTGTACCTCCAAAGCCTAGAAAGTGCCTGAACGCTGGGCCTCTAGGCAGGGGGACATGAGATGAGACGAAAACAGAGGTTCACAGGCCCTCCCCGCCCTGTCTCCCTTAGATGGCCTCCTCTGCTCCTCCCCTGCCCCCTCGAGGGTATCTGCATCCCAAGAGCCCCAGCAGCAGAGGCCAAGGGCTGGAGGTGGTGAGTGACGACCCCATGGACTGCAGCACGCCAGCCTTCCCTGTCCTTCACCGTCTCCCGGAATCTGCTCAACTCATGTCCATCGAGTCAGTGACGCCCTCTCATCCTCGCCCCTTCTCTATCGTTCCCAGCATCAGGGTCTTTCCCAGTGAGTTGGCTCTTCGCATCAGGTGGCCAAATTATTGGAGTTTCAGCATCAGTTCTTCCAATGAATATTCAAGGTTGACTTCCTTTAGGATAGGCTGGTTTGATCTCCTGGCAGTCCAAGGGACTCTCGAGGGTCTTCTCCAGGCATTCCTAGCCTATAACATCCCTACCGTGAAGCTGAGGCCCACAGAGCACCCTGACTCCCCCCACCCCAGGCTCCTTCGGATCCTGGGCTCTGGTCCAGCCTGTCCTTCTCCTTCTCATCCTGTATCTCTCTCCATCTTTCTTTCTTCCTCCTCTCTCTCTCATTTCCCTCCCTCTGTCTGTCCTCCGCATATCACTTGGGGAGGGATAAAGGTCCCTGTCATCCCAGGGGCCATGGTGGGAGCAGGGAGACCCTGATCCTTTCCCTCGCCATCTCCCCGCAGCACTCAGACAGCCAGACCTGCCCCTTCTGCCGCTGTGAGATCAAAGGCCAAGAGGCTGTGCGTATCCATCCCTTTCAAGCCAGCGCCACGATGGCGGACCCAGAGGACAGCAGTGATGAGGCAGAGCTGGAGGAGGTGAGCAGGGCCAGGCGGAGCTGGAACAGAAGCCCGAGGGTCTGAGGGAAGAGGGACAAGGGGCCTGGGGCCTGGGTCTGAGGGAGGAGTGGCTGGGGACCAGACTCCTGGATCTGAAGCTGTGACTTCCTCACTTTCTCTAGTATAACCCTCCTGAGGGCAGAGCTTTGTCTCATTCTCCATTGTACCTCCAAAGCCTAGAAAGTGCCTGAACGCTGGGCCTCTAGGCAGGGGGACATGAGATGAGACGAAAACAGAGGTTCACAGGCCCTCCCCGCCCTGTCTCCCTTAGATGGCCTCCTCTGCTCCTCCCCTGCCCCCTCGAGGGTATCTGCATCCCAAGAGCCCCAGCAGCAGAGGCCAGCTGGAGGTGGTGAGTGAGGCTGTGCTCTGGAGTGGGCAGGGTGGGTCCTGATCACCCCTGCGGTCCCAGTCTGGCCGGGTGCTCAGCGGTGCAGGCCAGGCACACATTCTTTGCACCCATTTACAGATGCCATCCACCCCCCTAGGGCCTCTTCTCTTCTTCTCTCCCTTACTCAGCCCCCTCACTGACTTTCTGGTTCCCCTTGCAGCATCCTGGGCACACCCTACCCCAGGGCCTTTGCACTAGCTGTTTCCTCTGCTTAGATCTCCCTTTCCCATCTTCTCCTTAGGGAGGCCTTCCCAAACCACCCTGCTGAAAACAGCACCACTGCGGGGTTTCCCAGGACTTCCCGGGTGGCTCAGACAGTAAAGAATCTGCCTGCAGTGCAGGAGACCTGGATTCAATTCCTGGGTCGGGAAGATCCCCTGGAGAAGAATGCTCCAGTATTCTTGCCTGGGCAGCCCCATGGACAGAGTAGCCTGGAGGACTACAGTCCACAGGGCTGCGTAGAGTCAGACACGGGTGAACAACTAACACTCTCACTTTCACTTTCTGGGGCTTCCCTGGCAGCCCCGTGGTTAAGAATCTGGGCTTCCAACGCAGCATGCACGAGTTCAATCTCTGGTCGGGGAAGCTCCACCTGCTATGAGGTGTGGCCAAAAAAATAAAAGAAAGAAACCCCCGCCCTACCCCCTGCCCAGCCCCTGACCTGGCTGCATTCTCTCCATCCGTTCAAGCTTCAAGCGGCTGGCACACTGTATAAGCCATTACTTTCCGTCACCATCAACAAGTTGCCATGTTCCTGAATGTTCCAGCTTTACCTCATTCTCTGTTCTATAGACCGTGCCTGACACAGAGTAGGTGCTCAAGAAAAAGACACTGAATGAGTCAAGGGAATGAGTCTTCCCAACAGCTCTATGACGCCAAAAATGTTCCTCACCTGCTTTTCCAGAAGTGACAGCACCTACCAAACACAGAGCCTGAAAGAGGAGAAAAACCTTAAAAAAAAAAAAAGATCTCTTCTTTTCTAAGTGAGCCCCCACGTTTCTTTTTTCCCTCCTGCACTCCCCACTGGGGGCTCTTCCGAGCCCCTTGGCTTCCTGGGGAGGGGCACTGGGTGGGGCACAGGGAGCGATTTCTGTTAGATCTCAGGCTGAGTACACACCAGATCCAATCAATACTGGGCAGTCTTCAAACAAACTACTCAGGAAGTCCGGGAACATTATTCGACCGCAGCAAACAGGGAAGGGGGTGGGGGTGGGGGCTGGCGGTGATAGCAGCCCGGGAAGCTAAAAACAGATCTCAACCTGCAGCCAAAAACAAATGGAAACTGAGAGGCACTCAGCCAGCTCCCTGGGGACGAGGATGAGAGGGCCACAAGACAACGGGCCCCTCTGGCCAGCTGGGTCGCACGTTTTTCTGAGGCTGTGCCCTCCGCCCCTATAGACCGGTTCAGCTTCTGCCCAGACCCTTCAGGATTCGAATTCCAATCAGCTCTTCATTGTTTGAAACATGCCGCAGGAGGCAGGCCCCGGAGTGCTATTTCCCAGCAAGGTGAACATAGCTTTTGGGTGGGTAGCTCTAGCTATAGGCCTGGGGCTACTTTTTGTTGTTAATTTCTGGCTGTGCCACACAGCAGGCAGGATCTTAGTTCCCTGACCAGGGATTGAACTCGTGCCCCCTGCGGTCGAAGTAGGACATCTCAACCACTGGATGGCCAGGGAAGTCCCTGATACTGCTTTTTTTCCCCTTTTTGGCTGCACTGGGTCTTCCTTGCTTTGCACAGGCTTTCCCTAGCCACAGCCCGTGGGGGGGCTACTCTTTCTCACGGTGCCTGGGCTTCTCAGTGCGGTGGCTTCTCTTGTGGAGCGCAGGCTCTAGAGAGCACAGGGATAGTCGGCTGGCACACTGTATAAGCCATTATTGACATCAACAAGTTGCCATGTTCCTGAATGTTCCAGCTTTACCTCATTCTCTGTTCTATAGACCGTGCCTGACACAGAGTAGGTGCTCAAGAAAAAGACACTGAATGAGTCAAGGGAATGAGTCTTCCCAACAGCTCTATGACGCCAAAAATGTTCCTCACCTGCTTTTCCAGAAGTGACAGCACCTACCAAACACAGAGCCTGAAAGAGGAGAAAAACCTTAAAAAAAAAAAAAGATCTCTTCTTTTCTAAGTGAGCCCCCACGTTTCTTTTTTCCCTCCTGCGCTCCCCACTGGGGGCTCTTCCGAGCCCCTTGGCTTCCTGGGGAGGGGCACTGGGTGGGGCACAGGGAGCGATTTCTGTTAGATCTCAGGCTGAGTACACACCAGATCCAATCAATACTGGGCAGTCTTCAAACAAACTACTCAGGAAGTCCGGGAACATTATTCGACCGCAGCAAACAGGGAAGGGGGTGGGGGTGGGGGCTGGCGGTGATAGCAGCCCGGGAAGCTAAAAACAGATCTCAACCTGCAGCCAAAAACAAATGGAAACTGAGAGGCACTCAGCCAGCTCCCTGGGGACGAGGATGAGAGGCCCACAAGACAAGGGGCCCCCTCTGGCCAGCTGGGTCGCACGTTTTTCTGAGGCTGTGCCCTCCGCCCCTATAGACCGGTTCAGCTTCTGCCCAGACCCTTCAGGATTCGAATTCCAATCAGCTCTTCATTGTTTGAAACATGCCGCAGGAGGCAGGCCCCGGAGTGCTATTTCCCAGCAAGGTGAACATAGCTTTTGGGTGGGTAGCTCTAGCTATAGGCCTGGGGCTACTTTTTGTTGTTAATTTCTGGCTGTGCCACACAGCAGGCAGGATCTTAGTTCCCTGACCAGGGATTGAACTCGTGCCCCCTGCGGTCGAAGTAGGACATCTCAACCACTGGATGGCCAGGGAAGTCCCTGATACTGCTTTTTTTCCCCTTTTTGGCTGCACTGGGTCTTCCTTGCTTTGCACAGGCTTTCCCTAGCCACAGCCCGTGGGGGGGCTACTCTTTCTCACGGTGCCTGGGCTTCTCAGTGCGGTGGCTTCTCTTGTGGAGCGCAGGCTCTAGAGAGCACAGGGTTCAACAGTTGCAGCACCTGAGCTCAGTCGTTGCGGCTCACAGGCTCTAGAGCAGAGGTTCAATAGTGGTTATGCACGGGCCTGGCTGCTCCGTGGCGTGTGGAATCTTCCCAGACCAGAGATCGAACCTGTGTCCCCTGCATTGGAAGGCAAACTCTTAACCACTGTGCCGCCAGGGAAGTCCCTCCCTGGTGCTGCTCTTTAATGCGGTTATGTAGTTGCCGTGACAGCCTGACGGTTGACACTATGAAGGTAGTTGCTATTATGATCCCTGTTATACAGAGGGGTTCATTGAGGCTCTAAGATCTGAAGGCTACCCAGCTCAAGGATGAGAGAGTCAAGACTGGCACCCAGGCCCCTAGCTCCCTCCTTGTTTTCCTTGTCTGTGAAATGGGCGTGATGCCAGTCCCTGCTGTGAGGGGCGGCTGTGGGCACGATGAATCCCCCAGCTGGGCATGCTCACACACAGTGCTGTCCTCAGCAGAGACATCCCCCTTGTGGGGTTGAAACCGTCCTTCAAAGGGACCCGAGCACCTTGTTGTGGCCACAGGGGACCTCTCCCATCCCCAGCATAGACCCCGCGGGTTATGATGAAGTCAGCAAGATTGGGCATTTGTAACCTGAATCAAAGCCCCTCCCTCACCTCTCAGAAGCCCCCAGGATTAATCTCCAGGGATTAAAGCCAATGGCCTTCCCATCGGCCCACAAGGCCAGGGGCTCTGACCCCTCCCCACTGCTCTGACCTCCTACCACCCTGCCAGCTCCTTTCCAGCATCAGTGGACCCTTTGTTGTTCTTCTAACAAAGCCCACATGCCCACCACCTACTGCAGCCCTTCCGTTGACAGGCTTCTTGCACCCAGACTTCTGCTCAGTTTTCTCGCTCCTGCAAGAGGCCTTCCCTAGCCACCCTCAGGTCTGATCACGCCCTTCACTATCTCAGTTCTTTGAAGGCCACCCTACACTCTGGCATATTTCCTTGTTCGCACACTGATGACTCACATTAAACCTCTCGCGTAGTAGACTGTCGGCTCCGTAAGGACAGAGATTTTTGTCTTTTCAGAGTCCAGAACAGTGGCTGACACACTGTGGCTGCTCAGGAAATTTGTGGGATGGATGGATAAAAAAATAAATGAATGGGGAGATGGATAGGTAAATGGATGAATGGATGAACGGATGGACAGTTAGACAGATGGATGGGTGGGGGATAGAAGGGGGGTGGATGGGTGGCTAGATGGGTAGATATCTGGCTGGCTGGCTGGATGGATGGATAGATGGACAGATGGATGGAAGGCTAGATGGATAGATGGATGGATGGATGAGCAGATGGGTGAATGGATGGATGGATGAATGGAAGGATGAGCAGATGGGTGGATGGATGGACAGATGGATGTATAAGTGAATGGATGAGTAGATGCATCCATCTACAGTAAGACAGATGGATGGGTGGGGGACAGAAGGGGAAATGGATGGGTGGCTGGATGGGTAGATATCTGGCTGGCTGGCTTGCTGGATAGACGGACAGATGGATGGAAGAGTGGATAGATAGATGGATGGAAGGGTGGATGGATAGATGCATGGATGAACAGATGAATGGATGGACAGTCAGACTGGGATGGATGGGTGGGGTTAGAAGGGGGAGTTAATGGGTGGCTGGATGGGTAGATATCTGGTTGGCTGGGTAGGTGGGTGGATAGGTGAATGGATGGGTGGGTGAATGGATAGACAAAACCTTTTTCTACTCAAGCCAGAGGTATTAGGGGTAAACATTTTAAAAAGCAGCATGGACTAGGGGCCGGCCCCTGCCATGCTGCCCCCGCTCCTCACCCGGGCTCCTAGCATCATTGTGTTCCCCCCGGCCTAGGCCTGTGAAATGAAGTTCAGCTGCAGCTCATCTGTGACATTTCTTCATGCCCCCACCCCCCCTTCGCCAGGAGCCTCCGACCCTCCCTAGACTGCAAGCCCCACTTCCCCTGCCAACATTTTGGACTGAGGCCTCAGCCCCCTGGGAAGTCACCTCCAGCCCCCGGGCCAGAGAGGGAGCCCAAGAGTAAGTGCAGCTGAGGCCGGCACTCTGGGGTCTGAGGGTAGAGGGGGTGGGGGCCGAAGGGAAACACTGGTTCTAGGAGATCAACGTCTCCCTCAAACTCGTGCCCCTGCAGCCACTCCTAAAGGGACAATCTCCCCCTCCATCTGCCCCTGAAGGAGCCACGCAGGCCTGGATGCCAGGTGAGGCCCCCTCCCCCCCCAGGCGCTCTCTCTCAGCCTGGCCCTGTCCACCCCACCCCACTTCGATGTGATACTATCATCTAAACCGCCTCTCTTTCCGCCTCACAGGGCACCAGGATGTGCTGCAGAAGAGAGCCCCAGTGACTGGAAGGGGTTTATGAAGCAGAAATAAATGGCCAAACCCAGTCTGTCTTCTGGCGTGCGGAGGAGTGTAGCAACCACTAGGGGGCAGCTTGGCGTCGGCTGCCGTCCCGGAGACCTGATCCCCACCTGCTTAACCCAAGAGTCTTTGGTTGGGAGAGCCGAGAGTTGGGGACCTAGATCCTCTGCCTCCAAGAGTCTAGACACCCAGACCCCTCCCCTCTCAGACCCAGGACTCTCCCCCTCAGGACTTAGAACTTGGGAGGCATTCAACAGCCTTTCTCGTCATGGCAAAAAAAAAAAATCCTGGACCTACACCAGATGCTGCCGCTACTGTCTGGTCACTCAGTTTTGTCCAGTTCTTTGCGACCCCATAGCCTGCTGGCCTCCTCTGTCCATGGGATTTCCTCCAGGCAAGAATACTGGAGTGGGTTGCCTTTTCCTTCTCCAGGGGATCTTTCCTGGTCTCCTGCATTGGCAGGCAGAGTCTTTACCATCTGAGTCACCAGGGAAGCCCTCCAGCCCCGATACCCAAGTCCTAACTCCCTTGGGCAAAAAGCCCCCACATTTCCTAGATAGCGGCACACCCCATCTTTCCACAATCCATTCTCATCCCTCTCTCCTTCTTTCCTCTCGAGAAGAGTAGAGCAATGGAAGTGACTCACCACTAATCCTGAAGGGACCCAAGCTTTCCTCTGCCTAAGTTTAAACCAGCAGCATTCCCGGAGCCCCTACCCAGTGCCCAGTCCCAGGCTGGGCAACAAAGGCAACCGGTGGTGGGCACTGCAGGAGCCTGGAGCAGACAGCTGACCCAGAGGGGGAGGTCAGGGAGGGCTTTCAGGAGGAGAGAACATCTAAGTTGAGTCTGAAAAGGAAATTCAGTGTAAACAGACCATGCGTCACAGATTTAGTTAAGGAAACACTGGTTCTAGGAGATCAACGTCTCCCTCAAACTCGTGCCCTGCAGCCACTCCTAAAGGGACAATCTCCCCTCCATCTGCCCCTGAAGGAGCCACGCAGGCCTGGATGCCAGGTGAGGCCCCCTCCCCCCCCCGGCGCTCTCTCTCAGCCTGGCCCTGTCCACCCCACCCCACTTCGATGTGATACTATCATCTAAACCGCCTCTCTTTCCGCCTCACAGGGCACCAGGATGTGCTGCAGAAGAGAGCCCCAGTGACTGGAAGGGGTTTATGAAGCAGAAATAAATGGCCAAACCCAGTCTGTCTTCTGGCGTGCGGAGGAGTGTAGCAACCACTAGGGGGCAGCTTGGCGTCGGCTGCCGTCCCGGAGACCTGATCCCCACCTGCTTAACCCAAGAGTCTTTGGTTGGGAGAGCCGAGAGTTGGGGACCTAGATCCTCTGCCTCCAAGAGTCTAGACACCCAGACCCCTCCCCTCTCAGACCCAGGACTCTCCCCCTCAGGACTTAGAACTTGGGAGGCATTCAACAGCCTTTCTCGTCATGGCAAAAAAAAAAAAATCCTGGACCTACACCAGATGCTGCCGCTACTGTCTGGTCACTCAGTTTTGTCCAGTTCTTTGCGACCCCATGGACTGTAGCCTGCTGGCCTCCTCTGTCCATGGGATTTCCTCCAGGCAAGAATACTGGAGTGGGTTGCCTTTTCCTTCTCCAGGGGATCTTTCCTGGTCTCCTGCATTGGCAGGCAGAGTCTTTACCATCTGAGTCACCAGGGAAGCCCTCCAGCCCCGATACCCAAGTCCTAACTCCCTTGGGCAAAAAGCCCCCACATTTCCTAGATAGCGGCACACCCCATCTTTCCACAATCCATTCTCATCCCTCTCTCCTTCTTTCCTCTCGAGAAGAGTAGAGCAATGGAAGTGACTCACCACTAATCCTGAAGGGACCCAAGCTTTCCTCTGCCTAAGTTTAAACCAGCAGCATTCCCGGAGCCCCTACCCAGTGCCCAGTCCCAGGCTGGGCAACAAAGGCAACCGGTGGTGGGCACTGCAGGAGCCTGGAGCAGACAGCTGACCCAGAGGGGGAGGTCAGGGAGGGCTTTCAGGAGGAGAGAACATCTAAGTTGAGTCTGAAAAGGAAATTCAGTGTAAACAGACCATGCGTCACAGATTTAGTTACAAGCAACAGAAGCCTCCTTTGGGGCAGGAAGGGAATTGATTGAGAGGACTCGAGATCACTCAGATTCCCAGAAGTGATGAGAGAATCAGGATCGTAAAGTGATCGAGAGAACACGACAGGCACGCCTCCAACCATAGCCCAGCCACGATCACACCACAGAACCAGGGTGATGAGGATGCGCTGGTGCCCTGGTGCCCACTAGATGCTGATCTTGTCCCTGCCTCTGCCGCCCCACAGTAGACTAGCTGTGGAGTGGAACAGACCACGCTGAAACTTTTTTTACTTTTTTGGCTATTCTGGGTTTTCACTGCTGCCACAGGCTCTTCTCTAGTTGCAGGGAGTGGGGGCTCCTCTCTAGTTGAGGTGAGCAGGCTTCTTGTTGCAGTGGCTTCTCTTATTGTGGACCTCGGGCTCTAGGGCACACGGGCTTCAGTTGTTGAGCCACATGGGCTCCATAGTTGCGGTTCCGAGGCTCTAAAGCCCAGGCTCCATAGTTGTGGCTCTCGGACTTAGTTGCTCTGAGTTGCAGCAGGTGGGATCTTCCTGGATCAGGAGTCGAACTTGTGTCTCCTGCACTGACAGGCAAACTCTTTACCACTGAGCTACCAGGGAAGCCCCAATGTTTTTTTTAATGTTCATTTTTATTTATTTATTTGGCTGTGCCAATCTTAGTTGCAGCATGCAGGATCTTTAGCTGAAGCATGTGAACTCTAAGTTGAGGCATATGGGATCTGGTTCCCCAACCAGGAATCGAACCTGGGCCCCCTGCATTGGGAGACTCTTCTGGATGACTCTGCCGCCAAAAGTTCTTATCAATGCTCTCCCTGCCCAACTAACTCTATACAATGAAAATGCATCATGCTTGGCCCCAAGATAGCACAAACTCTCAGTAGTTACATTTTCCAGAGGCAAATCTGGGATCACGGGGTTGAGACATCCCCATATTCCACAAACCGTGAACTAGTTTTAGAGTTAACCAGCAGGGCCCTGGGCCAACAAAGGCAACCGGTGGGGGGCACTGCAGGAGCCTGGAGCAGACAGCTGACCCAGAGGGGGAGGTCAGGGAGGGCTTTCAGGAGGAGAGAACATCTAAGTTGAGTCTGAAAAGGAAATTCAGTGTAAACAGACCATGCGTCACAGATTTAGTTACAAGCAACAGAAGCCTCCTTTGGGGCAGGAAGGGAATTGATTGAGAGGACTCGAGATCACTCAGATTCCCAGAAGTGATGAGAGAATCAGGATCGTAAAGTGATCGAGAGAACACGACAGGCACGCCTCCAACCATAGCCCAGCCACGATCACACCACAGAACCAGGGTGATGAGGATGCGCTGGTGCCCTGGTGCCCACTAGATGCTGATCTTGTCCCTGCCTCTGCCGCCCCACAATAGACTAGCTGTGGAGTGGAACAGACCACGCTGAAACTTTTTTTACTTTTTTGGCTATTCTGGGTTTTCACTGCTGCCACAGGCTCTTCTCTAGTTGCAGGGAGTGGGGGCTCCTCTCTAGTTGAGGTGAGCAGGCTTCTTTCTGCGGTGACTTCTCTTGTTGTGGACCTCGGGCTCTAGGGCACACGGGCTTCAGTTGTTGAGCCACATGGGCTCCATAGTTGCGGTTCCGAGGCTCTAAAGCCCAGGCTCCATAGTTGTGGCTCTCGGACTTAGTTGCTCTGAGTTGCAGCAGGTGGGATCTTCCTGGATCAGGAGTCGAACTTGTGTCTCCTGCACTGACAGGCAAACTCTTTACCACTGAGCTACCAGGGAAGCCCCAATGTTTTTTTTAATGTTCATTTTTATTTATTTATTTGGCTGTGCCAATCTTAGTTGCAGCATGCAGGATCTTTAGCTGAAGCATGTGAACTCTAAGTTGAGGCATATGGGATCTGGTTCCCCAACCAGGAATCGAACCTGGGCCCCCTGCATTGGGAGACTCTTCTGGATGACTCTGCCGCCAAAAGTTCTTATCAATGCTCTCCCTGCCCAACTAACTCTATACAATGAAAAATGCATCATGCTTGGCCCCCAAGATAGCACAAACTCTCAGTAGTTACATTTTCCAGAGGCAAATCTGGGATCACTGGGGAGTAGATAAACATGTCATGACATCCCCATATTCCACAAACCGTGAACTAGTTTTAGAGTTAACCGGCCCATGCTGTGGACTTCCCTGATAGCTCAGTGGTAAAGAATCCAGGTTCAAACCCTGGGTCAGGAAGATCCCCTGGAGGAGGAAATGGCAACCCACTCCAGTATTCTTGCCCGGGAAATCCCATGGACAGAGGAACCTGGCAAGCTGTCATCCAGAGGGTCACCAAGAGTTGGACACGAATGAGGACGCACGCATGTCTCAGTCTCTGGGCAACTGAGCTCATACGCATCCTGCACTGTATGTAAGATAATAGAATAAAGGTAGAGAAAAGATAGGGCTTGTTACTTAGAATGTCTAAGTAGCTACACATGAGACAACAATGGAACTAGAAAATTCTTTGATTTCTCACATACTCAGCGCCTTAAACACTAGGCACTGTCTTAGGCCCTGAAGAGACAAATGGTGAAGAAACTTCCTATCCTCTTGGAACTTCTGTTCTGGGCAAGATAATAAAAAATAAACATGTGGCAGTGGTAAGTGCTACAGAGTGAAAATGTGGTGAGATAAAGGAGTTGCTGTTCGAAAGGATGATTGAGGGAAGCTCTGTGATAAGGTGATGCGGTAAAGATCTGAAGCAAGAAAGGACGGGAGAGATGGCAGAAAGGAAAGTCCCAGGAGAGGGAAGAGCAGGTGCAAAGGCCCTGAGGCTGGAACAAGCCTGGTGTTGGAGGAACCGCACGGAGGCAAAGAAGTAAATGTAGCAGGAAGCGGGCCTGGGAGGGGGGAAGATGAGGCCAGGGAGGCAATGAGGACCAGACCTAGGGACAGCGTGCATCATGGAAAGGACTTTAACTTTTATTCAGAGGGAGAGGGGTTGGGCAGAGGGTGACAGCGTTGACTCACATTTTAATGGGATCCCTCCGGCTGTTTTGGGGAAGTAAATTGTAGGGGACAAAGACAGATACTTCAGTGCTAGTTTGTGCAAGTCCTTAAGGAACCGCACTGGTATTTATGACTTCCTTTCTTCATACACACTTCCATAACTCCCCCCGCCCCGTGTTTACTAACCAGAACCTCAGCTGGTTGGATTCTTGCGGAAGGTGGGAGGGAGCTGTTGAGGAGAGGGTACCTAGTCGGATAAGCAGGAGGTGCATGAGCTGGGCAGAGAGGAGCTGGGGAGTGGGTGTCTGGGGTCACTGTGTAAGCTTGTCTCAGGGAGCTCTTTTGTCCCCTTGGGAGTTTGTGGTGGTGGTGTGTCTGTCCGGGGATGATCCAGTCTGGGGCATGTGAGCCTGCGTGCTCTTGCATTTGAACTTTGCAAACTTTCGGTGAGTGCTTGCTCCATGTCCTACCTGTGCTGGACAGGACTGGGGACACCCTAGTGACCAAAACATTCCTGACCCTTCCCTTTCTGACTCACGGTCCTGTCGGGGAGACAGACTTGTCCCCAGATGGGAGATGACCCAGAATGGGTAGGGCTGGATGGTGGAGCCCAGAGGGAGTACCTCACTCAGTCTAGGGGAGCAGGGAGGGCTTCCTGGAGGAGGGGGTGGTGCAGCTAATGCTAAAAGGTCACCTCTCCAACTATAACAATAACTCTGCTGTACGGACAAAGTAGGCTTGACCAGTCTAACCAATAACACTCGGGCTGACCTGTAATCTAAAACGTCTCTGGAGCCTGACCAGTGATCCCCCCTTCCGCCCATCCACCGCCTCACCTCCGTCTGATCAGAGGCCTGGAGAACCTCTCCCAGCATGACCAGCTGCCCCTTATTCTGGCCAGTGTTGAGGGCGAGCTTCTCCTGGGTAAGTAGTGAAACCCTGTCTCACCTCCACACCCCAGCTAGCATTTGGGAAGTCTGTCCCAGCCAGGCCTGGCTTGTGAGGGGCCGGGGACAGTCTGATCTGTGATCCTAAGTCTGACTTCTGACCCTTCCTTCTGACCCATACTGGGGCTCCCCCTTTCAAGCCCTCAGGTGCCTCGCGCTGCCGCCCCTCCCCCACCACCTGCCAGCCCGATTCTCTTCCCCGCCTCCCAAAGTTGGGAGGGAGCGAAGGGAAGAGAAAGGGAGGAAGGGGGGTGGCATTCCTTGGATTCCCTGGAAGGGGGGAAGAGAGGGAGGGCCCTAGGGAGGAGAGCTTAGGCAAGAGCACCCCATAGCCCCAGCCCCCGCCAGACTCTCCACAGGCTGCGCCGAGCTGGGTGTTGAAAAGCATTAGACGCCGGAGGTTGAACGGGTGGATTCCAGGCCACTGGTCAGACAGGAAAGCAGCCCAGCGCACTGGCCACTGGGGAGGCTTCACAGGGTATACTGGGAGAAAGCTGTTCTAGGCCACTGGTCAGGCTGGGGATTGCTGGTTGGACTGGGAGAGGCCAGGGCCGGCCACTGGTTGGATAGGGGCCAGCAGGTTGAAAACGATGAAGGGAGCCCAGGCCACTGGCCGGGGTGGGAACGCGTGCCCCGGTAAGAGGGAGGCGGAGAGGGTCCGCGGTGGTCCAGTAAGGACCTCGCTCTGGACACTGGCTGGACTGGTCAGTCGGGTCACCCGCCAGGGGCGCTGATCAGTCGGAGCCTGAAACCCTGGGGCTTGGGGGCGGGGAGCCCGGCTCCCGGCTGAGCGCTGGGAGGTCGGCTCCGGGCAGTGGGAGGTCCTGGCCAGGCGCCCGGTTTGAGGGGGGACGAGGGCGGGCCGGGGCGGGGCGGGGCTGCCTGGGGCGGGGCCTCTTTGCTCCTGCCCGGCAGCCGAGGAGCCCTAGCCCGGGCTCAGTGCCTGCCTCCGCCGCCGCTTTGAACATGGAGCCCCCGAACGCCAGGGCTGGGACGCGCAGGGCCCCGCGGCTGCTGGCGCTCGCAGTCCTGCTAGCGACGCACCCAGGTATGGCTCGGGCTGAGAGCAGGGAGCGCCTGGGGGGCGGCCCCTGGGGACCCGGGGAGGGAAAGAGAGGAGGGGCATTCACCGACCCCTGGAAGGCAAACCTGGGGACGCCAGGAAGGAGGGTATGCGGGTGCCCCTCCCAGGGAGAGACCTAAAGACACCCGGGCAGAGGTCTGGGAATCCACTCTTAGAGGCGACCTGAGAAGTCGCTGGACCCAGGAGTGCGGGCGCTCCGCTAGCTCCTCCACCCCCAGACGCTGGGCTCTTCCCGCCTCCCAAAGTTGGGAGGAGCGAAGGAAGAGAAAGGGAGGAAGGGGTGGCATTCTGGATTCCCTGGAAGGGGAAGAGGGAGGGCCCTAGGGAGGAGAGCTTAGGCAAGAGCACCCCATAGCCCCAGCCCCCGCCAGACTCTCCACAGGCTGCGCCGAGCTGGGTGTTGAAAAGCATTAGACGCCGGAGGTTGAACGGGTGGATTCCAGGCCACTGGTCAGACAGGAAAGCAGCCCAGCGCACTGGCCACTGGGGAGGCTTCACAGGGTATACTGGGAGAAAGCTGTTCTAGGCCACTGGTCAGGCTGGGGATTGCTGGTTGGACTGGGAGAGGCCAGGGCCGGCCACTGGTTGGATAGGGGCCAGCAGGTTGAAAACGATGAAGGGAGCCCAGGCCACTGGCCGGGGTGGGAACGCGTGCCCCGGTAAGAGGGAGGCGGAGAGGGTCCGCGGTGGTCCAGTAAGGACCTCGCTCTGGACACTGGCTGGACTGGTCAGTCGGGTCACCCGCCAGGGGCGCTGATCAGTCGGAGCCTGAAACCCTGGGGCTTGGGGGCGGGGAGCCCGGCTCCCGGCTGAGCGCTGGGAGGTCGGCTCCGGGCAGTGGGAGGTCCTGGCCAGGCGCCCGGTTTGAGGGGGGACGAGGGCGGGCCGGGGCGGGGCGGGGCTGCCTGGGGCGGGGCCTCTTTGCTCCTGCCCGGCAGCCGAGGAGCCCTAGCCCGGGCTCAGTGCCTGCCTCCGCCGCCGCTTTGAACATGGAGCCCCCGAACGCCAGGGCTGGGACGCGCAGGGCCCCGCGGCTGCTGGCGCTCGCAGTCCTGCTAGCGACGCACCCAGGTATGGCTCGGGCTGAGAGCAGGGAGCGCCTGGGGGGCGGCCCCTGGGGACCCGGGGAGGGAAAGAGAGGAGGGGCATTCACCGACCCCTGGAAGGCAAACCTGGGGACGCCAGGAAGGAGGGGTATGCGGGTGCCCCTCCCAGGGAGAGACCTAAAGACAACCGGGCAGAGGTCTGGGAATCCACTCTTAGAGGCGACCTGAGAAGTCGCTGGACCCAGGAGTGCGGGCGCTCCGCTAGCTCCTCCACCCCCAGACGCTGGGCTCTTCCCTCACCCTCACCCCCAGCTCGCCCCTACTCCCCCAGACCCAGAGGTCCAGGCCTCCAGGCTCTGGAGCGGCTTCTCCCAGAGATAGAAGAGGCCAGAACCGAGCTTCCCGCTCAAAAGTTACCAGGTTTTGAGAGGGGCGGGGACCCTATGGCTAGAAGTCAGCAAGTCACATGCAGCTGAGGGTTTCCCCCCATCCAGATTCAGAGCCCAGACTGCAAAGGACCTGCCTCCCTCGGCTCCACTTCCATCAGAAAGGGCTGGAGCGAGGCCCTGGGCAGTGACAGCGGAACCAAGTGTTTCCAAGTGACAGGGTCCCCTTCCTGGGGCCCAGATAAAGCCGCACACCTGTGTGGTGGCGGGAGGAGGGGAGGAGGCCCTGAGGGGCTGGCGCCAGAGAGAAAGGGAGAAGAGAGAACTGGGGAAGGGAGAGATCTTTCCGACCATCCTCGGTGTCTCTACCGCTCAGACCCAGCCCCGGGCACCAGCCTGGCCCCACACTCCCTCCCCTGGGGCAGGCCTGGGCCAGCAGTGGGTGCCTGGGAATCCAGGCCCCTGGCACAAGCCTGGCAAAGAGTGGGTCCCCAGGGGCAGAGCTGGGCCAGGCTGGGCAGGGCAGGGAAGGAAGATTCTAAGAGCTGAGAGCTCAGACCAGCATGCCAACCCAGAGAGTCAACAGGCTCCCTCTCCTGATGCGGAGCAACTCCACCTTCCCCGGGATCCTGGGGTGGGAGTCCCGGCCAGCTCTCTGCTCTCTTCGCCCTCAGGACCCAGGATCCGGGGCCTCTAGCCTGTCCTGCTCTGAGGCACCCCTGCTCTATCAAAGAGCTAGAGGGGCCAACGGGCGGGTAGGGGGCTCAGGCAGGTCTGAGCCAGCCTGTCCCTCCCACATTCCTGAAACCTGCCCAGCCCTGTCCCCTCACCGCGCCACACACCCATCCAGCCTCTGCTCCGACCCAGCCCCAGCCCCAGCTCGCCCCTACTCCCCAGACCCAGAGGTCCAGGCCTCCAGGCTCTGGAGCGGCTTCTCCCAGAGATAGAAGAGGCCAGAACCGAGCTTCCCGCTCAAAAGTTACCAGGTTTTGAGAGGGGCGGGGACCCTATGGCTAGAAGTCAGCAAGTCACATGCAGCTGAGGGTTTCCCCCCATCCAGATTCAGAGCCCAGACTGCAAAGGACCTGCCTCCCTCGGCTCCACTTCCATCAGAAAGGGCTGGAGCGAGGCCCTGGGCAGTGACAGCGGAACCAAGTGTTTCCAAGTGACAGGGTCCCCTTCCTGGGGCCCAGATAAAGCTGCACACCTGTGTGGTGGCGGGAGGAGGGGAGGAGGCCCTGAGGGGCTGGCGCCAGAGAGAAAGGGAGAAGAGAGAACTGGGGAAGGGAGAGATCTTTCCGACCATCCTCGGTGTCTCTACCGCTCAGACCCAGCCCCGGGCACCAGCCTGGCCCCACACTCCCTCCCCTGGGGCAGGCCTGGGCCAGCAGTGGGTGCCTGGGAATCCAGGCCCCTGGCACAAGCCTGGCAAAGAGTGGGTCCCCAGGGGCAGAGCTGGGCCAGGCTGGGCAGGGCAGGGAAGGAAGATTCTAAGAGCTGAGAGCTCAGACCAGCATGCCAACCCAGAGAGTCAACAGGCTCCCTCTCCTGATGCGGAGCAACTCCACCTTCCCCGGGATCCTGGGGTGGGAGTCCCGGCCAGCTCTCTGCTCTCTTCGCCCTCAGGACCCAGGATCCGGGGCCTCTAGCCTGTCCTGCTCTGAGGCACGCGCTGCTCTATCAAAGAGCTAGAGGGGCCAACGGGCGGGTAGGGGGCTCAGGCAGGTCTGAGCCAGCCTGTCCCTCCCACATTCCTGAAACCTGCCCAGCCCTGTCCCCCTCACCGCGCCCACACACCCATCCAGCCTCTGCTCCGACCCAGCCCCAGCCCCAGCCCCCCACTCCTGAGCAGGAGACCCAGGGGCAGGGCCCAGTGACATGGAGACCAGGAGAAACGCAGAGGCCGTGACACTAAGAGAGGGAGACACACGGTGAGGGACAGGGGCGCAGAGGCGGCGCCTGAGATGGAAACAATGATCCACATCCCTGTGCCAGGCCCCAGGTGGCGCGTGCTGGAGGCCGAGGGGTGAGCCCGCCCTGGCCCTGCCCTCGAGGGGCATTTGGTCTAGTGGGACAGCAAGGATGGACAGGATTGGAGCCCAGGAGGCCTAGAGGAGGCCTAGAGGAGGAGCCGTTAGGTTCTGCAAGTGAAGGGAGAGATGGAGAGACAGGCTGATGGGATATGAAGCTCAGAGATGAAGGAACGAGAGATGAAGGGAGAGGGGAACTGGGTCTGAGGAAGAGGGGCTGGGGGTCTGGACGCCCGGGTCTGAGGGAGGAGGGGCTGGGGTCAGGAGAGCGCTACCTGCTGGCAGCCGTGGGAGAGAGCTCCGTCGTCCTTCTGCAGGTGCCAAGGCTGAGGTCCGCCTGTCTGTACCCCCGCTGGTGGACGTGATGAGGGGAGACTCTGTCACTCTGGACTGCATGCCCTTGGGGACCCATGACCATTTCGTGCTGGAATGGTTTCTGGTGAGTGCTGGGGACTGGGAGCCAGGGCGTGAGCAAGGGGGTGCTGAAAGTCCGGGTGCAGCGGGGCTGCCAATGTTCATTCCCTCATGCAAGCCCGAAGGCCCCTAGGAGCCCCACCAAGCTGCCGTTCCATTTTGCAGGTGGGGAAATGGAGGCCCAGCTAGGGGCAGCCCCTTTCCAGCCTGCCCTGGCAACCAGGTGCAGCTGAGACTAGAATGAAGCGTTCTCCCGGCTCTAGAGAGAGGACACACAGAGGCAGACTCTGAGAACGCAGGAGCCCTGGGGGCGGGACTACAGAGAAAGAGGAAAGAGGCAGGAGAGAACAGGGCAGCAAAGAAAGACAGAGATGGAAACAGAGTAAGGTGGAGAAAGGGAACCCGAGAGAGGAAAATGGGACCACAGACGGGGTGCAGGGGTGGGAGAGAGGGAGAAACAGAGGGGCCAGAGAGAGAGAACTTGAGAAAAGAAGACCCATGGAGCAGCAGAGAGAAAGGAACACGGAGGAGGGCCGGGCTGGCCAGGCAGCCCCTTGATGAGGTGCTCCCCACCTGCAGGTCGAACGCGCCGGGGCCCGCCACCGTCTGGCCTCGGCTGAGCTGCATGGCTCCGAGCTCCGGGGCAAAGTACACGACTCCCGGGGCCGCAGCCCCCCATACCAGCTGGACTCCCGGGGCCGCCTGGTGCTGGCCGAGGCCCAGGTGGGCGATGAGCGGGACTACGTGTGCGTGGTCAAGGCAGGGGCGGCGGGCACCGCCGAGGCCACTGCCAAGCTCAACGTGTTTGGTGAGTGTCCGTGTCCCGCCTCCAGCCCCGCCGCGTCGCCCACCCCTGGTAAGGGGCAGGGAGGAGAGAACCCTAGGATGCGGCTCCTGACGGTGATCTCTCCCACAGTAAAACCAGAGGCCACTGAGGTCATTCCCAACAAGAGAACTCTGTCTGTGATGGAGGACTTTGCCCAGGAGGTACCTCGGCCACACCTTGATTTCAGGGTTCCAGGGGGAGGCGGGGGACGGGATCCTGGACTCCTGCAGCTCAAGGTCGGGCGGGGCTGGGGACCTGAGCTTCCCAGGTTGAGTAGGGGTCTGGAAGTTCCAGCCTTGGGTCTCCGGAGAGGAGAGGGTTGGGAGCCGGACTCTGGTGTCTGTCTGGTCTTGGTCCTAAGGGAGGGGGACCTAGACTCCAGGGTCCCGGCTCCGAGCCCAGGGTGACCCGTGTCTCTCTCAGATTGCCACCTGCAGCAGTCGTAACGGGAACCCAGCCCCCCAGATCATGTGGTATCGGGACGGGCAGCGTCTGGATGTACCCCTCGAGGTGAACCCTGGTGAGTGGAGCCTGAGGGAGCGCAGCTAGCCGGGCCTGGGCCTGGGCGGTGAACAGGCTGGCTGACCACCTCCTCCCTCCCTCTCTCTCAGAGGGCTACATGACCACCCACACAGTCCGGGAGGCCTCCGGCCTGCTGTCTCTCACCAGCACCCTCTACCTGCGGCCCAACAAGTCCTACCGGGACGCCAGCTTCCACTGCTCCGCGTCCTACCGCCTGCCCGCCGGCCAGTATGACCGCCTGGCCCCCCAGAGGGAGAAACAGAGGGGCCAGAGAGAGAGAACTTGAGAAAAGAAGACCCATGGAGCAGCAGAGAGAAAGGAACACGGAGGAGGGCCGGGCTGGCCAGGCAGCCCCTTGATGAGGTGCTCCCCACCTGCAGGTCGAACGCGCCGGGGCCCGCCACCGTCTGGCCTCGGCTGAGCTGCATGGCTCCGAGCTCCGGGGCAAAGTACACGACTCCCGGGGCCGCAGCCCCCCATACCAGCTGGACTCCCGGGGCCGCCTGGTGCTGGCCGAGGCCCAGGTGGGCGATGAGCGGGACTACGTGTGCGTGGTCAAGGCAGGGGCGGCGGGCACCGCCGAGGCCACTGCCAAGCTCAACGTGTTTGGTGAGTGTCCGTGTCCCGCCTCCAGCCCCGCCGCGTCGCCCACCCCTGGTAAGGGGCAGGGAGGAGAGAACCCTAGGATGCGGCTCCTGACGGTGATCTCTCCCACAGTAAAACCAGAGGCCACTGAGGTCATTCCCAACAAGAGAACTCTGTCTGTGATGGAGGACTTTGCCCAGGAGGTACCTCGGCCACACCTTGATTTCAGGGTTCCAGGGGGAGGCGGGGGACGGGATCCTGGACTCCTGCAGCTCAAGGTCGGGCGGGGCTGGGGACCTGAGCTTCCCAGGTTGAGTAGGGGTCTGGAAGTTCCAGCCTTGGGTCTCCGGAGAGGAGAGGGTTGGGAGCCGGACTCTGGTGTCTGGTCTTGGTCCTAAGGGAGGGGGACCTAGACTCCAGGGTCCCGGCTCCGAGCCCAGGGTGACCCGTGTCTCTCTCAGATTGCCACCTGCAGCAGTCGTAACGGGAACCCAGCCCCCCAGATCATGTGGTATCGGGACGGGCAGCGTCTGGATGTACCCCTCGAGGTGAACCCTGGTGAGTGGAGCCTGAGGGAGCGCAGCTAGCCGGGCCTGGGCCTGGGCGGTGAACAGGCTGGCTGACCACCTCCTCCCTCCCTCTCTCTCAGAGGGCTACATGACCACCCACACAGTCCGGGAGGCCTCCGGCCTGCTGTCTCTCACCAGCACCCTCTACCTGCGGCCCAACAAGTCCTACCGGGACGCCAGCTTCCACTGCTCCGCGTCCTACCGCCTGCCCGCCGGCCAGTATGACCGCCTGGACAGCCCTTCCTTCTCCCTCACCTTGCACTGTAAGTCCATGCCGGCCCCAGGCTGCCCACAGCTTGGATTCGACACATCGCTGAAGCCTGACCCTCCACGCTGACCCAAGACCTGCCCCATCCTTCCAGGCCTTCCGCTCCCTTACCTCCCGCCCAACTGGGTGCTCGCTTCTGACCTCAGGTGCCAGCAGGAGCCCTGTCCTGACTTCCAACTTCCCCATAACACCCTGAACCCCATGAAGTCTCAGGACTAACCTTTGGGCCCCACACTTCCACCCCAAATTGGGTCCCCCAAATCTCACACTGACCTGTCACCCATATTGACTTCTGACCCTTGACCCTTGACCTGTGCTCTCTACCTCTGACCTTGGGTCCCTGATCTTAGAGTAAGTGTGAACCTGAGCGTTGAAAGATATGACCTTGAGGGACTTCCCTGGCTAAGACTTCACACTTCCAATGCAGGGGACACGGATTCGATCCCTGGTCAAAATCCCACATGCCTCATGGTGTGGCAAAAAAAAAGAAAAAGATATGACCTCTAACCTTTGGCCAACCTTAGCCCTTTCCTCTGCTTCAGCGCTGGCCTTTTCCACTGAATCCAGCCCTGCCTTTTACCCTTGATCTTGATTGTGAGTCTATCCTTTCCCTTAGATCCCACAGAGCATGTGCGATTCTGGTTGCAGAATCCATCCGCTCTGGATGGCTGGGTACGTGAAGGGGACTCTGTCCAGCTGGTGTGCAAGGGGGACGGCAGCCCTAGCCCAGAGTACACGTTCTTCCGCCTTCAGGTAACTCTCCCCATCATTCCCTCAGAACCACCAGCCCCTGACCTCTGCGACATACTTGCTTGCACCAACTGCTGACCTTTCACCCAGGTGACTCCTGGCTTAGCACGGTACCAGGAACTCTCTGATCCTTGATGTGGGAGAGGCCGGACATACCTGGATGCCAGACTTTGACCTAGCGACCTGCCAGCCCAGGGCGTCTCCTGAACGGTTTTCCCCGTGGGACCGCCTGGACCCCTTCCTTCTCCCATCACCCCCTGTTTTACCCCTGCGGCCCAACAAGTCCTACCGGGACGCCAGCTTCCACTGCTCCGCGTCCTACCGCCTGCCCGCCGGCCAGTATGACCGCCTGGACAGCCCTTCCTTCTCCCTCACCTTGCACTGTAAGTCCATGCCGGCCCCAGGCTGCCCACAGCTTGGATTCGACACGTCGCTGAAGCCTGACCCTCCACGCTGACCCAAGACCTGCCCCATCCTTCCAGGCCTTCCGCTCCCTTACCTCCCGCCCAACTGGGTGCTCGCTTCTGACCTCAGGTGCCAGCAGGAGCCCTGTCCTGACTTCCAACTTCCCCATAACACCCTGAACCCCATGAAGTCTCAGGACTAACCTTTGGGCCCCACACTTCCACCCCAAATTGGGTCCCCCAAATCTCACACTGACCTGTCACCCATATTGACTTCTGACCCTTGACCCTTGACCTGTGCTCTCTACCTCTGACCTTGGGTCCCTGATCTTAGAGTAAGTGTGAACCTGAGCGTTGAAAGATATGACCTTGAGGGACTTCCCTGGCTAAGACTTCACACTTCCAATGCAGGGGACACGGATTCGATCCCTGGTCAAAATCCCACATGCCTCATGGTGTGGCAAAAAAAAAGAAAAAGATATGACCTCTAACCTTTGGCCAACCTTAGCCCTTTCCTCTGCTTCAGCGCTGGCCTTTTCCACTGAATCCAGCCCTGCCTTTTACCCTTGATCTTGATTGTGAGTCTATCCTTTCCCTTAGATCCCACAGAGCATGTGCGATTCTGGTTGCAGAATCCATCCGCTCTGGATGGCTGGGTACGTGAAGGGGACTCTGTCCAGCTGGTGTGCAAGGGGGACGGCAGCCCTAGCCCAGAGTACACGTTCTTCCGCCTTCAGGTAACTCTCCCCATCATTCCCTCAGAACCACCAGCCCCTGACCTCTGCGACATACTTGCTTGCACCAACTGCTGACCTTTCACCCAGGTGACTCCTGGCTTAGCACGGTACCAGGAACTCTCTGATCCTTGATGTGAGAGAGTCCTGACATACCTTGATGCCAGACTTGGGTGACCCCTGACCTAGCACGACCTGCCAGCCCAGGGCGTCTCCTGAACCGGGTTCCTCATTCCTGGCCCACCAGGACAAACAGGAGGTGGTGCTACAAACAAGTCTCGAAGGCAACGTGACCCTGGACGGGATACAGCGGAACCAGAGCGGGACCTACGGCTGCAGGGTCGAAGACTACGATGCTCTCGAGGGCACGGAGCTCTCCCGAACCGTGGAGCTGCGTGTGGCCTGTGAGAGCTCCCCGAAGAGAGGGAGGGAGGCCCTGGTATCCCCTGTCTCCTCACCCTCCCTGCACCCCCGCAGCCCTGCCTTCAACCCTTTCTATGATGTCTGCCCTGGTCCAGATGCCCCCGGACCTTCCAATTTCCCCCCCAAGGCAGCCAGAGAGCCCTTTCAAAACCACACACCTGACCTTCTCCTACTGGAAGCTGCCAGTAGTTCCCCAGTCTTCTTGGGATAAAGCCCATGTGCTTCACTGCAGCCTTCAAGACCCACCCAGCTGGCCTCCCCTTCAGTGGACCCATCTTCCCACCAAGGGATTCTCCCCATCACAACCTAGGCGCTTCTCCTCTTTCCTACAGTAACCCCCATCCTCACTCTTTTTATTTTTTAATGGTGGCCTCTTTTATTGGTTGTTTATTTATTTATTTTCATCTATCTTTATTCTTTGGCCTGTGTGGGCCTCCCGTTGCCGTGGCCTCACTTGTTGCAGAGCTCCGGCTCTGGGCGCATGCACTCCAGAGCGCTCACTCGCAACTGGACACACGAGTCCAGCTGCTCCGCAGCATGGGGGATCCTCCTGGGCCAGGAATCGAACCGGTGCCCCTTGCACTGCAAGGCAGACTCTCTACCCACTGGACCACCAGGGAAGCCCCCTCTCATCCTGTTTTTTCCTTTCTCCAGCCAGTCTCTTGGGTCCTAGTCTCCTGAGAAACCTTCTCAGTCCACCTGCACGCAAGCCCCTCCTGGGCACTCACGCCTTGCATTTCCCTTCCCGGGGCTAGACCCTGTGCCAGAGGTGAACCAGACAGCTCAGCCCCTGCCTGCACTGGGCTCTGGCTCCAGTAGGAGAGACAGATGGTAAATGCTGGACCCACACTAAGTAGAAATCCCTCCTCTAACTCAGAGGAGGGGGATGAGGAATTGGTGCAGCGAGTGGGGATTATTTCTGATGGGGGGTGTTGGGGGCTGCCTTCCCCGGGAAGCAGAATCTGACTGCAGGCAGGAAATTTACAGGGAGTGCCTGAGGATCCACACCTCTTGGGGGACGGGGAGGGAAGGAAGCAGGATGGGGCACAGGGGGAAGTTGGGCTTTAGCCTAAGGAAGACCAGGGGACATTTGGTGGCTTCCCAGGGCACTTAAGCTGAGGTGTCCACAGTTGAGGTACAGGGGGGTGGGCCTTTTTGTACCCCCACATCAACCCGTCATTGGATATGGACTGCTGGGGGAAAGAGGGTTCATGACCTTGAGCCAGGGGCTCTCTCTGAGGCTCAGGCAGTTTCCAGAGAGGACTGACAGCTGAGGGCCGACAGCTGACACCCTTCTCAACAGCTGGGGAAGAAAATCCTTCTGTGCCGAAGAGGGAATCTGAGTGTCCACAATAGAGGGTCAGAGAGGCCTCTCTGAGAAGGGGGAACATGTGTAGGAAACCAAAGAATGGATTCAAGGATAGGAAGAGCGTCCCAGGCTGCAGAAACAGCACATGCAAAGGCCCTGAGGCATGACCCAAATTGGACTATTGGAGAACCACAGGGAGAGACTTGGGTAGCTGGAGCTCAGGGGACAAGAGCAGAGAGTAGGAGATCAGTGCTGGGAAGGGGCCACCAGGCAGAACATTTTGGCTTCGTCAGGGAAGGTGGCCTGCATGCCCACGGTACTGGGGGACCACTGCGGGATTTTGTTTTTGTTTTGTTTTACTTATTTTTTAAAAAACATTTTATTTCTTTATTTCTGGCTCTTCTGGGTTTTCACTGCTGCCACAGGCTCTTCTCTAGTTGCAGGGAGTCGGGGCTCCTCTCTCATTGAGGTGAGCAGGCCTCTTGTTGTGGTGACTTCTCTTTTGTGGAACTCGGGCTCTAGGGCACACGGGCTTCAGTAGTTGCAGCCCATGAGCTCCATCGTTGCAGCTCCGAGGCTCTAGAAGGAGAGACAGATGGTAAATGCTGGACCCACACTAAGTAGAAATCCCTCCTCTAACTCAGAGGAGGGGGATGAGGAATTGGTGCAGCGAGTGGGGATTATTTCTGATGGGGGGTGTTGGGGGCTGCCTTCCCCGGGAAGCAGAATCTGACTGCAGGCAGGAAATTTACAGGGAGTGCCTGAGGATCCACACCTCTTGGGGGACGGGGAGGGAAGGAAGCAGGATGGGGCACAGGGGGAAGTTGGGCTTTAGCCTAAGGAAGACCAGGGGACATTTGGTGGCTTCCCAGGGCACTTAAGCTGAGGTGTCCACAGTTGAGGTACAGGGGGGTGGGCCTTTTTGTACCCCCACATCAACCCGTCATTGGATATGGACTGCTGGGGGAAAGAGGGTTCATGACCTTGAGCCAGGGGCTCTCTCTGAGGCTCAGGCAGTTTCCAGAGAGGACTGACAGCTGAGGGCCGACAGCTGACACCCTTCTCAACAGCTGGGGAAGAAAATCCTTCTGTGCCGAAGAGGGAATCTGAGTGTCCACAATAGAGGGTCAGAGAGGCCTCTCTGAGAAGGGGGAACATGTGTAGGAAACCAAAGAATGGATTCAAGGATAGGAAGAGCGTCCCAGGCTGCAGAAACAGCACATGCAAAGGCCCTGAGGCATGACCCAAATTGGACTATTGGAGAACCACAGGGAGAGACTTGGGTAGCTGGAGCTCAGGGGACAAGAGCAGAGAGTAGGAGATCAGTGCTGGGAAGGGGCCACCAGGCAGAACATTTTGGCTTCGTCAGGGAAGGTGGCCTGCATGCCCACGGTACTGGGGGACCACTGCGGGATTTTGTTTTTGTTTTGTTTTACTTATTTTTTAAAAAACATTTTATTTCTTTATTTCTGGCTCTTCTGGGTTTTCACTGCTGCCACAGGCTCTTCTCTAGTTGCAGGGAGTCGGGGCTCCTCTCTCATTGAGGTGAGCAGGCCTCTTGTTGTGGTGACTTCTCTTTTGTGGAACTCGGGCTCTAGGGCACACGGGCTTCAGTAGTTGCAGCCCATGAGCTCCATCGTTGCAGCTCCGAGGCTCTAGAGCACAGGCTGCATAGTTGTGGTTCACAGGCTTAGTTGCTCCACAGGAGGTGGGATCTTCCCGAATCAGGGATCGAACTTGTGTCTCCTGCATTAGCAGGTGAACTCTTCACCACTGAGCTACCAGAGAAGCCCTTTGTTTGTTTGTTTGTTTTTCATTTTCTCCTGCAGGATTTAAAGCAGAGGCAAGGGCTGACCAGAGTGTGTTTTGAAAAGATCCCTCAGGGGGCCTTCCCTGGTGGTCCAATGGATAAGACTCCCCGCTCCCAAGGCAGGGGCCCAGGTTCTATCCCTGGTCAGGGAACTAAGACCCCACATACAGCAACTAAGGCCCTGAAATGCAGCTAGAGAAGCCTGGGTGCTGCCAGGAAGAGCCTAGCACAGCCAAAATAAATACAGGCAAAAAGTGGTTTTGTTTTAAAAACAGTCTTATTTAAAACAGAAAAGCTCTTTCTGGTTGCTCAGCAAAGAACAGACCAGAGAGGACATGAGTCCTGCCCAGTACAGAGATCAGGGAGGAGGGGACCACAGTGGTCAAGGCGGCTGGACCCCAGGGGCAGAGATGGAAAGAAGTGAGAAAATCCATTTGTGGTGCAGAGCAGAGGAAGACTGATGCGTAGTGGGTAGGAGAAGGCCAGGGTTTGAGGGGTAGCCACAGAAGGGGCGCCTGATACCCCCAAGGTCATCCATTAACATCAGCTCAGGAGGCAAGTGGTTGAGGTGGGCGTGTGTCTTGTTTTTTGTTGTCGTGGTTTGGTTTGACATATTTATTTACTTATTTTACTCGGGGGCACCGGGTCTTCATGGCAGTATATGGACTCTAGTTCCCTGACCGGGGATCGAACCCAGGACCCCTGCTTTGGGAGTGCAGAGTCAGCTGCTGGACCACCAGGGAAGCCCCGTGGGCATGGATTTGGGAGTCAGACTCCTAGATCATTGGGGCTCAAGGGCCCAGAGGAGAGAGTGGAGAGCTTGTGGAGCTGGGGGGAAGTTGGCGTTCCCTGCAGAGGAGTCTCCATTCATGTCTGCTCCACCAAAGCCCTGGGGACCCCCTGTTGGAGTGGGTGAGGGGCCGGGGAAGGTGATGGCCTGTTCCCCCTTCCAGACCTGAACCCCGTGGAGTTCAGCACCGGGGAGGAGCTCATCTTGTCTCTGGGTAACAGCACAGTCGTCACCTGCTCCGCCCTAGGCCTTCCCACCCCAACCGTACGCTGGACCAAGGTGAGAGGGAAAGGCGTCCCGCCTCAGCCCAGGACCCTCCTCTCTCCATCAACCCCTCGCCTTCTCTCATGCCCGGCCGAACCTACTCTTTCTTTCCCACCCAGGACTCAGTGCCCCTGGAGGAACACCCCACGCTGTCCCTCAGCTCCGTCACCTTCGATTCCGCCGGCACCTACACGTGTGAGGCCTTCATAGGCGTGGGTCGCCTCCTTAGTCGCACCCGGAGCTTCAAGCTGCTGGTTCAAGGTTTGGGGGTGGGCTGGTTTGAATGGGGAGAGTAGAGGGTGAGGGGGCCAGGACAAATGAGACAGGTCCACGGCTGGTCCTTCTCTCGCTCTCTCCTTTCTCCCTGCATTCCCTTCCCCACATGCCTCTTGCTCACCCCCTTCCCCTAATCCTAAATCTAACCCTAACCCCACCACCCACAGGACCACCAGAGATAAGGGCAAAGGAGACTCAGCCCAAGGGTGAGGGCAGCTGGACCGAAGGAGATGAAGTTAGACTGATCTGCGACGCACGTGGCTACCCAGAGCCCAAACTCATCTGGAACCAGCTGGGCGGCAGTGTAAGGGGACCTCCCCACATCCCTGCCCCATCCACAGTCCAAGCGCCGTGTCCTTCCCCACCCCCACCTCCACCGGCCACTTCCTCTTCCCCTCTGCCCACACCCCGAGCCCTTGATCCACAAACCTTGGCCTGATCCAAGCCTTCACAGCCAGCAGAGCCGGCCTCTAGAGGCCAGGGCTGGGTGAGCAGCTCCCTGACCCTGAAGGTGACCAGTGCCTTGAGCCGGGATGGCGTCTCCTGTGAGGCCTCCAATCCCCTCGGGAGTGACCGCCACGTCTTCCACTTCGGCACTGGTGAGCAAGCCCCGTTGCGGGATCGAGGCCGAGTGTGGGGCGGCCAGAGCACTGAGGGCTGACCTCCTCCCGCTCCGTCCTGCCCCACAGTGGCCCCGCAGACCTCCCAAGCCGGAGTGGCGGTCATGGCCGTGGCCATCAGCGTGGGCCTCCTGCTGCTGGTCGTCGCTGTCTTCTACTGCATGAGACGCAAGGGGCAGCCCGGCTGCTGCCGGCGAGGGGAGAAGGGATCTCCGTGAGTGGCCTGCAACCTTGAAACTGACCTCTCAAACCCAACCCTGACCGCATTCCAACCTCGGCCCCCAACCAACCACATCCCCAACCCCAGCCCCGTCGCCAGAAAAGATGCCGTCCCATCTCCCACCTCCGACCTGGCCCACGACCATTCTCTCCCCTCTCCTCAGCCCCACCCAACCCACAACCCACTCCCCACCCAGCCCAAGCTCACCTTAACCCCAGCCCAATGTCATCCCCACCTGTGATCCTAACCCCACCCCTAAGCCCAAAGTCACCCAATCCCAGTGTAACCTCATCTCTACCTCCCACCTCCTCTCAAACCCAACCCCAACCCAGAGCCAGCCCGTGACCCTCCCCAAACCCGTCTAACCTCCCAGACCCAACGATGTCCCCATCCTCAGCCCCAACACATCATCACCCTCATCTGCAACCCCAGCCACACCCCTCACCTCACCCCAAACTCCAGCTTCCTCTCCAACCCTAGCTTCTCCCCCAGCCACATCCTCAACCAGCACTTCCCCGCGCGCCCACCCAGTCCCGTAACCAGGCACGACTTCAACCACGCCCCATCCCATTCCCCTTAACTCCAATCCCGTGCCCACCCACGCTCCTCTCCAACCAGAGCCACATAGCCAGCCTCAACTCCAGTCCAAGCCGTTCCCCACACCCCTCCTCAGAACCGACCCCAGTGACATCACCAGCTCCAGCAGCAGGTTCAACGAGATCCTCACCCCATCCCTGACCACCCCCCATCCTTGACCCCCGTGCCACGTCCACCACCTCCCCACCCCAGCCGTCCCCACTCATCCCCAAGGCTCTCCCCATCCGACACGCCTGTGCCCACTTCCTTCCTTGGCCATGACCACCTCCAACGCCCTGCCTCCTCCCCCTCCCTCAGGCCCCCTGGGGAACCCGAGCTGAGCCACTCAGGATCACAGCGGCCAGAGCAGACAGGCCTGCTCATGGGGAGTGCCTCTGGAGGAGCCAGGCATGGGAGTGGGGGCTTCAGAGACGAGGTGGGTGAGAGCTGAGCCTCTGGGTAGAGGGGGCCACTGGGGACAGAGGAGCCGCTCTGGGCCCAGGCTGACCTCTCCATCTTCTCTCCAGTGCTGAGCCCAAGGACCTCCCACAGGCAGTCACTGAACCTGACTTGGAGTCGCGAGCATCTGAAAACCAGCCCTGCTCACGCCTCTGCCTGCCCCCACCGCCTTCCCGGCCTTCCCACTTCCCTCCCTTCCTTCCTCTGTAGGCTGGGCAGGGACCACAGAGGCCTGGGAGGGAGGGGGCCTTCCTCCCGGGAGTGTGACTCTCCCAGGCCCCAGAATAGCTCCTGGACCCGAGCCCAAGTTCTGGCTTGGGACGAGGCTCGAGGGTCGGTCGGCCGGGGCTATTTTTACCTCCTGCCTCCATTGCTGTGCCCCACCTGACGTCCTGCTGCAAAGTCTGACACTGGATCCCCGCCCCCGCCCCATCGTCTGTGGACACTGGAGTCTGGAATAAATGCTGTCTTGTCACGTGGACACCATCCTGTGGCTGGAGCCTCCTCGGGGAGATGAGAAGGGAAACGGGTGCAGGTGATGCGGTGCTCCCCGCTGGCTCTCCTGCCCCCTTGCTGGACCTCGAGAGCAATCTGATGTCATGGAGAAAGAAATGAGACACAGAGAGAGAGCGAGAGTGGAGGGTGACTCGGCTGAAAGAGGGTGGAGAAGAGAGGCGCTGGGGGTCCAGGGGGAGCAGAGCCTAGCCCCTGAGCACCAGTGCCTTTGGGGAAAGGTGGGGTGCTGTTCCCTTTAAGGAAAAATTCCCAGTCTCTCTCGCCAGAGGCCCAGAGGGAATTGAAGCATCCAGAGGAAAATCTCTCTTGGCCCTGTCCAGAGGATGGAATTAGGGATTTAGCCTCTCTGAGGACAGTCTGGTGCCTGCAGCTGGGGGAGAACTTGGAGGAACCCCGAACAAGGGGACTGAGGCAGAGAGAAGAGGCGGCAGAAACAGCAAAACAGACTTACAGAGGCCGAGGAACAGGGGTTGGAGAAGAGGATGGAGAGGCTTGGGGGCAGGTAGGAAGGATGGACTGGGGCAGCTCACGGACGAGAGAGCCACTGAGACAGGGATACAGAGATGTGGGGAGAGAGAGGTAAAGACAGATGATAGAAGCATATCTTGGACCTTCTTCCTGTGCTATTCCAGACCCGGGCAATAAAACGAAGATCGCAATAAAGCAAGTCACACGAATTCTTTGGTTTCCCAGTGTATGTATTATGTTTACACTGTCCGGTAGTCTGGTAAGCTCACAATAGCATTATGCCTAAGGAAACAATGTAGCTTAAGAAACACTTTCCAGAAAAAATTTTTGTTAAAAATGCTACCATCATCTGCGCCCTCAGTGAGTCACAGTGGTCACATCAAAGGTCACTGATCACAGTGACCATAACAACTAGAAGAACAATGAAAAAGTTTAAAATATTACAAGAATTACCAAAAGAAACCCAGAGTCACAAAACCAGCAAAGGCTGCCAGGAAAATGGCACCAATAGACTCACTCAACACAGGGTTGCCACAAACCCATAATTTGTTTTTTTAAAAAAAAAAAAAAACGCAGTTTCTGCGAAGCACAATACAGCAATGTGCCATACAGCAAGGAAGGCCTGTAGAGACAAAGAGAAACACAGGAAGGACTGGGATTCAGAGACCATTCCAGTTAGAAAGGGAGAGAGGAAAAAAAAGTTTGAAAGGAGCAGCCCAGAAGCAGTGGGGGGGTAGATATGTGTGACCTTGGGCAAGTGACTTCACCTCCCCGAGTCCATCAAACAGAGAAAAATTACTTTGGGGCGAGGGTTGACCATGGTGAGGAGACAGCGCAAGCCTCCCTGTGCAGTGCATGCTGGGAGGTCTCTACCCCTGACTCCTGCCCCTCGGTCCTCCGTTTACTCAGGCACCAGATGGACCACGTGGGATCTCTGGCCGTGGGAGGTTGAAGAGAGAGCTAGAGCTGCCTCCTCGTAGGCAACTGAGCAAAGGCCCAGAGATCCCCAGAACGGAAGAGCTCACGCTGGGCGAAATCAGGTACACAAATCCCATGATTTATTGAGTCAGATTAAAACAAATGGGAGGGGCTTCCCTGGGGGTCCAATGGTTAAGACTCCGCCTTCCAATGCAGGAAGTCCAGATTCAGTCCCTAGCTGGGGAACGAAGATTCCGTGGGATGTGGCCAAAAAATTAAAAATAAACACATGAATAAAACAAATGTGAGAAACAAGAGAGATGGGGCAGGTTAACACCCTGAGACAGGGAACACGCCAGCAACATTCTGCTGCCAGCACTCTGGGGTTCCCAGGGCTCTGTTGTCCTTGCCTGGCCGTGCAGTCTCCACACCAAGAGTCACGCGGGAGCTGGGAGCATCCGCACCCGGAAGCTGCCAGGGCCGTGTGTGGGCAAAGCCCTTCCGCCACACCTGCAGCTGGAGGTAAACGAGCTTGGCGGCCACGGCTTTCGCCTGCATGACAAGAGCACAGAACTCACAGAGCAGACCAAGAGTCACCAAGAATCACTTAAAGGACTCTCGGATACTTGGGGCTTAATCAATCTTTTCATCCTTCCACTGATAGTCAGCTCTTTTTTTTTTTTTTAATTGAAGGATAGTTGATTTACAAGGTTGTGTTTCCGATGTACAGTGCAGTGATTCAGCTATCCGTATATAGACATCTTTTTCATATTCTTTTCCATTAGGCTTTATCACAGAATTTGGAGGAGAGTTCCCTCTGTTATTCAGTAGGACCTTGTTGTTTATCCATCCCATGTGTAATAGTCTGCATCTGCTAACCCCAAACTCCCAATCCTTCCCTCCTCCCCAACCTGTAATGGCATATTCTATATATATATATATATAGCAGACACACATAGAAATCATAGGGTGATTGGGAGAATTTGATGACTGTGGAAAGTGTTTAGCCCAAAACCTGGCACATAGCATGTGTCCAGTATGTGTTTAGTATTGTTATTGTTATTATCGTCATTCGTGGAAAATGAAGGCTCAGAAAGAAAAGCAAGGAAGGGTCCAGGTGGAGACAGAGACCACTCTAAGCGCAGATATGGGTGAGGGGGGATTTGGGGAGCTGGAGGGGGAGGGAGCAGATGGCTGGGGGAGGAGAGAGGGGACCCTAGGGAGGAAGGGATGCTCCACCCAGCACCTGGGCCCCAAATTAATGAGGGGAGGGTCTTGGCCTGCTTCCCAGGAGGGCATACATTTGCCCTCATCTGCATGGCATCCCAGGCAATTTGCATACAGATGGCAGGATGTGACCTCCTCAGTCAGAGCCCTCCTCCCACCTTGACCAGGGGTTTAGGGAAGGCAGCAGGTTAAATGAGGGAGGGTCTTGGCATGAGGTTAACACCCTGAGACAGGGAACACGCCAGCAACATTCTGCTGCCAGCACTCTGGGGTTCCCAGGGCTCTGTTGTCCTTGCCTGGCCGTGCAGTCTCCACACCAAGAGTCACGCGGGAGCTGGGAGCATCCGCACCCGGAAGCTGCCAGGGCCGTGTGTGGGCAAAGCCCTTCCGCCACACCTGCAGCTGGAGGTAAACGAGCTTGGCGGCCACGGCTTTCGCCTGCATGACAAGAGCACAGAACTCACAGAGCAGACCAAGAGTCACCAAGAATCACTTAAAGGACTCTCGGATACTTGGGGCTTAATCAATCTTTTCATCCTTCCACTGATAGTCAGCTCTTTTTTTTTTTTTTAATTGAAGGATAGTTGATTTACAAGGTTGTGTTTCCGATGTACAGTGCAGTGATTCAGCTATCCGTATATAGACATCTTTTTCATATTCTTTTCCATTAGGCTTTATCACAGAATTTGGAGGAGAGTTCCCTCTGTTATTCAGTAGGACCTTGTTGTTTATCCATCCCATGTGTAATAGTCTGCATCTGCTAACCCCAAACTCCCAATCCTTCCCTCCTCCCCAACCTGTAATGGCATATTCTATATATATATATATATAGCAGACACACATAGAAATCATAGGGTGATTGGGAGAATTTGATGACTGTGGAAAGTGTTTAGCCCAAAACCTGGCACATAGCATGTGTCCAGTATGTGTTTAGTATTGTTATTGTTATTATCGTCATTCGTGGAAAATGAAGGCTCAGAAAGAAAAGCAAGGAAGGGTCCAGGTGGAGACAGAGACCACTCTAAGCGCAGATATGGGTGAGGGGGGATTTGGGGAGCTGGAGGGGGAGGGAGCAGATGGCTGGGGGAGAGGAGAGAGGGGACCCTAGGGAGGAAGGGATGCTCCACCCAGCACCTGGGCCCCAAATTAATGAGGGGAGGGTCTTGGCCTGCTTCCCAGGAGGGCATACATTTGCCCTCATCTGCATGGCATCCCAGGCAATTTGCATACAGATGGCAGGATGTGACCTCCTCAGTCAGAGCCCTCCTCCCACCTTGACCAGGGGTTTAGGGGAAGGGGCAGCAGGTGGGGGGAGGGGATGAACCACCAGGATCTGGGGCCCCAGGAAGCAAAGGTCAGTTTGGAGTGGATTTCCCTTGATCCTCAACCTTCTGTGGCTCCCTATTGCTCTTGGGAGAATGAGGCACCCTTCACTTGGCATTTGGGACCTGCTAAGATGTTGCCCCTCACACACACCCACTGCTCTCTCTCTCCTACCTCTACCTTTGGAAATTTACTGTTCTCTCATCTGGAACATCCTCTTTCATTTCCCCCACTGTAACAAAGTTTGCCTGTCCTTCAAAGCAGGATATCTTTAAAAATTCTGGCAAGTGTTCCCTGGTGGCTCAGCCAGTAAAGAATCTGTCTGCAATGCAGAAGACCTGGGTTTCCATCCCTGGGGTCAAGAGGATCCCCTGGAGAAGGAAAGGGCAACTCACTCCAGTGTTCTGGCCTGGGAAATCCCATGGACAGAGGAGCCTGGCGGGCTACAGTCCGTGGGGTCGCAAAGAATCGGACACGACTGACTAACAACACTCTGTCCTTGGAACTTTACGGTAACTTGTGCCATCTCCGGACTCATACCGATTCTATTAGTAAAGATACATTTTGTTGCAAATGACAAAAAACTGAAGTAAAAAAAAATTGTGTCAGTAAAAAGGGAAAATTATTCACTCATATAACCAGGAAGATCAAAGACTGACTACTTTCAGGCATAGCTGAACCCACGGGCTCAAATAGTCTCCTCAGAAAGCTGCTCTGTTCAGGGCTTCCCTGGTAGCTCAGTGGTGAAGAGTTTGCCTGCCAATGCAGGAGACACGGGATCGATCCCTGGAAAACCATTCTGGGAATAATGCCCACGAAAATGTACTCTAAAGCCTCCGATCAGGGGAGGGAGCAGAGGGCGGGGGGAGAGGAGAGAGGGGACCCTAGGGAGGAAGGGATGCTCCACCCAGCACCTGGGCCCCAAATTAATGAGGGGAGGGTCTTGGCCTGCTTCCCAGGAGGGCATACATTTGCCCTCATCTGCATGGCATCCCAGGCAATTTGCATACAGATGGCAGGATGTGACCTCCTCAGTCAGAGCCCTCCTCCCACCTTGACCAGGGGTTTAGGGGAAGGGGCAGCAGGTGGGGGGAGGGGATGAACCACCAGGATCTGGGGCCCCAGGAAGCAAAGGTCAGTTTGGAGTGGATTTCCCTTGATCCTCAACCTTCTGTGGCTCCCTATTGCTCTTGGGAGAATGAGGCACCCTTCACTTGGCATTTGGGACCTGCTAAGATGTTGCCCCTCACACACACCCACTGCTCTCTCTCTCCTACCTCTACCTTTGGAAATTTACTGTTCTCTCATCTGGAACATCCTCTTTCATTTCCCCTACTGTAACAAAGTTTGCCTGTCCTTCAAAGCAGGATATCTTTAAAAATTCTGGCAAGTGTTCCCTGGTGGCTCAGCCAGTAAAGAATCTGTCTGCAATGCAGAAGACCTGGGTTTCCATCCCTGGGGTCAAGAGGATCCCCTGGAGAAGGAAAGGGCAACTCACTCCAGTGTTCTGGCCTGGGAAATCCCATGGACAGAGGAGCCTGGCGGGCTACAGTCCGTGGGGTCGCAAAGAATCGGACACGACTGACTAACAACACTCTGTCCTTGGAACTTTACGGTAACTTGTGCCATCTCCGGACTCATACCGATTCTATTAGTAAAGATACATTTTGTTGCAAATGACAAAAAACTGAAGTAAAAAAAAATTGTGTCAGTAAAAAGGGAAAATTATTCACTCATATAACCAGGAAGATCAAAGACTGACTACTTTCAGGCATAGCTGAACCCACGGGCTCAAATAGTCTCCTCAGAAAGCTGCTCTGTTCAGGGCTTCCCTGGTAGCTCAGTGGTGAAGAGTTTGCCTGCCAATGCAGGAGACACGGGATCGATCCCTGATCTGGGAAAATCCCATGTGCTGCGGAGCACCTGAACCTGTGAGCCACAACTACTGAAACTGTACTCTAAAGCCTCCGATCGATCTGCAACTATTGAGTCCATGTGCCACAACTGTTGAAGTCCGTGTGCCCTGGAGCCAGAGTTCCACAACAAGAGAAGTCACAAGTCACAGGAAGCCTGCTCACCTCAACGAGAGAGTAGCTGCCACGCCCTGCAACTAGAGAAGAGCCTGCCGCAGCAGTGAAAACATAGAATAGCCCAAAATAAATAAATAAATGAAAAAATTTTAAAGGCTGTCCTCTTCGACTTCTCAGCTCTGCTGTCCTTCACGCACAGGCAGGTTATTTTGACTCCGGAAGTATCCATGGCCCCAGATTTCTACCAGGTTAGCAACCCCTATCAAAAGAGGGTGCCCCTTTCCAATGAGTTCAAGCAGACATCTCAGGGCTAATTCTCAATGGTCAGAAATTAGTCCCACCTCCATCCCTGAACCAATCCCTGTGGCCAGGGGATCCAGTGCTCTGATTGGCTCACTAGGAACCACGATGTCTTGGTATGGAAGAAGTTTTTTAGTTGTTCGGTCGCTCAGTGGTCCCAACTCTTTTCGACTCCATGGACTGCAGCACTCCAGGCTTCCCTGTTCTTCACTGTCTTCTGGAGTTTGTTCAAATTCATGTCCATTGAGTCAATGATGCCATCCAACCATCTCATCTTCTGTCACCCCCATCTCTTCTTGCCTTCACTCTTTCCCAGCATCAGGGTCTTTTCCAATATGTCAGCTCTTCGCATCAGGTGGCCAAAGTATTGGAGCTTCACCTTCAACACCAGTCCATCCGATGAATATTCAGAGTTGATTTCCTTTAGGATTGACTGGTTACTGGAAGAGGTTACTGGGCAGGTAAAATATAATATTTGGCATCAATTCCCCAGCCCCATCAGGAAGCCTTTGGCTCTGTGCCCCTACATGGTGGTTATGGCTCTTCAGTGAAGTGTCTCCTTTGAGACTCCTTGAAACTGGAAGTCAACTCCCCAGGTATGAGACCCACCCAGTCATCTGTCAACAAACACACCAGGCAGTGCTCAGCCTTATCCAAGGGGGCATGTGACCAAGGGCATGAAATTCCAGTCTACTACCCTCCTGGGGCATCTTACCTCCTGGGCACACCCCAGCCCACAAGGAAGAGCCAGGAGACAGCTGAGCACACTCCTTGACAGACTTGGAGAAGACTCAGTGCTAAAGAGCGGGGGGACTTTCCTGGAAGAAGTCTCCCAGGGGACTGGTTATTTTGTTCAAGGGAGGCATGGGGGAGGAGGCAGATTCTACAAAGAAAATTAGTAGCAAAGCTGGCACTAACTCCGGAGATCCCGGCCCTCTAGTCTGGCCCCAAATTGGAGAGAGAAGGACAGAGAGTTCTAGAGAGAATTTGCTGGGCACCTACAGTAATTCTCCTTTATCTGGGGGAGATACCTCCCAAAACCCCCAGATGTGTGTAGATTGTACTGAGCCCTCCAAATACAGTGTTTTGTTTTGTTTTTTTCCTTTGCCCACATCCCTGTGACAAATTTTCATTCATAAGTGAAGCACAGCAAGAGAATATCCAAATGGGCGGCATCGCTACTTTTGTGTTTTGGGGCCATTATTCAATCAGGGTCATTTCAACATACCACTGTGATACGCCTGCAGTCCATCTGATGACAGTGATGTAGCCAGCTACCAAGTGACTCAGAGGCAGGTAGCCAGTAAGCCCTGGACAGAGGGGTGATGTACGTCTAGCGCTCCAGACTTCATCGGGCTCCTCAGAATGGTTTAGAACTGATGAAGTTTTATTTCTGGAATTTTCCATTTGATATTTTCAGACTGGCATTGACCTCAGGGTAACTGAAACCACAGATAAGGGGAGACTGCTGTCTTTGTCCAGCTGACCTCATAGCAGGCGAGGGTTCAGCCCGAGAGACACTATGGGGAGGTCCTACTGCTACATGGGCGGCACTTTTCTTTTTTTTTTTTTTGGCCACTTCTGTTGGTCTTTCATTTATTTATCTTTGTTCTTTCGCCTGTGTGGGCCTCCTATCACAGCAGCCTCTCTCACTGCAGAGCACTGGCTCTGGGCACATGCACTCCAGAGCTCCGGCTCGGTGATTGGACTCATCGGTCCAGCCGCTCCACGACACGTGGGATCTTCCCAGGCCAGGGATCGAACTGGCACCCCTTGCACTGCAAGGTGGTGTCCTTACCCACTGGACCACCAGGGAAGCCCTATTTTTAGTTTTTTAAGGAATCTCCATACTGTCTTCCATAAAGGCTGTATCAATTTACATTCCCACCAGCAATGCAAGAGTGTTCCCTTTTCTCCGCACACCCTCCAGCATTTATTGTCTGTAGATTTCTTGATGATGGCCATTCTGACTGGTGTGAGGTGATATCTCGTGGTAGTTTTGATTTGCATTTCTCTAATAATAAGTGAGGTTGAGCATCGTTTCCTGTGTTTTTTGGTCATCTGTTATGTTCTCTTTGGAGAGATGTCTGTTTAGGTCCTTTTCCCATTTTTTGATTGGGTTTTTCATTTTTCCTGTGTTGAGTTGTCTGAGTTGTTTGTAGATTTTGGAGATTAATTCTTTGTTGTTTCATTTGCTATTATTTTTCTCCCATTCTGTGGGTTGTCTGTTCAGTAAGTGCTAAATACATTTATAGTATTATCACCAAGATGTGAATGACCTTTAATAAGAATTTCCACTACTTCAGGTCTTGCCCTTTCCGGCAGGAAACCTCAGATGTGTGGCAGGTGTGGAGAGAGGACACGTCTGTGGAGGTCTTTTTTTTTTTTTTAATTTGGGCTTCTTTTATTGGTCCTTCATTTATTTTCATCCATCTTAATTTTTTGACCCTTGTGGGCCTCCCATCGCGGTGGCCTCTCTCGTGGCAGAGCACAGGCTGCGGGCGCACGCGCTCCAGAGCGCTGGCTCGTAATTGGACACACCAGTCCAGCCGCTCCGTGGCATATGGGATCTTCCCATGCCAGGGATCAAACCGGCGTCCCTTGCACTGCAAGGCGGACTGGACCCACTAGACCACCAGGGAAGCCCCCTGTGGAGGTCCTCTTGACAGGGAAGGAAGTATCTGCCCCCAACGGATCCGAGGAACTGGAATCCAGGGATTTCAGGCACTCAGTGGCATCCCCTCCTTAGGCCTCCTGCTTCCTGCCCTCTTCCCTACACTGGGCGATCTCACCAGCTCCCCTAAGCAGTCCAAGGAATGTGAAGAGGTAGCTGAGGGTGGGGAGGAGCGGGAGCCACCAGGGAGAGACAGAGGGGCCGAGTCAGAGCGAGAGACACAAAGACGTGAGGAGGCTGGGAAGATAGGAGAAGTGAAACAAGGACACGCTGAGGGACTACCCAAGTCTGGAAGGACTAGGTAAGTCTGGAGGCCCGAACCTAGCCTAGCCTCGCAGGCCCTGCCGAGCGCTGGGGGCGGTCTGTGCTGCCCCCTGGCGGAGGGCCTCCGTAAGGAGATGGTGCGGACCAGGTGCAGGAGGAGAGCTGGCAGATGGAGAGAGGTCAAGAGAGACGCAGTGAGAAACCAGAGATTGAAAGACACAGATAAGATAGAAACCCGTGGAGAGAGAGAGAGACAGGTGTAGGGAGCGAGAGACACAGAGTCAAAAGGATGAGAAAAAACAAGAACCCACTGACACAGAAACAGTGACAGAAAGACACCAGGAAGAAAGAGACCAGAAACAAAGCGACACCGAAACGTGAAAACAGAAGGATCCAGAGATTAACACAGGGACGGAAAAACAGGCAAAGATAGAGGCTCACAACGACAGACACGCAAAAAGAGGCAGACAAATCTAAAGAGAAACGACGCGGCGACTTCCCAAAGTCCCAGGCAGAGATTAGAAAGAGATGAGGATAGGCTGATATGATCTGATAGCAAGTGGGCTGGGCGCACGGCGAGAACTGGGCAACTTGCAGGGCGGGAAGGGGGTGGGGTCTAGGTGTGGGCGGGGCTCCAAGGGGCGGGCTTATAAGAACTCACGTGCCTCACGCCAGTGTGACTAGAAAGCCTGATCTAATACCGAATGGGGCGGGGTTAGGACTTTGAGAAGGACCGAAGCCGCGGCAAACAGAACTCCTAGAGAGGGGCGGGGCAGACTACCGGGCGAACAAATAGGCAGGGCCGTGACTGGAACCTCGGGCATGAATGGGCGTGGCTATATTACTAAAGGGCGGGGCTTGTTGGGAGAGAGCAAATAGAATTCTGGGGTATGGGAAAACGGAGGCGAATAAGATAGAATCCAGGGATTTCAGGCACTCAGTGGCATCCTCCTTAGGCCTCCTGCTTCCTGCCCTCTTCCCTACACTGGGCGATCTCACCAGCTCCCCTAAGCAGTCCAAGGAATGTGAAGAGGTAGCTGAGGGTGGGGAGGAGGGAGCCACCAGGGAGAGACAGAGGGGCCGAGTCAGAGCGAGAGACACAAAGACGTGAGGAGGCTGGGAAGATAGGAGAAGTGAAACAAGGACACGCTGAGGGACTACCCAAGTCTGGAAGGACTAGGTAAGTCTGGAGGCCCGAACCTAGCCTAGCCTCGCAGGCCCTGCCGAGCGCTGGGGGCGGTCTGTGCTGCCCCCTGGCGGAGGGCCTCCGTAAGGAGATGGTGCGGACCAGGTGCAGGAGGAGAGCTGGCAGATGGAGAGAGGTCAAGAGAGACGCAGTGAGAAACCAGAGATTGAAAGACACAGATAAGATAGAAACCCGTGGAGAGAGAGAGAGACAGGTGTAGGGAGCGAGAGACACAGAGTCAAAAGGATGAGAAAAAACAAGAACCCACTGACACAGAAACAGTGACAGAAAGACACCAGGAAGAAAGAGACCAGAAACAAAGCGACACCGAAACGTGAAAACAGAAGGATCCAGAGATTAACACAGGGACGGAAAAACAGGCAAAGATAGAGGCTCACAACGACAGACACGCAAAAAGAGGCAGACAAATCTAAAGAGAAACGACGCGGCGACTTCCCAAAGTCCCAGGCAGAGATTAGAAAGAGATGAGGATAGGCTGATATGATCTGATAGCAAGTGGGCTGGGCGCACGGCGAGAACTGGGCAACTTGCAGGGCGGGAAGGGGGTGGGGTCTAGGTGTGGGCGGGGCTCCAAGGGGCGGGCTTATAAGAACTCACGTGCCTCACGCCAGTGTGACTAGAAAGCCTGATCTAATACCGAATGGGGCGGGGTTAGGACTTTGAGAAGGACCGAAGCCGCGGCAAACAGAACTCCTAGAGAGGGGCGGGGCAGACTACCGGGCGAACAAATAGGCAGGGCCGTGACTGGAACCTCGGGCATGAATGGGCGTGGCTATATTACTAAAGGGCGGGGCTTGTTGGGAGAGAGCAAAAATAGAATTCTGGGGTATGGGAGCAGTCGATCAAAGAATCCTGGGAGGGACGAATCCTGGGGAGCAGAGGGTGTAGAATCCTGGGAAGGGGCGGGAGAGGAATGCTGGGGGGCGGGGCAGGAGTAGAATCCTGGGCAGGGATAGGCGTGGAATCCCACAAGGGGGTGGGTCAGAGCTGCATGAGGGGGCGTGGCCGGAGCCTAAAATCCACTCCTCGCGGAGGGGAGAAAGGGGGTGGGTCCTGTGACGTCAGCTAGTCCGAAGCCAGAAAGAATCTAAGGGCCGGGGGCGCTGAGCCGGGAGAACCGGACCGCGAGAACAGAGCGGAAAGAGCCGAGCGCCGCTGGAAACGGCCGGGAGCTGAAGCCACTCAGGCACCTGCTTGTCTGCCCAGGCGACTGGCGCACGCAGAGTGGCCCTCAGGTCCCTGCCCGGGCCCAGTCCCTCCCCGGGCCCCCCATGGCCCGGGCCGCAGCCCTCCCGCCGTTGAGATCGTCGCCGCCGACGCTGCCACTACTGCCGTTGCTGCTGCTAATGCTCCAGGAAACTGGTGAGAGACCGTAGACGCCTCCGCGCCGCGCGCGAAACCATCCCCTTCCCTCCGTCCGGCAGGAGGGTCGCGATGATAAGGCGAGACCACCCCCATCTTACCTTCTCTCAGAGTTGGGAGTGTGAGGCCCGGGGAGGATCGAGGGCAGGGAGCCAGATGCCGAGGTCTTTGAGAAGGGCGAGGAGTTCGGACTTTGGGCTCCTTAGAGGGCCAAAAATGACAATTCGGACGTCCTGGGGAAGGGCCTGGGGACTCCAGTCCAGGGTCCCAGAGTTCTGAGGATTCTGACTCCTGGGCGCTGGAAAAATTAGGCACTGAGGGCTCTATCTCTTGGGCGCCAAGGCGAGTGAGGGCTAGGGGCTCCGTTTACCAGGGTCCTGTTAAAATTGGGGGCAGGAAGGGCTGAAACTTGTGGGTTCCAGACTGTGAGCATGGTTCTCTGTCTCCTAGGTCCCAGACAGAGTTGGGGGGAGGAGAGGCTAAAAGGCCCTGTCTCCTGGGCTCCAGATATAATTGTGGGCATCGGAAAGTGCCCTGGAATTCAGATGCATATGTGGGCAGGAACCCTGTCTCTTGGGTTCTAGAGAAAACGAAGGGCCGGAGGCCCTGCCTGAAAGCTGGAGGCTCGTTCGGCCGCGTCCCAGGTGGACTAAGGAGGCCGAGTCCCGCCGTCTGGGACCTTTCCCGTCTTGTGAGCCGTCGGGGGGGACATCCCCGGGGAAGTTTTCCAGGTTTCATTTTTCGTCGAGCCGGGGCAGGGCGGGGGCGGGAGCTCCCCAGGCTCCCCGTTCCGGATTCCCGGTTTCAGGACCTTATCTTTCCTTTCGTCGCGCCTTTGTCCTCAGAGCCGCAGCGGGAGGTGGACGTGAGGAGACGCCGCCCTAATCCGCTGTCTCTCCCTTTGCTCAGCCCACTTCTCCTCGTTTCCCACCCCGGGGGGGGAGGGGCGAGGACTAGCTCGCCCTACATCCGCCGACGGGGGCCGATGACGCTCGCGCCCGGCGACACCCATCCTCCCCAGTCCTATGGCCCGGGCCGCAGCCCTCCCGCCGTTGAGATCGTCGCCGCCGACGCTGCCACTACTGCCGTTGCTGCTGCTAATGCTCCAGGAAACTGGTGAGAGACCGTAGACGCCTCCGCGCCGCGCGCGAAACCATCCCCTTCCCTCCGTCCGGCAGGAGGGTCGCGATGATAAGGCGAGACCACCCCCATCTTACCTTCTCTCAGAGTTGGGAGTGTGAGGCCCGGGGAGGATCGAGGGCAGGGAGCCAGATGCCGAGGTCTTTGAGAAGGGCGAGGAGTTCGGACTTTGGGCTCCTTAGAGGGCCAAAAATGACAATTCGGACGTCCTGGGGAAGGGCCTGGGGACTCCAGTCCAGGGTCCCAGAGTTCTGAGGATTCTGACTCCTGGGCGCTGGAAAAATTAGGCACTGAGGGCTCTATCTCTTGGGCGCCAAGGCGAGTGAGGGCTAGGGGCTCCGTTTACCAGGGTCCTGTTAAAATTGGGGGCAGGAAGGGCTGAAACTTGTGGGTTCCAGACTGTGAGCATGGTTCTCTGTCTCCTAGGTCCCAGACAGAGTTGGGGGGAGGAGAGGCTAAAAGGCCCTGTCTCCTGGGCTCCAGATATAATTGTGGGCATCGGAAAGTGCCCTGGAATTCAGATGCATATGTGGGCAGGAACCCTGTCTCTTGGGTTCTAGAGAAAACGAAGGGCCGGAGGCCCTGCCTGAAAGCTGGAGGCTCGTTCGGCCGCGTCCCAGGTGGACTAAGGAGGCCGAGTCCCGCCGTCTGGGACCTTTCCCGTCTTGTGAGCCGTCGGGGGGGACATCCCCGGGGAAGTTTTCCAGGTTTCATTTTTCGTCGAGCCGGGGCAGGGCGGGGGCGGGAGCTCCCCAGGCTCCCCGTTCCGGATTCCCGGTTTCAGGACCTTATCTTTCCTTTCGTCGCGCCTTTGTCCTCAGAGCCGCAGCGGGAGGTGGACGTGAGGAGACGCCGCCCTAATCCGCTGTCTCTCCCTTTGCTCAGCCCACTTCTCCCCCTCCCGTTTCCCCCACCTCCCCTAGGGGAGGGGTGCAGCCCCAGGAGAGGGAGGGGCTGCGAGGAAGCGGGTGGAGGCTCTGGCCCCTCCCCCTTACAGGTGACCCGGCTGTTTATTCCCAACTAGAAACTCCTGATACTGGAGTTTCCCCAAGGTGTGCCAGAAAGTGCGGGGGAGCCTGAGGGATCCCGGGTCTTTCGCCCCCCCCCGCTCCCCCCACCCCAGCGTGTCTCCGAATTGTCTCTTAGTTTTGACCCAGAGCGGGGCACTGACTTCCATCGCCTGCCTCTCCCTCAGTGTCAAACAGCTCTGGGAGAACGCTCAGAATCCGTCTCATCGTGGGTCATGTAGTTGACTTGGTGCGTGATTTCACAGAAGGCTCTTGATCGCCCTGCTTAGAGGACAGGTCCAGTTCCTGTTCCCATTTGACAGTTGAGGAAACAGAGGCTTAGAAAGGGCAAGCCACTTTCCCGGCGTCCACAGCTAGTGTGCAGACTTCAGAGCCTTTCGCGGCGCTGCCTCATCTGGTGGGCTCCAGAAAGTGCCTCTGAGCCCCCATTCCCTCTTTTGGGAAACAGATGACAGTTCCTTCCCAGCCAGGCCTCTGGAAGTGGAGGGGTTCGGAGATCCCACAGGACCCTGGGGGAAGCTCTTAGCACCTGAGCAGGAGGTCTCCCTCCTTTCTGACCCTCCATCCTTGTGCCTTTGTGCCCTGCTCTCTCCTCTCTGCCCCTTTCCCTCCCTGCCTCCCTTCCTTCCTGTCTTTCTCTGTCTCTCCCTCCCCTCCTTCCCTCACTTTCTCCCCCTCTTCCCCTCTTCGTTTCTCACCCTCTCCCTGTCTGCTCCTTTGGCTCTCTAATCTCTCCAAGCTCGTTCTCTTCTCTCTCACCCTGTCTTTCTCCTTTCCATCCATCTCAGTTTCCTTGTCCCTGGCTCCTCTGCCTTCTCCCTCCTTGGCCTCCGTGGAATGAGGGTGTACCACCTGGGCTTCCTGCCGGGCCGGCTCCCCTCCCAGTCCTCCCGGCTCTCACTGCTCATCCATGTCAGCCAGGCAGCCTCACGATAGCGGAGGGGGATGGGAGGAGAGGGGCCTGCTGGCCTGCTGTCTCTTCTCATTAAGGAAGGAGGACTGGACAGGGAAGAAGTAGGGGTGGGTCTGCTCACATCCTGGCGGGGAGCAGAGGGGGGAAGAGGGATTTGAGGAGAGGTTGGAGATACATAGATGGAGACAGAAGCCAATAGAGGGAGAGTGTCAAATTTAGGGACGGGGCCAGAGACATATATAGAAATAGAATGAAGAGATGGGGCAGGATGATATCCAGCCTCAGAGGTGGGGCCGAGAAAGTAGGGGGTGGAAAGAAGGGAGCTGGAAGGACATCTGGATAAAGGCAGGAACAGAAGAGAGAAACAGAGGTTTCGTGACAGAAAGGGGGCCCCAAAGACCCCCGCCAGTCAGTGATGGCAACGCCATGACCCAGGGAGGTTGGGGCACAGGCCAGCCTCAAGGCCAGCAGTGTGTGGGGACCACGGGGAGGGATAGGCACAGGAGGGACAGGGAGCTGGGCACGCTGGCTAGCTCCCCCGCCCCTGCCGGGGACACTGTTACATTTTTAATGTCCCAGCAATGCTGAGAAATGGAGCAGGAGGAGGAGGAGGAGAAAAGAGGACCCAGCAAGACAGCCCAGCGAAGAGAAAGTATGTCAGAGTTGCGGAGTGACATGCAGAGATGGGGAGACCCAGGAGGCAGAGGGTTAGAGATATGGAGAAACAGAGACTCTGAGAGACAGAAGCCTGGAGAGATGAGAGACCCCAGGAATTGGTGCAGGGAGCCAGATTCCAGAGACTAGGAGACCCAGACCCAAAAGATGGAGACCTCAGGTGTTGGAGGTACAGAAGAAAGAGACCATGAGAATAGCTACAACCTTGGTGGCCTGGTAAAAGTGATCTGAAATTGATTGTGGTCATGGAGGCACAAATCTATGAATTTTACTAAAAGTCATTGAACTTGACACTTGAAGTGGGCGACTCCTATGGTATGGGAAGGTCAATAAAGCTTTTAGACAGAGAGCAGAGACTAGGGTCTCCTGGGAGATCCCGAGGGGCAGACTCAGAGTCCTAAGGACGGGAGACAAGAGATCAAAGAGACAGGACCTGCCAGAGGGGGAGGCCAAAGTCGCAGAGACAGAAGTGTTTGGCTGTAAACTCAGGCCTGGGCAGCATGGTGGGCGTGGGGTTCTGTCTGAGGAGCTCGGCCAGGAAAAACAATCCTGGAAGTATCAGACTCCACAGGGAGACCTTTGGTGGGGGTTGAGCCCCTGCAGAAAGGCAGGAAACCACAGACCAGGGAGGAGGCGATGACCGTCACCCCAACTGAGTAATGACCACCGTCAGAGACGTGGGCTGGGGAGGCAGGTGCCGACATGCAGACCCAGACAGAGGTGGGCCGAAAAGTAGGGGTGGAAAGAAGGGAGCTGGAAGGACATCTGGATAAAGGCAGGAACAGAAGAGAGAAACAGAGGTTTCGTGACAGAAAGGGGGCCCCAAAGACCCCCGCCAGTCAGTGATGGCAACGCCATGACCCAGGGAGGTTGGGGCACAGGCCAGCCTCAAGGCCAGCAGTGTGTGGGGACCACGGGGAGGGATAGGCACAGGAGGGACAGGGAGCTGGGCACGCTGGCTAGCTCCCCCGCCCCTGCCGGGGACACTGTTACATTTTTAATGTCCCAGCAATGCTGAGAAATGGAGCAGGAGGAGGAGGAGGAGAAAAGAGGACCCAGCAAGACAGCCCAGCGAAGAGAAAGTATGTCAGAGTTGCGGAGTGACATGCAGAGATGGGGAGACCCAGGAGGCAGAGGGTTAGAGATATGGAGAAACAGAGACTCTGAGAGACAGAAGCCTGGAGAGATGAGAGACCCCAGGAATTGGTGCAGGGAGCCAGATTCCAGAGACTAGGAGACCCAGACCCAAAAGATGGAGACCTCAGGTGTTGGAGGTACAGAAGAAAGAGACCATGAGAATAGCTACAACCTTGGTGGCCTGGTAAAAGTGATCTGAAATTGATTGTGGTCATGGAGGCACAAATCTATGAATTTTACTAAAAGTCATTGAACTTGACACTTGAAGTGGGCGACTCCTATGGTATGGGAAGGTCAATAAAGCTTTTAGACAGAGAGCAGAGACTAGGGTCTCCTGGGAGATCCCGAGGGGCAGACTCAGAGTCCTAAGGACGGGAGACAAGAGATCAAAGAGACAGGACCTGCCAGAGGGGGAGGCCAAAGTCGCAGAGACAGAAGTGTTTGGCTGTAAACTCAGGCCTGGGCAGCATGGTGGGCGTGGGGTTCTGTCTGAGGAGCTCGGCCAGGAAAAACAATCCTGGAAGTATCAGACTCCACAGGGGAGACCTTTGGTGGGGGTTGAGCCCCTGCAGAAAGGCAGGAAACCACAGACCAGGGAGGAGAGCGATGACCGTCACCCCAACTGAGTAATGACCACCGTCAGAGACGTGGGCTGGGGGAGGCAGGTGCCGACATGCAGACCCAGACAGACCCCCCCCCCATATCTTGGCGGTGGCTGCTCACCCGCCCCACCCCTACCCCACCAAACCGGCTCCCAGATGTTCGCTGTGGGGGTGGGCACTGTGATTAATGCAATTAATTAATTAAGGAGGTCGCTGAGGCAGCAGCTGAGGCCAGCACTCCAAGCACGCTGGTCTTCAAGGGCTGGCTGGAGCCTGCCGCACCTGCGGTCAGAGAGCAGTTCACGACGCACTACAGATCTGGAAGGGGGTGAACCAAGCCTGGGGGAGCCAGCCAGGCAGGCAGGGACCCAGGAGTCCGGGTCACCAGCCCCCTTCCTCTCGACTTTGATTTCCCTGCCCCAGATCTCAGGGTCCCAGGCTCTGAGTCTCTGTCCCCACCCGCACAAGATGCCCCTGGGCTCACACAACGCCCTGGACCACCCCCCCCCCCACCCCCACAGGAAGCCTGCCTCCCAGGGCACAGGCAGGGGAAGTGTGTGCAGGAACCCAGCTGACACTCCGCGAAGCTGTCACCAGCCTGCCTGGCTGAGGGACACTGGCTCCCACGCCCCCACCCTCCCCCACCGTGGTGCTGGCCATGTTCTGGCCAAGGTCGGGGCACAGGCTCCCGCCCAGCAGCATGCTGGACACTAGAGTCTGAACTCCAGGCCAACCTTCTTCCTGGCTTCATTTCTCCCACCTCTGCCTGAAACACAAAACATCTGGGCTTCCCTGGTAGCTCAGTGGTGAAGAGTTCACCTGCCAAGGCGGGAGACACGGAGGCAGAGGGTCAGAGATACTGAGAACAGGGTTCAGTCCCTGATCCGGGAGGATCCTACAGGCTGCGGAGCCACTAAGCCCATGAGCCACAGCTATGGAGCCTGGGCTCTAGAGCCTCAGAGCCACAACTCTTGAAGGCCGTGTGCCTTAGAATCCGAGTTCCACAACTATTAAAGTCACTGCAACAGGAAGCCTGCTCACCTCCGCTAGAGAGTAGCCCCCACTCCTTGCAACTAGAGAAGAACCTGCAGCAGCAGTGGAAACCCAGAATAGCCAAAAATAAACAAACAAAAAATAAAATTAAAAAAAAAATCTGGGCATCGGTTGACATACCTCCTTTTACCTCACCAAACCCCCCTGCCTGCTGTTGGTCAGCCTCCATGTCCCAGCCATTCCAGCTTCTGAATGTGCTCCCTCCCAGTCCAGTTCATCCTCTATCCCCGCAGCCCTGACCCCTGAAGCCCAGACCCACTCTGTTCTGAGGCTTCTCTCTAAAACACAAATCTAGGGACTTCTCTGATCGTGTAGTGGCTAAGACTCTGAGCTCCTAATGCAGGGAGGACCAGGGTGGACTTGAGCTTTTTTTTTTTTTTCCTGAGTGAGGAGCGAGACACAGAAGGGACCCGACCTGCTGTAACTTCTCTGGCTGTGTGTGAAAACAGAGTGCAGAGGACTCCATAGCCATCTGTGGCGGGGGATGTCCCAGGGGAGAGAGGCCACTGGCTTCGACTAGGATTCGGGCCATGCATGGGACAGATCTGGTCTACTTGCAGATACGTTTTGAAGATGCAGCTGCAGATTTCCAGATGCATTGCGATGGCGAGGTGAGAGAGCAAAGGGCGGAGTCAGGGATGATTCCAAAGCTTCCATCCTAAACCTTTTACTGAGGTGAAAAGACCTCAAAGGTGGGCCGTTAACCCTGGTGAGGGTAGGTGCCAAACCATCCTGTTCCTTCATTCAGAACGAGACACTTCAGTGAGGATCGTGGAGCCTTGGGATTTCAGAACCTCATTCATTTCACAGATATGGAGCATCTACCAGGAGCAGGTCTTTTTGGCAGGCACTGAGGCTACCCCTGGGAGCAAGACCAGGAAAAGAATTCCCGTCCTCAGGGAGCTCAGGAAGGCCATGAAAACCTGGTGTGTGCGATGAGAAGATCGTGGGGTGGCAGGAATGACCAGTCAAAGGGGTGTGACCATCCAGAGCCACAACTCTTGAAGGCCGTGTGCCTTAGAATCCGAGTTCCACAACTATTAAAGTCACTGCAACAGGAAGCCTGCTCACCTCCGCTAGAGAGTAGCCCCCACTCCTTGCAACTAGAGAAGAACCTGCAGCAGCAGTGGAAACCCAGAATAGCCAAAAATAAACAAACAAAAAATAAAATTAAAAAAAAAATCTGGGCATCGGTTGACATACCTCCTTTTACCTCACCAAACCCCCCTGCCTGCTGTTGGTCAGCCTCCATGTCCCAGCCATTCCAGCTTCTGAATGTGCTCCCTCCCAGTCCAGTTCATCCTCTATCCCCGCAGCCCTGACCCCTGAAGCCCAGACCCACTCTGTTCTGAGGCTTCTCTCTAAAACACAAATCTAGGGACTTCTCTGATCGTGTAGTGGCTAAGACTCTGAGCTCCTAATGCAGGGAGGACCAGGGTGGACTTGAGCTTTTTTTTTTTTTTCCTGAGTGAGGAGCGAGACACAGAAGGGACCCGACCTGCTGTAACTTCTCTGGCTGTGTGTGAAAACAGAGTGCAGAGGACTCCATAGCCATCTGTGGCGGGGGATGTCCCAGGGGAGAGAGGCCACTGGCTTCGACTAGGATTCGGGCCATGCATGGGACAGATCTGGTCTACTTGCAGATACGTTTTGAAGATGCAGCTGCAGATTTCCAGATGCATTGCGATGGCGAGGTGAGAGAGCAAAGGGCGGAGTCAGGGATGATTCCAAAGCTTCCATCCTAAACCTTTTACTGAGGTGAAAAGACCTCAAAGGTGGGCCGTTAACCCTGGTGAGGGTAGGTGCCAAACCATCCTGTTCCTTCATTCAGAACGAGACACTTCAGTGAGGATCGTGGAGCCTTGGGATTTCAGAACCTCATTCATTTCACAGATATGGAGCATCTACCAGGAGCAGGTCTTTTTGGCAGGCACTGAGGCTACCCCTGGGAGCAAGACCAGGAAAAGAATTCCCGTCCTCAGGGAGCTCAGGAAGGCCATGAAAACCTGGTGTGTGCGATGAGAAGATCGTGGGGTGCTGGCTGAAGGAATGAGGGCCAGCTAGTCAGAGAGGAGGGGTGTGTGACCATCCAGGACCAAGTATTGGTGATGAAAGAACTTCCTGAAAAACTTGCCCCACAAGGAGTGGGGTTTTTAATTGATTTTTGGCTGCACCTCGTGACTTGCCAACCAGAGATCGAACCCCTCCCTGCCCTTGGCAGTGAAAGCACACAATTCTAACCACTAAGCTGCCAGAGAATCCCCAAAAGTGGATTTTTTTTTTTTAATCTTCTGAAGCTGCCAGGGCCACTGGAGATGCAGAAAGTGGGGCGGGACTGGGAGGTGGAAGGGAGAACATAAAGTAGGGAGTGGCCTGATCCCCGCCAGGGGAAGAGCTGGAGGGCTTCCCAGAGTGGGAGGAGACCCTTTCCAAGGAAAGAAAGGTTTAATCCAGGCCAGGACGGTGAAAGCATGGGCCCTAACCAATGGACCACCAGGAAGCTCCCTGGAAAAGATGCATCTGGCAGCCACCAGATTCCCTTAGGACAGGAAATCTGAGTCCCCAAAGGGACCCAGAGAGGTGTGGGGCTCCATGGGCTGAAGCTTGGCTTCCCTTGGAAAGGATCTCCTTCTCCAGGAAGTCCTCCTGCCCTTCTCCTCACCAGGTCAGGCCCCTACTCTAGGTTTTCCCTTCAACCCCCCAGCCCCCCGCCCCCCGCACAGATCTTGATATTTATTCAACAGTTGTTTTGTTTTGTTTTTCAACAATATTGATTGAGCACCTGCTATAACCAGGCCCTGGCGTGGGCTCTAGGGATGCAGTAAGACAGACAAATCCCCGTCCTCAAGGACTGGGCCTCTAGCACCCGGGGCTGCATGATGAGCTGCTCTTTGTTGCCCGCGGATTGGCCTGGACTGGAACAGAGTGGCTGGCAGGAAGGTTCTACCACTCAAGGCCCTGAAGTTCTACATCTTTGCTTTCGTCAAGTTCTTCTTAAGTGAAGAACCCTCAATGGCTCCCACTTGCCTCAAGAAGAAACCTCAAACCCTCAAACCCTCAACCCCGCCCTCCTTCTCTTCTGCAGCTCACATTGGCCTGCGTGCTTTTTTCCTGAGTGCCCTTCCCTCCTCACCCAGCTCCCAAGGGGCAGAACCTTCAGGGATCTTTATCCCATCCTCAGTGCCTTTGGGGGCCTCTTTTTGGTACCTTGAAGGAAAGGGGTGACCTTTCCTCAGCTCCACCCAACTGTTGTCCCCAGAGCCTCATATCCTGATCTTTGTCTGGATTCCACCTGCAGACCTTTCTGTGGCACTAGGTCACTTCTGGAACAATGCTCAGTTCACTTCAGTTCAGTTCAGTAGCTCAGTCATTTCCCACTCTTTATGACTTCATGGACTGCAGCATGCCAGGCTTCCCTGTCCTTCATCTCCCAGAGCTTGCTTAAACTCATGTCCTTTGCCTCAGTGATGTCATCCAACCATCTCATCCTCTATCGTCCCCTTCCTCTGCCTTCTATTTTTCCCAGCATCAGGGTCTTTTCCAGTGAGTCATCTGTTCATATCAGGTGGCCAAATACTGGAGTTTCAGTTTGAGCGCCAGTCTTTCCAATAAATATTCAGGATTGATTTCCTTTAGGATTGACTGGTTTGATCTCCTTGCAGTCCAAGAAACTCTCAAGAGTCTTCCCCAACACCACAGTTCAAAGGCATCATTTCTTCGGCTCTCAGCCTTCTTTATGGTCCAGCTCTCCCATCCATGCGTGACTACTGGCAAAACCATAGCTTTGACTATACAGACTTTTGTCGGCAAAGTGCTGTCTCTGCTTCTTGATACACTGTCAAGGTTTGTTGTAGACAAAACAGTATTACCTGAGCCAAAAGTAACTCTGAGGGAGCTGGACTTGGCCCGTAGCGTGCGGCTGGTCGCCTCTGCTTGACTTACCTGCGGTGCCTGCCCTCTAAAGAACCTATGGGAGAAAACCATATAATGAAATTGTTGCCAGGGACCCTGCAGGGTTGCTTAAACATTCCCGTTTTACAGATGGAGGAAATCAGACTCCAGAGTCACCCGGGACTTCCCTGCTGGTCCAGTAGCTGGGAGACACCATGCTACCAATGCAGGGAGCCTGGATTCAATCCCTGGTCAGGAAACTAGATCCCACATGCCACAGCTAAGAGTTCCCATGCCCCAACTAAAAGATCCCTCATGTCACAGTGAAGATCGAAGATCCTCCATGCCGCGTAAAGAGCTAGTACAGTCAAATAAATAAATATTAAAAATAAAGAATCACTCGCCTAAAAGGGGAGCCACCCAGAAGCCCCCAGCCATCTGCTTCCGGGTCCCACGCATGATGCTCTAGAGTGTGGTTCCTCCAGAGGGGAGGACCCTTTAAACCTTTATAAGTAATTCATGATTCTTTTGCGACCCTGCAGACCTTTCTGTGGCACTAGGTCACTTCTGGAACAATGCTCAGTTCACTTCAGTTCAGTTCAGTAGCTCAGTCATTTCCCACTCTTTATGACTTCATGGACTGCAGCATGCCAGGCTTCCCTGTCCTTCATCTCCCAGAGCTTGCTTAAACTCATGTCCTTTGCCTCAGTGATGTCATCCAACCATCTCATCCTCTATCGTCCCCTTCCTCTGCCTTCTATTTTTCCCAGCATCAGGGTCTTTTCCAGTGAGTCATCTGTTCATATCAGGTGGCCAAATACTGGAGTTTCAGTTTGAGCGCCAGTCTTTCCAATAAATATTCAGGATTGATTTCCTTTAGGATTGACTGGTTTGATCTCCTTGCAGTCCAAGAAACTCTCAAGAGTCTTCCCCAACACCACAGTTCAAAGGCATCATTTCTTCGGCTCTCAGCCTTCTTTATGGTCCAGCTCTCCCATCCATGCGTGACTACTGGCAAAACCATAGCTTTGACTATACAGACTTTTGTCGGCAAAGTGCTGTCTCTGCTTCTTGATACACTGTCAAGGTTTGTTGTAGACAAAACAGTATTACCTGAGCCAAAAGTAACTCTGAGGGAGCTGGACTTGGCCCGTAGCGTGCGGCTGGTCGCCTCTGCTTGACTTACCTGCGGTGCCTGCCCTCTAAAGAACCTATGGGAGAAAACCATATAATGAAATTGTTGCCAGGGACCCTGCAGGGTTGCTTAAACATTCCCGTTTTACAGATGGAGGAAATCAGACTCCAGAGTCACCCGGGACTTCCCTGCTGGTCCAGTAGCTGGGAGACACCATGCTACCAATGCAGGGAGCCTGGATTCAATCCCTGGTCAGGAAACTAGATCCCACATGCCACAGCTAAGAGTTCCCATGCCCCAACTAAAAGATCCCTCATGTCACAGTGAAGATCGAAGATCCTCCATGCCGCGTAAAGAGCTAGTACAGTCAAATAAGTAAATATTAAAAAAATAAAGAATCACTCGCCTAAAAGGGGAGCCACCCAGAAGCCCCCAGCCATCTGCTTCCGGGTCCCACGCATGATGCTCTAGAGTGTGGTTCCTCCAGAGGGGAGGACCCCCCATATCTCAAGATGGCACCCTTGGGTTTGAGTTGCAAACTGTATGTGGTGATTCCATGAGGTGATGTGTGTGCCCCATGGCCTTCTTTTTTATTTATTTATTTATTTTATTCTTTATTTTAAAGGCCCATGGCTTTCTTTTGAGAAGGGCCTGGGACGGGTCCTGTCCCAAGGATGCCTTCTCTTGAGGACCCTTTACCCAAGGATCCCTTGTTAATGTTCCCTGGATTCCTGTGTCAGGCCAGCGGCTGTACACATGGCTCACCTCACATCAAAGGCAGCTGGGCATGGCCCTCGCCTCTGGGCTGGGTGTCAAGGGCTCCTTGTAATTATCCTTAGCTGGTTGTGTGTATTTACCAAGCACTGATCTCCTTCCTGGGGCTCTGTGGGCTAAGTACTCCACAAGCATCCTTAAACAGCCAGCCCTAGAAACTGGGCACCATCTGTATGCTCCCCTTCCAGCTGGGGAAACTGAGGCACAAAGGAGTTCAGCAACCTGCCCAAGGCCAGTAAGTGGCAGAGCCAGTTTCTTTCTTTCTTTTTTTTTTTTTAAAGATTTATTTATTTATTTATTTTGGGCGGAGGTTGGGTTGGGGAGGGAGGGGAGCAGGCGGGCCACTTCTATTGGTCTTTCATTTCTCTATGTTCATCTGTCTTTGTTCCTTGGCTCCTGTGGGCCTTCCATCGCGGTGGCGTCTGTCGCTGCAGAGCGCCGGCTCTGGGCACACGAGCGCCAGAGCTCCGGCTCGGTAATTGGACACATGGGTCCAGCTGCTCCGCGGCACGTGGGATCTTCCCAGGCCAGGGATTGAACTGGCGCCCCTTGCACTGCAAGGCGGTGTCCTTACCCACTGGACCACCAGGGGAAGCCAGAACGCCCTCAATCTGTTCTCAGTCACCATGCTCTGCTCCATTGCACAGTAGAATAATATCCACCTTTAAAAATATATATATATTAATGTGTTTATTTGGCTGAGCTGGGTCGTAGCAGTAGGGTTAAGGATGTGGCATGTGGGTCTAGTTCCCTGGCCAGGAATTGAACCCAGGCCCCCTGCATTGGGAGCACAGAGTCTTAGCCCCTAAACCACCATTGGAAGTTCATCTTTATTTTGATTTTTATTAAACGTCAGAAAACAAACGAGCTGAGAAGTAAAACATTCACACAAAAGCTGGCGTGCAAATGTTCACAGCAGTTTTATTCATAATCGTCAAAAGATGAAGACAGCTCCGTTGTCCATCGGCTGATGAATGGATAAACAAAATGTGCTCGGTCCATACAATGGACTAGTTCAGTTCAGTGCAGTCACTCAGTCACGCCCAACTCTTTGTGACCCTATGGACTGCAGCACACCAGACTTCCCGGCCCTTCACCATCTCCCAGAGTTTGCTCAAATTTCATGTCCATTGACTCAGTGATGCCATCCAACCATCTCATTATCTGTTGTCCCCATTTCTTTCTGTCTTCTGTTTTTCCCAACATCCGGGCTTTTCCCAATGAGTCGTCTCTTTGCATCAGTTGGCCAAATATTGGAGCTTCAGCTTCAGCATCAGTCCCTCCAATGAATATCCAGGGTTGATTTCCTTTAGGGTGGACTGGTTTGATCTTGCAGTCCAAGGGACTCTCAAGGGTCTTCTTCAACACCACAGCTCAAAGGCATCAATTCTTGTGTGCTCAGTATTCTTTATGATCCAGCTCTCACATCCATACATGACTACTGGGAAAACCAGTATTACTGAGCCGTAAAAAGAAACCAAGGCCCTGATCCATGTTATTGCCTGGGTACACTTGAAAACATGCCAAGTGAAAGAAACCAGACTTTCAAAGGTCACATCTTGTAAGATTTGATTTCGGTGATATGTCCAGAAGAGGCACATCTATAGACAGAAAATAAATGAGTGATTTCTAGTGACTAGGAGAGGGGAGGTGGGATTGACTATTTTAATGGGTACATGGATTGCTTTAGTTAGTTAGTGTTAGTTGCTCAATTGTGTCTGACTCTTTGCAGCCCCATGAACTGTAGCCCACGGGTTCCTCTGTCCATGGAATTCCTCAGGCAAGAATACTAGAGTGGGCTGCCATGCCTTTTTCCAGATCTTCCCAGCTCAGGGATCGAGCTTGGATCTTCTGCACTGGAGGCAGATTCTTTACTGTCTGAGTCATCAGGGAAGCCCCACATGGATTGCTTTGGGAGAATTATAAAAAAGTCCTAGGGACTTCCCCGAGGATCCAGTGGCTGGGACTCTGTGCTCCCAATGCAAGGGGTCAGAGTTCAATCCCAGGTCAGGGGACTGGATCCCACATGCTGCAACTAAGGCCAGGCACAGCCGAATAAATAAAATAAATATTTCAAAAAAAAAAAAAAAGATGACAAGAAAAAAGTATTAAAAAAAAAAATGTCCCAAATTTGGCTTCCAGTTCAAGACAGTGGAGTAGAAGGACCTCATCTCCTGCAAAAGTGCCAAAACAGCAACTAGCTGCTGAACACCTATCAACGGGAGGATTCAGAAACCCACCAAAATAAGATATCCCACGTTCAAAGACAAAGAAGCCGTAGCGAGACAGTAGGAGGGGAGAGATCAGGATAGAATCAGATTCCATCCCCGCTGGGTGGGTGACCCACAGACTGGAGAACAATAATACCAAAGAAGTTCTCCTACTGTTGTGAAAGTTCTGAACCCCATGTCAGGTTTCCCAGTCTGGGGATCCAGCAAAGGGACTAGGAATCCCCAGGGAATCTGGCCTTGACGGCTAGCAGGATTTGATTATAGAACTTCAGAGAACTAGGGGAAAGATTCCAGTCTTTTCTTTTTCAAAAAATATTTATTTATTTATTTCTGGCTATTCTGGGATTTCACTGCTGCCACAGACTCTTCTCTAGTTGCAGGGAGTGGGGGCTACTCTAAATGAGGTGAGCAGGCTTCTTCTTGTGGTGACTTCTCTTGTTGTGGAACCTGGGCTCTAGGGCACACGGGCTTCAGTAGTTGCGGCACATGGGCTCCACAGTTGCAGCTCTGAGGCTTAACAGTTGCGGAAAATCCCACATGCTGTGGAGAGGCTGGACCGGTGTGTCCACTTACGAGCCAGCACTCTGGAGCGCATGCGCCCAGAGCCAGTGCTCTGAAACGAGAGGCCACTGCAGCGGGAGGCCCACACAAGCCAAAGAATAAAAAGATGGATGAAAACAAAAATAGGCATGATGGGGAAAAAAAAAATGGAGGCAAAGATTGAAAAGATGCAAGAAATGTTTACCACACTTAACTTCATGAAAAACAAAGCCACAAACAAAATGTTTCCCAAAAGCCTAGAAATAAAGAACAAACAGAGATGACAAATACAGTGAACCACCAGGGAATTCTCCTCTGTCCCTTATCTCCTTAAAAAAAGAAATGATACATAAAATAGATAAGTTCAAGGAGTCACTGCATAGCCCAGGGAACTATACTTGATATTTTGTAAAACCTGTAAGGAAAAGAATTCTGAATCATCCAGCTGTACACCTGAAACTGACACATTGTAAGTCAGCTCTGGGACTTTGCTGGTGGTCCAGTGGTTAAGAATCTGCCTGCCAATGGAGGGGACATGAGGTTTGATCCCTGGTCTGGGAAGATTCCACATGTTGCAAGGCAGCAAAGCCCATGGGCCACAACTACTGAAACATAGCCAAAAGTCAATATAAGTTTAAAAATAAAGAAATATATCAACTATACTTCAATAAAATAGGGAATTCCCTGGCAGGCCAGTGGTTAAGACTCAGCGCTCTCACTGCCAAGCTTGGGTTCTATCCTTGTGGGGAAACTAAGACCCTAAAAGCTGTGGGATGAAAAGTGAAATGGAATAAGATTTTTAAATGTTTTTAATTTAAGGAATACTTTGTTGTTGTTGTTCAGTCGCTGAGTCATATCCCACTCTTTGCCACCCCATGGACTGCAGCCCACCAAAGGACTCTCAAGAGTCTTTTCCAGCACCCCAGTTCTAAAGCATCAGTTCTTCCTCGCTCAGCTTTCTTTATGATTCAACTCTCACGTCCATGCATGACTGCTGTAAAAACCATAGCTTTGACTGTACGGACCTTGTTGGCACAATGATGTCTCCACTTTTTAATGCGCTGTCTAGGTTTGTTATTATTTTCTTCCCAGGGAACAAGCATCTTTTAATTTCATGGCTACATGAATACTACTAATCACAATGTATTCATCACACCTAAGATCGTGAACAGTTATTCCATGATCACATGTCATTAGCCCAGACCCAGATGTCCCTAGGTTTCCTCAAACTGCCTTATCTAGCTTGCCTTTTGGGAACCGGGACAGCAGAAAGATTACACTGAGGTCTGCATTTCTAGGGTGGGGTGGAGGGGGCCCCTCCGTGATGGCCCTGTCTCGCCCAGGGATGCCTGGGTCCTTCCTCGACCCGACCTGTCTCTCCTCTCTCCCCAGGAGCCCACGATGTTCGAGTTCGGGTCGCTGCTGAGGTGCGGGGCAACCTGGGGGACACGGTAGAGCTGCCCTGCCACCTGCTACATTCAACACCTGAAATCCGAGTGTCACAGGTGACGTGGCTGCGGCTGGATGCGCCAGAAGGCTCAGAGAACGTGGCCATCCTCCACCCGCAATACGGTACCAGCTTCCCCAGCCCGAAGCCTGGCAAGGAGCGGCTGTCCTTCGTTAATGCCGGGCAGAAAGTGGCGGGTGCGCAAGGCACCAGTCTGGAGGTGCGGGACGCCACGCTGGCCCTCCGGGGGCTGACGGTGGAGGACGAGGGCAACTATACGTGCGACTTCGCCACCTTCCCCCCAGGCACCAGTCGGGGAGTCACCTGGCTCAGGGTCATAGGTGAGCAGGTGGGAGGGGCGGGGCTGCGGCAAAGTGGCGCAGGCTGGGGGCGGGGGAAGTTGTATATGGTTCTCTTTCTCACCTTTCGCTGGGAAATCGATCCTGTCTGCAGTCAACCGTAGGTTGGCCTGTGATTCATTAAGCACCTGTTGTTTGCCACAGGTAGTTCTGCAGGGTGGAGATGCAGCCAGCAAGAGGCATTCAGTAAACTGAGTCCCTCCTCTGTACCAGACACTTTGCCAGGCTCTAAGGATGAAGCCGTGAGGAAGACAGAAGTCCTTGTCCTCCTGGAGCTTAGACTCCAATGAGGGGATTAAACAGCATAAATAAGAAAAATAAGAGTGATTTGGATGGTTGTAGGTGCTTTAGACGTTGGAGGAGAGCAGGTTACAATTTTAGTGCAAGTGATCTGGTGCTACTGGAACCCAAACTAGGAGGATGTGAGGGAGCCCTGCAGGTCTAGGCAAGAGACGCAGCGGGAGCAGCAAGTGCAAAGGCCCTGGGGCAGGGCGCACCTGAAATGTCTGAGGAAAAGCCGGGAAGTCAGTGTGGCTGGAGAGGAGTGAATGGAGGGGGCGCGGGGTGAAGGGAGAGGCAAGGCCGAGGCAGTGGTGGGGGAGCAGAGACCACAGATGGCCTCATGGACCCCGTGAAGAGGTTGGCTTTTGCCCTGAGAGAACAAGAACTCTCAGAAGACTCCGAGGAGGGGAGGAAAGTGATGGCTTGGGTTTGTGCAGGCTGTGTGGCAAGCGAGCGTCGAGGCTGGGAGACCACAAAGGGAGTGAGAGTGTAAGCCCAGGCGAGAGGTCATGGCAGTTAGGCCAAAGGGCAGGAGTGGTGAGTCTTCACTGAATCATGGACATATTTCAGTGGTCAAGCCAGAGAATAATCCAGTTAGCGAATGGAGAGCTCCAGAATGTTGTAATACTCAGAGTTAAGGCCCCAGTGGAACTCCTGTAGATGTCAGCGAACACCTCTCAGTCAAGTCCCAAAGTATAATTTTTTTCTTGCTTGTGCTGAGAGGCTTGCAGAATCTTAGTTCCCCAACCAGGGATTGAACCCATACCCTTGGCAGTGAAAGCATGGAATCCTAACCACTGGACCACCAAGGAATTCCCTTCATCTGAAATATTATTGGGAGCCCTGAGAGGATTGCACATCATGAGAGCACCTGGAGCAGGGTCTTGAAATCTTTTAAAAAGAGTCACTGGCAGGATTTCCCTGGCGGTCCAGTGGTTAAGAATTCGATCCTTGGTCCCGGAAGATTCCACATGCCAGGGGAGCAACCTAGCCAGTGCGCCACAACCACTGAGCCTACCCTCATGAGCCCATGCTCTGCAATAAGGGAAGCCACTGCAATGAGAGACCCATCTGCCTCCTCCTTGTACCAGACACTTTGCCAGGCTCTAAGGATACCGTGAGGAAGACAGAAGTCCTTGTCCTCCTGGAGCTTAGACTCCAATGAGGGATTAAACAGCATAAATAAGAAAAATAAGAGTGATTTGGATGGTTGTAGGTGCTTTAGCGTTGGAGGAGAGCAGGTTACAATTTTAGTGCAAGTGATCTGGTGCTACTGGAACCCAAACTAGGAGGATGTGAGGGAGCCCTGCAGGTCTAGGCAAGAGACGCAGCGGGAGCAGCAAGTGCAAAGGCCCTGGGGCAGGGCGCACCTGAAATGTCTGAGGAAAAGCCGGGAAGTCAGTGTGGCTGGAGAGGAGTGAATGGAGGGGGCGCGGGGTGAAGGGAGAGGCAAGGCCGAGGCAGTGGTGGGGGAGCAGAGACCACAGATGGCCTCATGGACCCCGTGAAGAGGTTGGCTTTTGCCCTGAGAGAACAAGAACTCTCAGAAGACTCCGAGGAGGGGAGGAAAGTGATGGCTTGGGTTTGTGCAGGCTGTGTGGCAAGCGAGCGTCGAGGCTGGGAGACCACAAAGGGAGTGAGAGTGTAAGCCCAGGCGAGAGGTCATGGCAGTTAGGCCAAAGGGCAGGAGTGGTGAGTCTTCACTGAATCATGGACATATTTCAGTGGTCAAGCCAGAGAATAATCCAGTTAGCGAATGGAGAGCTCCAGAATGTTGTAATACTCAGAGTTAAGGCCCCAGTGGAACTCCTGTAGATGTCAGCGAACACCTCTCAGTCAAGTCCCAAAGTATAATTTTTTTCTTGCTTGTGCTGAGAGGCTTGCAGAATCTTAGTTCCCCAACCAGGGATTGAACCCATACCCTTGGCAGTGAAAGCATGGAATCCTAACCACTGGACCACCAAGGAATTCCCTTCATCTGAAATATTATTGGGAGCCCTGAGAGGATTGCACATCATGAGAGCACCTGGAGCAGGGTCTTGAAATCTTTTAAAAAGAGTCACTGGCAGGATTTCCCTGGCGGTCCAGTGGTTAAGAATTCGATCCTTGGTCCCGGAAGATTCCACATGCCAGGGGAGCAACCTAGCCAGTGCGCCACAACCACTGAGCCTACCCTCATGAGCCCATGCTCTGCAATAAGGGAAGCCACTGCAATGAGAGACCCATCTGCCTCAACCAAGCGTGGTCCCCACTCCCCAAAACTAGAGAAAACTTGCTCACAGCAGCGTAGACCCAGAGCAGTCAAAGATAAATACATGGAAAGGAAAATGAAAACCAAATTGGCTGCCAGGGTTGGGGGGTGTGGGGCATCAGAGGAGGAGGCAAAGGTAGGAGGAAGCAAGGAGACCAGGTGAGAGAAGGCATTGGCTTGGAAAAGGGAAGAAGCAGAGAGGGGAGGGGAGAGGAGTAGAATAAACGAGGAGTGGAGTAATTACACTTTCAGGAGATAGTAGGTCCTTGTCCGTGAACTAAGGGAGGAGGAGGAGGAGGAATTCCCAGCCTTCTGGCCCCAGCAGGAAGGTGACAAGCAGAACCACTTAGCGAAATGTGGAAGACTTAGGGAAGGCGTCTTTTCAAAGAGTGCTCTTTCTTGCTACATCTCGGCAGTCCCCTGGGATCCCCCCTTCCTCTGGCAACTCCAAAAAAGCCATGTGACTCTGGACACTATCTCCCCCTTCTCAGCCCCAGAGAGCTGGAGAAGGGTACCCTGTACTGTCCCCTCAGCAGATAGTTTCCTCCCAAAGAGCCCTGAAACCACAATTGTTTTGCATAAAAAGCAGCTCTCCTCCTCTCCATCTTTCGCAAAGGCCTCTCTTCTTCTGCAGCTGTCTGTTCTATTCAAGAGATAGTGTAGAGATCCCTTACTGCCAGGTGCCTATAAAAACACAGAACAGGGCTTCCCTTGTGGCTCAGTGGATAAGAACCCGTCTGCCAATGCAGGAGACACAGGTTCGAGCCCTGATCCGGGAAGATCCCACATACCGCAGAGCAGCTAAACCCACACATCAACAAAGACCCAGCACAGCCAAAAATAAATAAATAAATAAATAAAAGTTTAAAAAAAACAAAACAAAACCACAGAACAGAACCGGGAAGCCTCTGCTTTCCTGGGGAGTCAGCCCTCGGGGCAGTTTCTCTGAGGAAGTGAGGCTGGGATCTCAGGGAGGAGGAAGAGCAAGACAAGAAGAGAAGGTACACATGCCAGAGCATCCCGGGCAGTGCAAGTCACTTAGGACCCCGCCGGGGGTGGGAGCAGGGACCGGGGCTGGGGAACGATGCGTGTCAGAACTCGGGGGACTGTCTGGTTAGGGGTGCACGTCAGTAACTGTCAGTTGACATTGTCATTTGTCATGGACATTTTACCCCACCTCATATTTTTCCACATCTCGCAGGAGGAAGGGTGAAAAGGGCAAAAAGTATCCAGCTTTGGGACTTTCTGTTGCCTTTATCCCACTTCCAACGCCGCAATCCAGTGGTGATTAAGGCAAAAGAAATAGAAACTTTTCCACTGGACCTATGAATCACATTATCCAGCTTTGGCTTTTCATTTAAAATCTCAGCCTCTTCCAGGCTTGTGGACACCGTCTGCTTTTCTAGCCAAACAGAACAGAAAATACGTTATACTATAATGGCTCATGTGTAGATAGCACTGTATGCGTCAAGCGCTGTCCAAAGTACTTTATAAATTAATTTAATCTGTACAACAATCCTGTGTGGTGGGTACTATTATAATCCCCCCTTCACAGAAAAAGAACCTGAGGTAGAGGGTTGGGAAATGGCTTGCCCAAAGCCATGCAACTGCAAAGGCGCAAAGCTGAGAAGTGAACCCAGGCAGCTGGGGCCTGGGCTTCCCAGATGACTCAGGGGTCAAGAATCTGCCTGCCCATGCTGGAGACATGCGTCTGACCCTGGGGTCGGGAAGATCCCTGAGGGAAAGAAATGGCAACCTATTCCACTCCAGCTGGGACTGGCCAGCTCCGCTCCCCTGCTGCGGTGTTTGTCGAGTGGCTCTCGGCGGGGAGTGACCCACACCCTCTGTTCCTCTCCCCAGCCCAGCCCCAGAACCGGGCCGAAGCACAGGAGGTCACATTCAATCTAGATCCCGTCCCCGTGGCCCGCTGTGTCTCCGAGGGCGGCCGGCCACCCGCCCGAGTCTCCTGGCTCTCCTCCCTGAATGGGGAAGCCAAAGAGACCCAAGGGTCGGGGCCCCTGCCTGGCACGGTCACCGTCACCAGTCGCTACACCGTGGCACCCTTGAGCAACGTGGATGGAGTCGAGGTCACCTGCAGAGTGGAGCACGAGAGCTTCCAGGAGCCCGTCCTGCTGCCGGTGACGCTGTCCGTGCGCTGTGAGTGCCTGGGGGTGACGGTGCCCTGCCCCCACCGCCGTACCCTGGCTTCTCTGGGCCACTGTCCGCACAATCGCTGAGAGCAGTCCGCACTGGCGCTCCAGGGCAAACGCTGCATGGCCTTCCTGCCCGTGGTCTGTCCCGGCTTCACCAGGCCCTCAGCTTGCTGCCACAACCAATGGTCAATCAGAAGAGGCTGGCAAGGGCCAGTTGTACACATTTCTTCCAGATCCACCTCCAGTAAAGCCTTACTGGAAATAGCTTTGGGACTTTCTGTTGCCTTTATCCCACTTCCAACGCCGCAATCCAGTGGTGATTAAGGCAAAAGAAATAGAAACTTTTCCACTGGACCTATGAATCACATTATCCAGCTTTGGCTTTTCATTTAAAATCTCAGCCTCTTCCAGGCTTGTGGACACCGTCTGCTTTTCTAGCCAAACAGAACAGAAAATACGTTATACTATAATGGCTCATGTGTAGATAGCACTGTATGCGTCAAGCGCTGTCCAAAGTACTTTATAAATTAATTTAATCTGTACAACAATCCTGTGTGGTGGGTACTATTATAATCCCCCCTTCACAGAAAAAGAACCTGAGGTAGAGGGTTGGGAAATGGCTTGCCCAAAGCCATGCAACTGCAAAGGCGCAAAGCTGAGAAGTGAACCCAGGCAGCTGGGGCCTGGGCTTCCCAGATGACTCAGGGGTCAAGAATCTGCCTGCCCATGCTGGAGACATGCGTCTGACCCTGGGGTCGGGAAGATCCCTGAGGGAAAGAAATGGCAACCTATTCCACTCCAGCTGGGACTGGCCAGCTCCGCTCCCCTGCTGCGGTGTTTGTCGAGTGGCTCTCGGCGGGGAGTGACCCACACACCCTCTGTTCCTCTCCCCAGCCCAGCCCCAGAACCGGGCCGAAGCACAGGAGGTCACATTCAATCTAGATCCCGTCCCCGTGGCCCGCTGTGTCTCCGAGGGCGGCCGGCCACCCGCCCGAGTCTCCTGGCTCTCCTCCCTGAATGGGGAAGCCAAAGAGACCCAAGGGTCGGGGCCCCTGCCTGGCACGGTCACCGTCACCAGTCGCTACACCGTGGCACCCTTGAGCAACGTGGATGGAGTCGAGGTCACCTGCAGAGTGGAGCACGAGAGCTTCCAGGAGCCCGTCCTGCTGCCGGTGACGCTGTCCGTGCGCTGTGAGTGCCTGGGGGTGACGGTGCCCTGCCCCCACCGCCGTACCCTGGCTTCTCTGGGCCACTGTCCGCACAATCGCTGAGAGCAGTCCGCACTGGCGCTCCAGGGCAAACGCTGCATGGCCTTCCTGCCCGTGGTCTGTCCCGGCTTCACCAGGCCCTCAGCTTGCTGCCACAACCAATGGTCAATCAGAAGAGGCTGGCAAGGGCCAGTTGTACACATTTCTTCCAGATCCACCTCCAGTAAAGCCTTACTGGTAGCTGGAGTGCACCGAGGAAACTGACAAACACTGCAAATTAGGGCTATTCTTCCCAGCACACAAGTGCACCCAGCGATCTTTTCTGGCTTCCGTGGGCTCCACTGACTCCACTCTTCACTGTCAGGTACCAGCTCCTCTGTCGACACTGCCGAACCCAGTACTGTCTGCACACACCTGCATTCGTCCGCTCTGAACTGGCCCCCTGTGCACTGTCTATGCTGACGCTCCTGGGGTCTCTACACCAGGCTCTGCCCCAAAGGGGGCCCCTGTGAACCCTGTCAGCATAATGCGTGGTTGTTACCGTTTGTCAGTGGCAGTGGTGACTGCGGGCTCTTAGTTCCCCAGCCAGGGACTGAACCCGGAGCCATGGCCGTCACGGCTCAGAGCCCTAACCCCTGGACCCTGCGAATGCCCACCCGTCCTGAATGTTCTGTGCTAGGTCCTACGCACACGGCTTACACTGACGCTCCCCGGTATTGCCCAGAGAGGCTGCCCCGGCACTCCCCCACGGACTCTGCCAAACAGTTACCTTAGCAGCTCTTCCAGCCAGCGTCCAATCCTACCCCATGCCCCTACTCAGCAGTTTCTACCCGAGCTCCCCAGACAGTGCCTTAGTTCAACTAATTCCCTCCTCTGCTCGGGGCATGCCAGAAATGACGCACATCGTCTCTGGTGGCTCGCTCTGGCGCTGCTGCGCTGAAGAGCACCTTCCGTGGAAGGACGCTGGACAGCGTCTGTACAGCCACTCTCGGTGGGTCCACCTTGCCAGCCCACCCTGTTTCTGTAGGATGCTTATCTATCTGCTTGCCTATCACTCTGTCTGGGATTCCCCCTATCACTGAGCCAGTTCCCCATTTCCTGCAGATCCCCCCCAGGTCTCCATATCTGGCTATGATGACAACTGGTACATCGGCCGTAGTGAGGCCACCCTGAGCTGTAATGTCCGCAGCAAACCAGAGCCCACAGGCTACGACTGGAGCACGTGAGTCCTGTTTGGAGCCAGACTCCTGGGTCTCAGGGAGGAGGGGCTGGGGTCTGGACTCCTGGATCTGAGGGAGGAGGGGCTGGGGGTCTGGATCCTGGGTCTCAGGGAGGAGGGGCTGGGGGTCTGGATCCTGGGTCTGAGGGAGGCGAGGCTGGGGTCTGGATCCTGGGTCTGAGGGAGGCGGGGCTGGATCCTGGGTCTGAGGGAGGCGGGGCTGGGGTCTGGACTCTCAACACCACCAGAGGCCTGAAACCAAAATCGTGAGTCCTCCAGGAGGAGGCGGCTGGCAGCTTGGGGTGTCCAGGAGTACGTCCCGGGTCTGTGGAGCTTGGCTCTGGGGGCTTGTGTCATCAGGGAGCAGACCTGTGCCCCCTGGGGACCGTGCAGGCCCTCTCACGCAACCCCCACACCCTGCAGGACTTCAGGCGTCTTCCCAGCCTCGGCAGTAGCCCAGGGCCCCAAGCTGGTCGTCCACCTGGAGGGGGCCCCTGTGAACCCTGTCAGCATAATGCGTGGTTGTTACCGTTTGTCAGTGGCAGTGGTGACTGCGGGCTCTTAGTTCCCCAGCCAGGGACTGAACCCGGAGCCATGGCCGTCACGGCTCAGAGCCCTAACCCCTGGACCCTGCGAATGCCCACCCGTCCTGAATGTTCTGTGCTAGGTCCTACGCACACGGCTTACACTGACGCTCCCCGGTATTGCCCAGAGAGGCTGCCCCGGCACTCCCCCACGGACTCTGCCAAACAGTTACCTTAGCAGCTCTTCCAGCCAGCGTCCAATCCTACCCCATGCCCCTACTCAGCAGTTTCTACCCGAGCTCCCCAGACAGTGCCTTAGTTCAACTAATTCCCTCCTCTGCTCGGGGCATGCCAGAAATGACGCACATCGTCTCTGGTGGCTCGCTCTGGCGCTGCTGCGCTGAAGAGCACCTTCCGTGGAAGGACGCTGGACAGCGTCTGTACAGCCACTCTCGGTGGGTCCACCTTGCCAGCCCACCCTGTTTCTGTAGGATGCTTATCTATCTGCTTGCCTATCACTCTGTCTGGGATTCCCCCTATCACTGAGCCAGTTCCCCATTTCCTGCAGATCCCCCCCAGGTCTCCATATCTGGCTATGATGACAACTGGTACATCGGCCGTAGTGAGGCCACCCTGAGCTGTAATGTCCGCAGCAAACCAGAGCCCACAGGCTACGACTGGAGCACGTGAGTCCTGTTTGGAGCCAGACTCCTGGGTCTCAGGGAGGAGGGGCTGGGGTCTGGACTCCTGGATCTGAGGGAGGAGGGGCTGGGGGTCTGGATCCTGGGTCTCAGGGAGGAGGGGCTGGGGGTCTGGATCCTGGGTCTGAGGGAGGCGAGGCTGGGGTCTGGATCCTGGGTCTGAGGGAGGCGGGGCTGGATCCTGGGTCTGAGGGAGGCGGGGCTGGGGTCTGGACTCTCAACACCACCAGAGGCCTGAAACCAAAATCGTGAGTCCTCCAGGAGGAGGCGGCTGGCAGCTTGGGGTGTCCAGGAGTACGTCCCGGGTCTGTGGAGCTTGGCTCTGGGGGCTTGTGTCATCAGGGAGCAGACCTGTGCCCCCTGGGGACCGTGCAGGCCCTCTCACGCAACCCCCACACCCTGCAGGACTTCAGGCGTCTTCCCAGCCTCGGCAGTAGCCCAGGGCCCCAAGCTGGTCGTCCACTCGGTGGACCGGCTGTTCAACACCACCTTCATCTGCACCGTCACCAACGCCGTGGGCACCGGCCAAGCCGAGCAGGTGGTCTTCGTTCGAGGTAAGCGGGGCTTGGGGGTGTGACTCGTGTGTGACGGGGTCTGCTCCCCAGGGCTCCTCCCGCTGGCTTCTGGGCCTGCACTGGGGCACGCGGCGCCGCCGACCTGGTGAGGGCTCAGACCCGCCTCACAGGTGTCAGGGGGGTGACTTTTATCTCCTGGCTCAGGTGGACTCTGGACTGGGGTGGCGGGGGAGGCGCTGGCAGATGAGTTGGTAAGTTGAGGCCTGAGAAGGATCTTCAGGAAGGGATCCCGGGCCCCTGGCCTGGCCTCCAGTCAGTGAGACCCACCCACAGAATCCACACAGCTAACAGGTCACGAGACGGCAGCTGGACAAACAAACACTCAGAAACAATCGTCTTTTTACAGTGAAGTCTGGTCGGTGCCACCCGGAAGCCAGTTTGCGTGTGTTGGGATGTTTGTGTTCCTGGAGGTGGTATTTTCGGTTTGTTTTGGTTTTTGGTTCTTTTTTCTTTTTCTTTGGCCTGCCGTTTGGCTTGCAGGATCTTAGCTCCCCGATCAGGGGCCAAACCCAGGCCCACGGCAGTGAAAGTAGGGATGCTAACCACTGAACCCCCAGGGAGCTCCCTGGAGGTGGTCTCTCGGAAACAGTGGCTGATATGTCTGGGAGTCAGCCGTTCTCCGAGTCTCCATGATGGGACCCATGGGACGTGTAGCTGGAGAGGATGAAGGGAAAAGCACACGAAGCCCAGGTGCAGGCTGATGGACACGGGGCTGAAATCAGAGCTGCAGACCCGGCCGCTCACAGCGGGGGAGGGGGTCTCGGTGGGTGGAGGAAGCCCCCTGACTTCAGAAACACAACCAAAGACAACCTCAGTGTCATCCGTGTGAAGACACACACACACACACACACAGGCGCACACGCGCACATCTAGAAAGACACCCAAGTGAAAACGGATCCCCAACCCCACTCCCCCCCCAAAATGAAAACAGAACCATCTCGAGGAATTCAGACACGCACCAGGGAGATACGACACAGCTCCTCAGAAGCGCTGTCGCAGACCCCACCCCCAGAGACAGCGGGTGGCCCACCCTCAGCGCTGCGAACATGCTTAGGTCCACAGACACACACGCCTGGAGGGAAACACCTTCCCACGGGCCTATGAGAAGCGAAAAGAACCTCAGGCAGCCAAGCCACACGCGAAAGCATCGTCACACACAGAGCTTGGCGCCCTGAGAAAGAAACTCCAGGATGTTCTTAAGGACACTCCCTCGGAAACCCCAAGATCTCACTGTGGAGACTCTGTCGCAACACATCGTCATCTGGCAGGTTATTTGCTGAGGTTTCCTCTTGGCCAGCCTTTCTCCTTGATGCTGGGACTACAGTGGTGACCCAGTCTCTGTCCTGCCCTCAAAGACACACCCAGACCCCACCCACGCAGCAAGGTGCCCAACTGGAAATACACACTCTGAACCAGAGACACACACCTGAGAAACTGGTCTCTCCACCCACAGTGGGTCAGTAGGTACCTCCTGGGGCGGAGCCGGCAGAGCCCAGCCAGGATCGCTCGGAAGGGCCATCGGAGGGGTACACAGCCACAAAAGCATGGACACCGCCCCAGAAACAACCAGCAATCCCCAAAATGAACACATCACCAGCAGAGCGCAGCCTTGGGCACTGTTCTCCCAGTGAAACACACATACTTAGGCCCCACCAGGAGCTGGGGGTGGGCTGGGGTGCAGAAAAAGACTCGGCGCTCCGGGAAGAACCCCCAACTCCCCCAAAAGTAACCACAGACCCACAGACAGTCAAAAACATCATTGCAGAGACGCACCGCTATGGATGGATGCCAACAGATGGGGGCCGCTCTCTCTCTGAGCACCCTAGAGGTTCAGTCACGGAGTCGCGTATTGACAGACAGCCTTGCCGGGAGACTCGCTCACAGCTCCTGACAAGGTCGCCTCAGAGGGTCTCAGAGACACGTCACACACCCCCTGCACTCTGCACACAGACCCTCAGGCTGTCACACTCTGTTGGGGGCTCACAGCTGGGGAAAGCTTAAGTACATAGGTCATGCCACAGGCTAGACGTTGCTTCAGAGAATTTCTGACCCAGAGGCAGGAACACGCTCACCCAGCGTCTTCAAACTACCACCTTCAGGAACACAGACGCGTTCAGACACGCGCAAAAACTGGTCTCCCGACTTCACGGAACCCTTCCCACCTTCACCCAGGCTACCGCTAGAGAACTATACTCCCCACCACCGAGGTCTGAGGTAGACATTATTCTGTTCTGTTTTACTCTTGCCTATGAGTCATCACGCTGATATGACAGCCTGCCAGGCTGTGTGTGAATCCCATCTTGTCCAGAGGCCTGGGGAGGGGAAGATCAGGTGTCTGTGGCAGCCCACCCCGTCTCCCCCAGTCAGGTCCTGCATGCCAGGGCTGGGGAAGGGGGGCCTGTGGTAAGATGCTGGTTGGATGTGTGGGGCCCAGACGCCCTCTCATCCTCATTCCTCCCTATTTAGTGCTCCCTGGCTTCCTTTTCTGTCCACCCCTGACCCTCAACCTCCCCCAGATGCCTCCCTCCCGCCAGCCCAGCCTTGCAGGGAGAGGAAACCCGGGGAAGGTGGGCTTCAGGAGCACCATTTTCCTCACTGGGGTCACGTGCTCTCAGCCACTCCTGAGGGAGGTATTACCCAGGGACCCCTCAGTCTCCGTCTAAGTCCCTTTCTCTCAAGGGCAAAGAGCTTTGGGATCAGTCTCACGCTCAGATCCAGCTCTGCCTCTTCCTGGCTGGCTGGGCCACAAGATTCTTTTTTTTTTTTTTAATCATTTATCTTTTGCAGGGTGGGGTGGGGAGGGAGGGGGACGGGCAGGCCGCTTCTATTGGTCTTTCATTTCTCTATTTTCATCCGTCTTTGTTCTTTGGCCCGTGTGGGCCTCCCATCGTGGTGGCCTCTGTTGTCGCAGAGCACAGGCTCTCGGCGCATGCGCTCCAGAGCTCCGGCTCGGTCGTTGGACACATCGGTCCAGCTGCTCCGCGGCACGTGGGATCTTCCCAGGCCAGGGATCGAACTGGCGCCCCTTGCACTGCAAGGCGGTGTCCTTACCCACTGGACCACCAGGGGAAGCCCCTGGATGGGCCACAAGATTCTTTTTTTTTTTTTTTAAGCTTTTATTTATTTATTTTTGGCTGTGCTGGGTCTTTGTTGATGTGTGGGTTTAGCTGCTCTGCAGTATATGGGATCTTCCGGGTTCAGGGATCGAACCTGTGTCTCCTGCATTGAAAGATGGGTTCTTATCCACTGAGCCCTTCCCACCTTCACCCAGGCTACCGCTAGAGAACTATACTCCCCACCACCGAGGTCTGAGGTAGACATTATTCTGTTCTGTTTTACTCTTGCCTATGAGTCATCACGCTGATATGACAGCCTGCCAGGCTGTGTGTGAATCCCATCTTGTCCAGAGGCCTGGGGAGGGGAAGATCAGGTGTCTGTGGCAGCCCACCCCGTCTCCCCCAGTCAGGTCCTGCATGCCAGGGCTGGGGAAGGGGGGCCTGTGGTAAGATGCTGGTTGGATGTGTGGGGCCCAGACGCCCTCTCATCCTCATTCCTCCCTATTTAGTGCTCCCTGGCTTCCTTTTCTGTCCACCCCTGACCCTCAACCTCCCCCAGATGCCTCCCTCCCGCCAGCCCAGCCTTGCAGGGAGAGGAAACCCGGGGAAGGTGGGCTTCAGGAGCACCATTTTCCTCACTGGGGTCACGTGCTCTCAGCCACTCCTGAGGGAGGTATTACCCAGGGACCCCTCAGTCTCCGTCTAAGTCCCTTTCTCTCAAGGGCAAAGAGCTTTGGGATCAGTCTCACGCTCAGATCCAGCTCTGCCTCTTCCTGGCTGGCTGGGCCACAAGATTCTTTTTTTTTTTTTTAATCATTTATCTTTTGCAGGGTGGGGTGGGGAGGGAGGGGGACGGGCAGGCCGCTTCTATTGGTCTTTCATTTCTCTATTTTCATCCGTCTTTGTTCTTTGGCCCGTGTGGGCCTCCCATCGTGGTGGCCTCTGTTGTCGCAGAGCACAGGCTCTCGGCGCATGCGCTCCAGAGCTCCGGCTCGGTCGTTGGACACATCGGTCCAGCTGCTCCGCGGCACGTGGGATCTTCCCAGGCCAGGGATCGAACTGGCGCCCCTTGCACTGCAAGGCGGTGTCCTTACCCACTGGACCACCAGGGGAAGCCCCTGGATGGGCCACAAGATTCTTTTTTTTTTTTTTTAAGCTTTTATTTATTTATTTTTGGCTGTGCTGGGTCTTTGTTGATGTGTGGGTTTAGCTGCTCTGCAGTATATGGGATCTTCCGGGTTCAGGGATCGAACCTGTGTCTCCTGCATTGAAAGATGGGTTCTTATCCACTGAGCCACAAGGGAAGCCCGGGCCACAAGATTCTTGACCTCAGAGTTTGTGGGAGTGAGAGGTAAACTCAGATGCCCACGGGGTCCTGGTGACTGACCGGGTGGCCGGATGTGGAACTCTGTTCCCTTCGGAGGCCCCAGATTCCCTCAGCTGCAGCCCATCACCAGGTGGAGGAGGGCACAGTTTGGTATTGCCAGATCTGATTTTCTTTTTTTAAAAAGCTTTATTTTACTTTTAACTTTTACAGAGTTTTGTTGTTTACAGATATGCATGTTCCCAGATGAGTCATATGTATATCCCCGCTTCCCACCCCTCCCAACCATCACACAGCACCCCTGCAGGATCCCCTTTTCTCACAGAGCAATGACTATAGCTATTTTCTTCACTTATGATAGTACAGGCCTTCATGCTACTTCCTTTACGCCTCCCAAGATCTGATTTTCATTTCCCCCTTTATGGCTTTATTTTTTAGTGTTTTCTTTTTTAATTTTGGCCTCGTTCATTGATTTTTTTTATTGATTTTTTATTTATTTATTTTCATCGATTTTTATTCTTTAGCCTGTGTGGGCCTCCCATTGCAGCAGCCTCTCTGCAGAGCACCAGCTCTGGGCACATGCATTCCAGAGCGCTGGCTTCTAATTGGACACACTAGTCCAGCCGCTGCACAGCATGTGGGATCTTCCTAGGCCAGGGATCGAACCGGTGCCCCTTGCAGTGCAAGGCGGACTCTTTACCCACTGAACCACCAGGGAAGCCCTCTTTTCCCCTTCTAAAAGAAATCTGGAATATGCAGTGAAATGACCTGGTGCTTTAAATGTTGGCTAGCAAGTTGTTGTCTTTGTGTGTGTGTGTGTGTGTGTGTGTGTTATTTTTTGGCCGCATGGCTCGGCATGTGGGATCTTAGTTCCCTGACTAGGGATTAAACCCGTGCACCCTGCAGTACGGCTTCCCAGTTGGCTCAGTGGTAAAAAACCAGCCTGCCAATGCAGGAGACACAGGTTCAATCCCTGAATCAGGAAGATCCCTTGGAGTAGGAAATGGCCACCCACTCCAATATTCTTGCCTGAGAAATTCCATGGACAGAGGAGCCTGGCGGGTTACAGCCTGTGGGAAACAAAGCCCCACCCAAGGAATGGATTTGGAGACAGGAGGTACAGCGAAAAGTGAGGCTTTAATGAGGGGCTTGCAAGATACGCTGTCAGCTGGGCGGGCACACCCAGAGTCGTTGCAGTGGTGGTTTTATCCTCTTGGCACACAAGTCCCTCCCCCAGTTCCTCATTGGCTGAGTAGTACAGGGGGAACCATCTTCCAGAAAATGTCACCTGGATTTTATTACACTCCCCACGCACTTCTTCCTGTTCTGTTTTGAATTCACCAATAGAAAGAGCCCGCGCGAAAATCCTAGGCATTACATCCTGCGTTTGTCAGGATTTTCCCACACAAGTATCCTAAAGGCTATTACATCCGTAGCCTGTCACTCTAGACTAGTTGTCTTTGAAAATGGACCACTTTAACTCCTTATTTCTTACAGATTACCGCCCACCTCTTTTAAATCCTTCTGGTCTCATTTTCATTCCCATTTCTTGAGTCTTTTTTTTTTTTTTTTAAGATTTATTTATTTGTTTATTTGAGGTGGGTGGGGTGGGAAGGGAGGGGAGCAGGCGGGCCACTTCTATTGGTCTTTCATTTGTCCATTTTCATCTGTCTTTGTTCTTCGGCCCGTGTGGGCCTCCCATCGCGGTGGCCTCTTGTCGCAGAGCACCGCCTCTGGGCGCATGCGCTCCAGAGCTCCGACTCGGTAGTTGGACACATCTGTCCAGCCGCTCCGCGGCACGTAGGATCTTCCCAGGCCAGGGATCAAACAGGCACCCCTTGCACTACAAGGCACTGGACCACCAAGGAAGCCTGAGTCTTTTGATTTTTAAATTGTCCTAAGGTTTGTTGACTCTCCTGGTCCTAAGAGTGCTAAGTCGCTGCAGTCATGTCTTTGGGACCCCATGGACTGTAGCCCGCCAGGCTCCTCTCTTCATGGAAAGAATACTGGAGTGGGTCGCCATTTCCTCTTCCTCCAGGGGATCTTCCTGACTCAGGGATTGAACCTAAGTCTCTTACATCTCCTGCATGGGCAGGTGAGTTCTTTACCAGTAGCACCATCTGGGATGCTTGTCATAAGAGGTCAGGTCCAACTGGGCTTCTAATACCAGGAAGTTATTTTACTGGTAGGTCATGGGGCATCTGTTTATTTCTTGCTGTCTCATTTACTTTCTGTGTTTACCCCCCACCCCCACCCCATGCAAGGGATAACACAGCACCCTATCGCTGTTAGGACTCATGTTATTATGAGAAAGGTGAGAATTGAGGCTATCACTCCCCTTCTATTTTCCAAACCATCCTTCTGACCAGTCTGTGAATGGATCCTCAACTTCAGCATTCTCTGCCAGCTCACTGGATAACGCTGTTAGTCCTTATAAGGCTTTGGTGATTGTTCCATCAGGAGCTGTATTGTTGGGAGTAAAAGTACATCTCTCTCCCAACATAACCTAAACACGCTCTTTCTCTGTTAATATCTTGTCTAGCGGGTTCTGTTTTCCCAGGCCATCCAACTGGTAGCATCCAATTGGTTAGCTACTCCTTGGAGAGGGGTGTCTAGTATGGTTTATAAATCTCTGTTGGTTATAATAGATGTAGCTAATACAATCTACATTTTTATTAACTGTGAACCAACAAAAAAAAGTACTGACTCATCTGGGCAGCTAGCTATTTGGTTTCAGGTCTTTGAATGTATTAGGACTCCCCTAGGTCGTCCTAGGGGAGAAGTCCCCTGGGGACTTCTACTGAATCAATATATATATACATTTGAGTCAAAACAGCCTGTAGGGATCTCTGACTTCTGTGGCTGGGTGGCTTTCTGGGAACCTTGTGGAAAGCTAACAGGCACCCCTTGCACTACAAGGCACTGGACCACCAAGGAAGCCTGAGTCTTTTGATTTTTAAATTGTCCTAAGGTTTGTTGACTCTCCTGGTCCTAAGAGTGCTAAGTCGCTGCAGTCATGTCTTTGGGACCCCATGGACTGTAGCCCGCCAGGCTCCTCTCTTCATGGAAAGAATACTGGAGTGGGTCGCCATTTCCTCTTCCTCCAGGGGATCTTCCTGACTCAGGGATTGAACCTAAGTCTCTTACATCTCCTGCATGGGCAGGTGAGTTCTTTACCAGTAGCACCATCTGGGATGCTTGTCATAAGAGGTCAGGTCCAACTGGGCTTCTAATACCAGGAAGTTATTTTACTGGTAGGTCATGGGGCATCTGTTTATTTCTTGCTGTCTCATTTACTTTCTGTGTTTACCCCCCACCCCCACCCCATGCAAGGGATAACACAGCACCCTATCGCTGTTAGGACTCATGTTATTATGAGAAAGGTGAGAATTGAGGCTATCACTCCCCTTCTATTTTCCAAACCATCCTTCTGACCAGTCTGTGAATGGATCCTCAACTTCAGCATTCTCTGCCAGCTCACTGGATAACGCTGTTAGTCCTTATAAGGCTTTGGTGATTGTTCCATCAGGAGCTGTATTGTTGGGAGTAAAAGTACATCTCTCTCCCAACATAACCTAAACACGCTCTTTCTCTGTTAATATCTTGTCTAGCGGGTTCTGTTTTCCCAGGCCATCCAACTGGTAGCATCCAATTGGTTAGCTACTCCTTGGAGAGGGGTGTCTAGTATGGTTTATAAATCTCTGTTGGTTATAATAGATGTAGCTAATACAATCTACATTTTTATTAACTGTGAACCAACAAAAAAAAGTACTGACTCATCTGGGCAGCTAGCTATTTGGTTTCAGGTCTTTGAATGTATTAGGACTCCCCTAGGTCGTCCTAGGGGAGAAGTCCCCTGGGGACTTCTACTGAATCAATATATATATACATTTGAGTCAAAACAGCCTGTAGGGATCTCTGACTTCTGTGGCTGGGTGGCTTTCTGGGAACCTTGTGGAAAGCTAGGGCAAAGGAAATGGCCAGTCGAGCTAAGGCCCATGTCCCCACCCAATGTGGCAGTTGTCCATCAAGGAAATTCCTTTTCCCACAAAACCACCACACATCAGCCAAGGGCACCCAGAGGGATGAGTAGTTACCATTGTCTGGATCACCAGTACCCTTCAAGATGCTAGTACAGGTTGTCACTTCTCCCACAGATCTACTGAACTTTGCCCCTCCCTGGAGAGGCAAGAGGAGTGGTTCATATTCCCCAAGGAGAAAGAGGGGACTGTTTTGGGGTCCAGCCTTTGCCGCTGGAAAGAGTAACGACCGACTCTTGCAGGTCTTGTCTCCCCGTGCATCTTCGACGTGCTTCCCCTGGGTCTTTGAGTGTGCAGTGCATTCTTCCAGGATCCGCCTCCCATGAGAGGGAACTGAGCCATCTGTGCCCGGGGCTCTCCTGCGTGGCTTCCTCTCTTATGGGCTTGTGCCGTAAATTTGACCCATTCAACCCAGGCATTCATATCTCCATACCCTGTCTCAGTTTCTAAAGTTTGTCTCAAATCTTGTATCTTGACGATTTCTACTCTTTCGGGATCATCATTGGGAGGACAAAAGTGTTTGTTGACGTTTGGGGTTGGGGCACTCACTGATAAATTCAGGGTCCTATTTTCGATAAGCTTAAGAATGAACCACCCTAGGGGATCTTTCCCATTGACATCTGCCGCCATCCCATCTGTCTGAGCTACCTCTGGTTTTCTAAGTTTCCACAGGGAAAATTTGGCCTGTATCAAATCTTATGGTCTGAAGTGTTGAGGTTTTAGTAACATGAATCCTTAAACTAAGAGAGCAAGAATATGGTGTGATGGCCTCGACATTTCCCCATCCAATCTGACCTTCTTTCTGTCTAATGGTGATCAACACCAGCCGGATTAGTTTCCAGATATGAGGCCAGCCAGTTCTGTTATTAAACCTTTTTCATTAGGGTCACCTTTAAGGGCACTTCATATGATCGGCATACTTCCTGCCGTTCCTTTTCCCCCGTCCCTAGACTCTCGATCACTGACTTTTTAACCTAAGTATACTGAGTCCACCCTTTCCTGCCATCCACACAGCTGTCTCAGAGGTCAGGAGCCCTTCATAAGGGCCTTCCCAGCTCGGCTGGGGTTAGTTCCTTAAATTATGCTTTTTGCCACTCTTGGTTGCAGGTTGTGAGGCATCTGATCTTCCTCCAAAGATCCATTAGTGAGATAAGTTTCAGAAACAAACTTAGGGTATCCTTTAATAATTCAGTGAAATTTTACATTAGTATAGCCTCACAGCAAAGAACTATCCAGGAAACAAGTCTTAGTAGATTCAGACTTCCATGAACAAACTGAGGTTCAACATGCACTGAAACATCTTTTTCTCTCATTTTTACCAAATATCACCAAATTAAGACTTGTTTGCAAAATAAGTCTGGTCTCAATAAACTTGGCTTGAGGATTTATATAAGCATAATTGATCCTAATGTTTTTTTTTTTGCTTTATTGAAGCTTTAATATTGTCTCAGACGGAACTTATAAAACTTTTCAGGGCTAGGAAAGACTTATCAGAGATTTCGCCTAACAGATGTAAGTGAATTCCTCCCTTCTCAAGGTCTCCAGAATTCATTGAGATTTCTGTACCGTCAGTGAGATAACCTTCCTAACTTATATGATAAAGTTACTGGAAACCTAAGAGTTTCCAGTCTCTGGAGGGGTTAGAGAGAGCGAAAAGATAAATCTTTCAATTTGTTTATAAAGTATAATTTTACCAAATCACTGTCATAACTCGTTTAAGGGGAAGATTTGCCCTACTCTTGGAAAACAGATTCAAACATGTAATTATTCAGATAGAAGCCGTAAAAGTTACAAGATTATTTTCCAGTACGTTCAGTCCTTTTGTGAAACCTCTGTGACGTCATCAGGTTTCTCATTTGTTGTTCAGTCGCTCAGTCATGTCCAAGGCTTTGTGACCCCACGGACTGCAGCCCACCACACTTCCCTGTCCTTTACCATCTCTTGCAGCCTGCTTAAACTCATGTCCATTGACTCGGTGATGCCGTCCAGCCATCTCGTCCTCTGTCGTTCCCCTCTCCTTCTGCCTTCTGTCATTTCCAGCATCAAGGTCTTTCCCAGTGAGTCATCTCTTCTCATCAGGAGGTCAAAGTATCGGAGCTTCAGCTTCAGTATCAGTCTTACCAATGAATATTCAGGGTCGATTTCCTTTAGGGTTGACTGGTTTGATCTCCTTGCAGTCTGAGGAATTCTTAAGAGTCTTCTTCAGCACCACAGTTTAAAAAGCATCAGTTCTTTGGCACTCAACCTTCATTGTGATCCAACTCTCATACCCATGCATAAATACTGGAAAAATCATAGCTTTGACTATATGGACCTTTGGCGGGAAAGTGATTTCTCTACTTGTTAATACGCTGTCTAGATTTGTCATATATTTTCTTCCAAGGAGCATTGTCTAATTTCATGGCTGCAGTCACCATCTGCAGTGATATTTTTTTTTTAGTTTTCACTGATGCTACAGGCTCTTCCTAGTTGCAGGCAGTGGGGGCTACTCTCTAGCTGAGGTGAGCAGGCTTCTTGTTGGGGTGACTTCTCTTGTGGAACTCGGGCTCTAGGGCTCACAGGCTTCAGTAGTTGAGGCCCACGGGCTCCATAGTTGCGGCTCTGAAGCCCTAGAGCACAGGCTCCATACTTGTGGCTCACGGGCTTCATTGCTCCGCAGCATGTGGGATCTTCCCGGATCAGGGATCGAACTTGTGTCTCCTGCATTGACAGGCAAACTCTTTACCACTGAGCTACCAGGGAAACCCCATCCACAGTGATTCTGAAGCCCAAGAAAATAAAGCCTGTCACTGTTTCCATTGTTTGCCCATCTATTTGCCATGAAGTGATGGGACTGGATGCCATGATCTTAGTTTTTTGAATATTGAGGGTTTTTCTTTTGTTTTTGTTTGTTTTATAATTTTCTTTATTTAGACTGTACTGGGTCTTTGTTGCTCCTTGAGCATTTCTCTGTGTGTGGTGCAAGGTTTTCTTTTGTTTCAGAGCACGGGCTTCAGTAGTTGCAGCTCCCAGGCTCTGAAGCAGAGGCTCAGTTGCTCCGCAGCATGGGGGATCTTCCTGGATCAGGGATCAAATCCATGTCTCCTGCATTAGCAGGTGGATTTTTTGCCACTGAGCCACTAGGGAAGCCCAAATGTTGAGGGGCTTTTTTTTGTTTTTTTGTTTTAATTAATTATTTATTTATTTTATTTTTGGCTCTTCTGGGTTTTCACGACTGCCTCAGGCTCCTCTCTAGTTGCAGGTGAGCAGGCTTCTTGTCCAAATGTTGAGTTTTAAGCCAACTTTTTCACTTTCTTCTTTCACCTTCATTAGGAGGCTCTTTAGGGGCTTCCCAAGTGGTGCAGTGGTAAAAGAATCTTCCTGCCAGTGCAGAAGACACAGGTTCAAGGCCTGACCCGGGAAGATCTCACATGCTATGGAGCAAGTAAGCCTGTGTGCCACAACTACTGAAGTTGTGCTCTAGAGCCCGAGAGCTGAAACTGCTGAGCCTATGTGCCGCAACTACTGAAGCCGCGTGCCCTAGAGCCCGTGCTCCACAAGAAGAGAAGCTACCAAAATGAGAAGCCTGTCCACCACAACTAGAGAGTAGTCCCCACTTGATGCAATTAGAGAAAAGCCCAAGAAGCAACAAAGAGCCAGCACAGCCAAAAATAAGTAAATAAAATTAATTTAAAAAAAAAGAGAGAGGCTCTTTAGTTCCTCTTCACTTTCTGCCACAAGGGTAGTGTCATCTGCATATCTGAGTTTATTGATCTCTCTCCTGGTGATCTTTTTTTTTTTTTGCCTCTATTATTCATCCATCTTTATTCTTTGGCCTGTGTGGGCCTCCCATCACAGTGGCCTCACTGCAGAGCACCGGCTTTGGGAGCATGTGCTCCGGACCGCTGGCTCGTAATTGGACATGCTGATCCAGCTGCTTCTCAGCACACGGGCTCTTCCCAGGCCAGGGATCGAACCGGCGCCCCTTGCACTGCAAGGCGGATTCTTTACCCACTGGACCAATAGGGAAGCCACTCTCCTGGCAACCTTGATTCCAACTTGAACTTCGTCCAGCCTGCCATTTCTCATGATGTATTCTGTGTATAAGTTAAATAAGCAGGGTGACCATATACCGCCTTGACATACTCCTTTCCCAATTGTTCCATGTCCAGTTCTGACTGTTGCTTCTTGACCTGCAGATATTTCTCAAGAGACAAGGTAGTCTAGTTAGTATTCCCATCTCTTTAAGAAATGTCCAGTTTGCTGTAGAAACTGGTATTTATCCAAAAATCCTTTCTGTATATCTTGAAGAGCAGACATTTTCTGTGAAACTTGGTGAGTGCTGTGACCACAGTAACTGGAATTATGACTGATAGCGTTTTACTCTGGCCTATCAGAATTTTAGGAATGCCATATAGTGTCTAGGCTATCTCTGTTAGTAACATCTAGCATATAAGTAACCACTGGCCTGTCAGGGAATTCTTAGCAATTTTAATTTGGGTTTTGTGTTTGTTATTTTGTTATTTTTTTTCCTATTTGGTTAGCATAACACTAGGCAGATGTAAGGAAATCCATGGAGGGGGGCACCACCCACTGGCGACCTCTCCACATACAAGCGCCCCGTCCAGCCTGTAGCTCAGAGAACTGGTCCTCCCTTCCCTCCCTCGCCTCCTCCACTCTCTGCCCAGCTGTCACCTCCCTGGTTCCCGTCCCTGCCCTGCTGTGTCCTGTGCCCCCCACCTCAGACGTATCCTCTTGACCTCATCTCTCCCTCTCTCTCTCTCACCCCCTCTTCTCTCTCCTCAGACACCCCCCGGGCCTCGCCTCAAAGTGCAGGTCCAGTGGTGTGGGGGGCTGTAGGGGGCACTCTCCTGGTGCTGCTGCTTCTGGCTGGGGGGTCCTTGGCCTTCATCCTGCTGAGGGTGAGGAGGAGGAGGAAGAGCCCAGGAGGCGGAGGAGACGGCGGCAGAGGAGGATCCTACGATCCAAAAACTCAGGTGTTGGGGAATGGGGGTCCCGTCTTCTGGACGCCCGCGGACCCTGGCCCCCTGAGGCCAGAGGGCAAGGACGAGGAGGACGAGGACGAAGAGGAGGAGAAGGCAGAGAAAGGCCTCATGTTGCCTCCGCCCCCGGCGCTGGAGGACGACATGGAGTCCCAACTGGACGGCTCCCTCATCTCCCGGCGGGCGGTTTACGTGTGACACCCCCGCCCCCGCCCTAGGCAGACAGACAGACAGAGACTGACCCAGCCTGCGCGCCCGACCACCGAGGGTCCCAGACGGGTTGAAATGGTTTGCCCGGACTACACTGGAGTTCACAGCGACCTCCCGCTTCCTTTCCTGGGATGCGGAGGGCAGTGGCCTGTCCCACACTGGACTTCTGCATCCAGGGCTGCGCGGGGCAGGGGAGGCCCCCGGGGCGCTCAGGAACGGGGACCCACAGAGCACTGCCCCCACAGAGACTTGGTTTGGGCTCCAGCCTGCCCTGGCCCCGTGACACTCAGGAGTCAATAAACACTATAACGGAAAACATCGGGGTGTCTTGTAATACATCAGACCCCCTCCTTGGGGGGTGGGACAGGGACTGCTAGGTCCCAGGGGGTGGGTGCTGGAGAGGGGGAGCCTGGTGGGGGCTAAATGTGGGGAGACCTTGGGAGGGGAGCACTCTGGTCATTTGGGGTCCTCAAAGAATACATGGGGTGCCCGAGCCATCTGGGAGGGGGCACTCAGGACAAGGAGCTGGGCTCACAGGTTCCCGGGCAGGAGAACTGAGTTCCCGGGGAGAGGGGGGCTGGAATCCTGGACTCCAAGGTGGGGAGGGACTGTGATCTGAGCCTCTGGGGCCAGCTCCAGCCCCATCTCCCCGAGTCTGCGGAGGATGGGAGGGGGGACTGGCCACCTGCACTCGGGGGGCCCTGAGGGGTCGGAACAGGCAGGTGAGTCGCTGAGGAACCTGGGAAACCCCACCTGGGGAAGACATTGCTAGGGTCTCTCCTACCTCCTTTCCGTTCCCAAGCTGGGCCCAAGGGGATTTTCAGTGATTCAGAGGGAATGGCTGCAGGTCTGTATCCTTCTCACCGTCCCCTCGCCCCAGCAGAATCTCCCCATGCGGGGAGGGGCGTGGAGAGGGACCAGGTTACATCCAATCATCTTTGCTCTCCCAAGCCCCACAGCCGCCTGGATAAAACGGGGGTGGCCTTCATCTCTGCTCTGGAGGCGCTCACGGGACTCTTAAGGGTGCACCGAACACGAACACACCAGCAGCGTGGGGCTGAGCACCCGGGAGAAGCGTGGCCAGTCGGCTTCTTTCACAGCAGAGCCGTCCACTCCCTCCGTCTGTGAAGCAGGACACCGCCGTGACTCAGGACGCGCTGTCCTTAACGGATGGCGGGACTAACGTCAGTTTTAGGATGATCGTGTGTGGGCTGAGCAGCAACTCCTTTGATATGGCCCCCGCACTCTCAGAAGCCCTCCAGAGGATGCCAGGCTGTGTAACAAGAAGCTGTGGAAATGGGATGGTCCAGGGATCCAGACGGCATTCCGGCCGCAGGCAACTTTCCTCTGCGCACAGGGGTTGATGGAAGAGGGAAGCCAGTGGGCCGGGCCTCGGCCCACATGTTATTTCCTGTGGCTGTTTATTGTCTGTACCACCCGGTCCAGCCCTGCCTCCCTACCCCCGCCCCAGCTGTGGCCTCCTTCCCCCACAGGGGAGGGTAGTTCTAGGAGCAAGGGGTGGGGGGGAGGGAGTCTGGTCGATGTGGCAGACAGTAGGCCCCAAGAGTCCCTGGTGGGGACCCCCCCTTATGTGTCTAGAAAACCCTGCCCCTTGGACCGCTCAGTGTAGAAATTGGCAAGTAAACAGGTGATTGCTCCAATAACAGTTCGGGAAGTGGGTTACAAAGGAGAGGCCCAGGGGCTCAGGACTTGTTTCCACCCCTTTTCCTGTTAGGTGGGAGGCCCTCTGATCCTCTGCCCAGGATGACTCCGTTCTGTATAATGCAGGAGAGGTTCTGATCCTCAACTCAGTCACCGACTAGCTGGGGTCTTTCATCCCAGGGGGCCCTGAGGGGTCGGAACAGGCAGGTGAGTCGCTGAGGAACCTGGGAAACCCCACCTGGGGAAGACATTGCTAGGGTCTCTCCTACCTCCTTTCCGTTCCCAAGCTGGGCCCAAGGGGATTTTCAGTGATTCAGAGGGAATGGCTGCAGGTCTGTATCCTTCTCACCGTCCCCTCGCCCCAGCAGAATCTCCCCATGCGGGGAGGGGCGTGGAGAGGGACCAGGTTACATCCAATCATCTTTGCTCTCCCAAGCCCCACAGCCGCCTGGATAAAACGGGGGTGGCCTTCATCTCTGCTCTGGAGGCGCTCACGGGACTCTTAAGGGTGCACCGAACACGAACACACCAGCAGCGTGGGGCTGAGCACCCGGGAGAAGCGTGGCCAGTCGGCTTCTTTCACAGCAGAGCCGTCCACTCCCTCCGTCTGTGAAGCAGGACACCGCCGTGACTCAGGACGCGCTGTCCTTAACGGATGGCGGGACTAACGTCAGTTTTAGGATGATCGTGTGTGGGCTGAGCAGCAACTCCTTTGATATGGCCCCCGCACTCTCAGAAGCCCTCCAGAGGATGCCAGGCTGTGTAACAAGAAGCTGTGGAAATGGGATGGTCCAGGGATCCAGACGGCATTCCGGCCGCAGGCAACTTTCCTCTGCGCACAGGGGTTGATGGAAGAGGGAAGCCAGTGGGCCGGGCCTCGGCCCACATGTTATTTCCTGTGGCTGTTTATTGTCTGTACCACCCGGTCCAGCCCTGCCTCCCTACCCCCGCCCCAGCTGTGGCCTCCTTCCCCCACAGGGGAGGGTAGTTCTAGGAGCAAGGGGTGGGGGGGAGGGAGTCTGGTCGATGTGGCAGACAGTAGGCCCCAAGAGTCCCTGGTGGGGGACCCCTCCTTATGTGTCTAGAAAAACCCTGCCCCTTGGACCGCTCAGTGTAGAAATTGGCAAGTAAACAGGTGATTGCTCCAATAACAGTTCGGGAAGTGGGTTACAAAGGAGAGGCCCAGGGGCTCAGGACTTGTTTCCACCCCTTTTCCTGTTAGGTGGGAGGCCCTCTGATCCTCTGCCCAGGATGACTCCGTTCTGTATAATGCAGGAGAGGTTCTGATCCTCAACTCAGTCACGCCTGCCCCCAATTTTCTGAGGTCTGGGGTCTTTCATCCCACTCCTCATTCCTTTCCTTAGCTCCACCATCTGCCATCACTCTGGCCAAAGGGCCTCGCTGCTGTCCTTAAAAACAACACGAGGCTTCCTCCGCAGGACCTTTGCCCTGGCTGTTCACTCTTCCTAGAACACTGTCATACCCTCATGGCTCACCCCCTACAGCCCCTTCAGGTCGTTGCTCAAATATCTTGAAGTAAACCTCTCTCAGACTACCCTGCTCTGTCACTTATCAGCTCTCCTACTATATGTAAGGTGAATGACGTTAAGCATTATATGTCATTGTCTTTAGACGTATATACTTTTTTTTGGCTGTCTTTGGGTCTTCCTTAAAGTGCACAGGGTTCTCACTGCAGTGGCTTCTCTGGTTGCAGAGCACGGGCTCTAGCCACTCGGGTTTCAGTAGCTGCGGCTTGGCCTCTCTAGAGCGCAGACTCAGTTGTGGCGCATGGGCATAGGTGCCCGGCGCAGCATCTGGAATCTCCTGGACTGGGGATTGAACCTGTGTCCCCTGCATTGGCAGGCAGATTCTTACCCACTTTGACACCGGGGAAGTCCCCTACTCTATACTAGAATCCTCTGTCCTTTGCTGTCACCTGGCCGATTAGCTATGGTGTATATTTCTCTACCCGTGGCCTCCCTGCCCAACAACACATTTGTCCCATGGGACTGGGACTTCTCTATGTTCTGTCCTCCCCTCAAAAGCTCAGTGAGGATTAAATGGGTACAAAGAATGTCCTCTGCCCTTGAGAAAAGGAGGTGAGCCAGCAGGTGGTGACTTGGGGGTGGGGTGGGATGGCCTCAAGGTGCCGTGGCTTCCACCTGGAGGCCCCCTCACGCTTTCCCCCTTCTTGCAGAGACTCCCAGCACAACTGGCGCAGGGGCCACCGGCGGCATCATTGGGGGCATCATTGCTGCCATCATTGCTACTGCTGTGGCCGCCACGGGCATCCTGATCTGCAGGCAGCAGCAGAAGGAGCAGAGGCTGCAGGGAGCCGAGGAGGAAGAGGAGTGAGTGAGGGGCCCTAGGAAGTGGGTGGGGGAGGGGGTCCCAGGACCAGGGCACACAGGATGGGGGGAGGAGACTGGGAGAAAGTCATTGTCACGGCTGTGATGCCGAGCGCTCAGCTTCTCTGCACACCGGTGCCTAATCAAATCTCCGAGTCAGAGTTTTGGGGGAAGTAGAAAAGAGTAGCTTTATTGCTTTGCCGAGGAAAGTGGGACACAGCGGGCTAATGCCCTCAGAACCAAGGGTTCCAACTTGGGGAAGATACTGAGCAGTTTTATAGTAATTGTTCACAGAGGGTCTGCTCGGCTCCGGGAGAGTCTTCTGATGGAGTAGGGATCAGGTACGCAGGAGTCAACATCATCAAGTTTCAGGTCCCACTGGTCTGGGCTCTGTGTGCTTGTAGGCAGCCTACCCTCCTCAGTCATAAACTTCTCACACCTGGAGGGGGTTTTGGTATCTGCACACCAGCTCAAAGATATCTTTGTGTGTGTATCCGCTGATGGAGAAACAAGACCTTGCCCCAAGGCTGCTCTCCACTGTTTGCTTCTCCCTGGTCTCGCATCTCCTCCCTTCCCTAAGTAACAACTGCCTGAGCCGGCCCATTTTGGCACTCCGGGAAGGTCATGGAGGCGGAACAAAGGATGATTCCCATAAACAAAGAAGTGAGGGACTCAGACCTCGTGTCCAGGAGCCCCTCAAGACCCCGCACGGTATTGGCTGTGTGAAACAGTGACCCCAAATGACCAGGACTTAAATGGGGTGGAGAGGAGAGTTTATTTCCTAGAAATCCTGGCTATGGGAATTCTGCTTTGTGACGTCATCAGAGCCCAGGCTCCTGCTATCTTGTGTGACCTTCCTTTCACTCACATGCCAAGATGGCTCCCATCTCTCTAATCATTGTCTAAGTGCACAAGGACCAGACGTGGCCATCCTGGCCTCCGGGACCGTCATGCCTTGCCAATGGGAAGGGGAAAGGGAAACAGAAGGCAGTCAGCACAGGAACCGTCACTTCTTCTCATTTCTCATTGGCCAGGGTCTGGTCACGTGACTGCCCTAGCTGCAGAGGAAGCTGGGAAATGTAGTATTCACGTGGCCACGTGCCCCGTCAAAAATCTCTATTACTGTGAGAAAAGAGGAGCCTGGATGGGAAACTAGCCCCACTTCTGTCTGTAGAGCACTCGTTATGTGCCAGACATGAGGAGATGCCTCTTACATGTGATCTCAATGAAGCCCCAGATCCAATCATTCATTTGTTCATTCAGTAGGTCTTCAGAAAGTACCCACTTGGGGCGAGGTCCTGAAATTTAGGAACACAGTGATGAGATAACCACTTCAAAGATGTCCAAAAAAGGGCCTCCCTGGTGGTCCAGGAGTTAAGAATCCACCTGCCCATGAAGGGGACATGGGTTTGATCCCCGTTCCCAGAGGATCCCACATGCCAGGGAGCAATCAATCCTTTACATACAAATACTAAGCCTGCACATGCCTAGATCCTATCGTCCACATCAAAAGAAGTCCACGTATCACAAGGAAGACCCAGCACAGCCAAATAAATAAATAAATAAACCTTAAAAATATATCCAGGGCTTCCCTTGTGGCTCAGTGGATAAGAACCCGTCTGCCAACGTGGGAGACCCAGGTTCGATCCCTGATCCGGGAAGATCCCACATACCACAGAGCAGCTGAACCCACACAACAACAAAGACCCAGCACAGCCAAAAATAAATAAATAAAAGTTTAAAAAAAAAAAAATATATATATCCAAAAAAGTGTAAAATAATTTAAAAAATCAATAAAAGATATCCATACACATCAGCATATCATGGAAACCTAAATTCTCAGACAGAGCTAAAAATACTCATCTTCTCCAAAAGGAAACAAGTTCAGAGAGCTGAAATCACTTCCTGAAATTCATCCCGCAAGAAAGGCTTCGATGGGCAAAATGGTTCTGGAATAACACGCCCCTGTGAGCTGAGCTCTTGCTAAAAATGCATCTTTCTGGGCTTAGCCCAACCTACTGAGTCAGCATTTTCACAGAAAGGGCTCGGTATCTATATTTATAACAAGCTCCCTAAGATGCACATAGAGGTTTGTGAATCAGTCTTAATCACTAGTCAATGCAAACCAACAACTTGTTGACGATCTCTTCTTTAAGCCCAAGAAACTCAGGGCATCTGAGATGGCCCTAGCCTTGGCCATCTGGCCTTCACAGTCTGGAGGAGACAGGTCTGTCCCCAGACAGTGGCTGTCCAGCATGGCTAGGAATGGGCTAGGGAAGCTGAAGGAGCAGAGAGGGGCTAGAGAGGGCACCCAACTCAGCCTGAAGGATAAGGAAGGGCTTCCTGGAGGCAGGCACATCTGAGCTGGGGAGTGAAGGCGTAGTGAGCACCCATCATTATATATGCAGGATACTCTGGCCTGTGGGTGTGCAGAATGATGGAATTTAACCTAGTTTGGAGGAGAGGAAAACATTTCATTCTTTCTTTTCAGGCTGCGCAGGGTCTTCGTTGCTGCACTCAGGCTTTCTGCTGTTGTGGAGCACAGGCTCTGGGTGCACAGACTTCAGTAGTTGCAGCTTGCGGGCTCTAGATGCAGGTTTAGTGGTGGTGGTGCATGGGCTTTGTTGATCCTCTGCATGTGGGATCTTAGTTCCTTAACTGCGGATTGAACCCATGCCCCCTGTAGTGGCAGGTGGATTGTTAACTACTGGACCACCAGGGAAGTCCTCATTCTCTCTTTGAACAAATATGTCCTGATATTCCTCCTGGTGAGTTCTGGGAACACCGTGCTGACAACATAAATCTCATTTTTTCCCCTCACATTGCTCACAGTGAGGTACAGTCATTGCATGAGATCAGAAATAATATTTCAAAGACACACTCAGTAAATGCCCCATAAGGGATGCATAGCTAGCTGTGATCCTGAAACAGGAGTTTGGGATCCTCCTGGAGAGTCAGGAGTACTTCCTGGAAGAAGAGAAATTCATGGGATGAGTATGAGTCAGCAGGGCAATGGGAGGTGGAAGAAGAGAAATTCACGATATGAGTAGGAGTCCATGAGGTAAGGGGAGGCGAGCAGTGGAACAGGGAGATCAGGAGAGGAAAGAATTGTGCAGTGAGGCTTCCCTGGTGGTCCAGTGGGTAAGGACACCGCCTTGCAGTGCAAGGGGTGTCAGTTCGATCCCTGGCCTGGGAAGATCCCACGTGCCACGGAGCAGCTGGACCGGTGTTTCCAATTATGAGCCAGCACTCTGGAACGCATGCACCCAGAGCTGGTGCTCTGTAATGAGGGAGGCCCCTGCGATGGGAGGCCCGCACAGGCCAAAGAATAAAGATGGATGAAAATAATAATAATAATGACAAAACAATAAAAGAGGCCAAAATTTAAAAAAAAAAAAACTGTGCAGTGGCCTAGGGATAGAGGGCTTCTCAGGGCTTAGCTTCCACCTGACCTAACTTCTACTCTTAACAGCCTGGAGGGGCCTCCCTCATACAAGCCACCAACCCCAAGGGCAAAGCTGGAGAAGCCAGAGATGGTGAGCACTTTCCCTGGAGCCCAGGCGGCTCCCACCTCCCCACCCACCCTTCCCCACGAAGGCCGGCAGTGGGAGGGGGGACTGGGGTGGAGAGGACTATCTGAGTGAGGGTGGGGGGGGGTCCTGACCTGTCCCTCTCTCTCTTGTCACAGCCCTCTCAGCTCTTCACCCTGGGAGCCTCGGAGCACAGCCCACTCAAGACCCCCTACTTTGATGCCGGGGTCTCGTGTACCGAGCCGGTAGGTGCTGAGGAAAAGACAAGAGTGGATTTAGGATCTGAGTTTAAGGACCTCCTTTCATAAGAGAGTGCTAGTGGTAAAGAATCCACCTGCCAATGCAGGAGATGCAAGATTCTGGGTGGGGAAGATCCCCTAGAGTAGCACCCACTCCAGTATTCTTGCTTGGAAAATCCCACGGACAGAGAAACCTGACAGGCTACAGTCTTTGGGGTCGCACTGAGTCAGACAGGATTGAGCACACCAGCAGAATCTTAACATCAGAGATCAAGGACTAAAGGTTACCACTCACGTTCAGGGCTGTATCTCTGGTCAAAGTTTAGAGCATGGAGATGCGTTTAGGATTCAGCAGGGGAGGCCAAGGTTGTAAAAGTCCAAGGACGTGGAATGAGAGTTAAAATCACTCCATCCAAGAGGTCTGGCTAAGCATCTGCACTTGCTGGATGCTGCACCTGAAGCTGGAATAAGACAGGCAGTCACTCCTACTGTGGCCTCCTGTAGGCCAGGGGTTGGATGTTGAGTTTGAGACAAGTTAAGTTTCAAGGGGTTGTTTAAAGCTTAAGCTTAGCTCAAGATTGAAGTCAGAGGTTCATGGGGGAAAATGTGAGATCAGTGATCAAAAGGAAAGGAGGTTAGGATGAACAGGATAAGGTCTGCGCTGTGAGCTCTGGGTTAGGAACCCGCTCTAGGATTGTCCCAATGCAGTATCAACCCAGATGACAAGGTTTGGCATAGGCTGAGGTCAGGTCTGGCTGGCCTGTGGAGACAATGGTCAGGATTTGAGGTCAAAGAGCAGCCTGGGTTTCTGGGTCATGCTTAAGAGGTGACCTTGGGTTCATTCTCTCCCCATTCCCAGGAAATGCCTCGATACCATGAGCTGCCCACCTTGGAAGAGCGGTCGGGGCCCTTGATCCGTGGGGCCACGAGCCTGGGGGCCCCCATGCTGGTGCCTCCAGGGCCACCTGTTGTGGAGACGGTTTCCCTGGATCTAGAAGATGAGGAGGAAGACTATCTGGACAAAATCAACCCTATCTACGATGCCCTGTCCTACTCCAGCACCTCTGAGTCCTACCAGGGCAAAGGCTTTGTCATGTCCCGGGCCATGTATGTGTGAGCCGCTGGCAGCTTGGCCCTCTCACCTCTTGTTTTTTGATCCCTTAACCTTCTGCCAGGGATCTAGGGCCCCCTGACTTCTGGACTGGCCACTGTCAGTTAACACACATGTATCTCATCTGTGACTTCTATCTCGGTGGCTCCACTGGGCCCCCTAATCCATGATCTCTGATCCCGAGAAATTGGCCATGACAATGGAAACCCGATAATCTTATGAGGGGCTGGAGAAGGTAGGTTTCTGCGCAACCTCTTACCCAAGGACTCCTTAGACTTAAGATGATACCTCTCATGTCCCACCATCTCCAGACTCCCTAAAAATCCCAAAGAAGACTCCAGACCTGATTTGTCCTCAGGCTGTAACTCTTGATAGCTCTGCTAAGGGTGGGTGTTGGGGGCATCCTGCTGCTCAGACCTGAGCCCTCCAGGCAGCAGAGACTCTCTCACCCAGCCCTGACCCTGTCGCCTAAAGATGGGAGGGAGGGGACTCCCCAGCCCCAAGCAGAACTTCCCCATCTCTTCCCTCCTGCAGGCAGGAGTCTCAGGGTACAGACCCTTCTTCCCTGAGCCCCCACTACCCCAATTCCTACCTACAGAGAATTAAGCCCCAGCTCAGGGTCCCATGGGGTGAGCCTCATGCAGAGTGTGCCTTGTCGATGCCAACCTTGAGAGAAGAATTTGCTGTTACTTTGAAGACTACTGAGTCCTTTTACTCCTGCCCAGTGGGATTGGACCCAATCATCTCCCTGGGGGTTGAGGGGAGTGGATCACCTGGGTTAGGGGTAGGGGATTTTTTTTTTTTTTTTTGAATAGAGTGCTTCTTACAAAATATGAGTTTGTACTTTGACCAGGTCTCAACTTTTGTGTTTTATGTGGGGTGTTTAGGGGATGGGATTGGAACATGATGAATAAGGAATCTAGAGCGGGTGGGGGTGGGGGTTCCAGGGCTTGAGGGAAACAGTAGACTAGAAGTTAAGATAGGTTACAGACAAAAAAGAAAAGGGCCACAGATATGAAAAGGATAAGTGAGGAGATCATGAGCAAAAATGCATAAGCCATGGTTAACGGAAGGAGGGGGTAGGAGTCCAGGGCACGGTGATTAAGGAAAAACAATCTGCAGTGATGGACAGAAATAAACAGAACAAAGTATAAAGAGCAGTAATTAAGTACAGGGGCAGGGGCATAATGAGTAAAAAGGCCAAAGGCAAAATTCTGAATAATGTTGTAATAGGAGCTCAGGGCATGATGGGTAATAAATAGATCTGAATTAATCAGCCAGGGGCATTGGAATGAATAAGGAAGGAACGGTGAGTAATGGACCCAAAACCTGACGCTCAATTAAGGAAGAGTTAGAAGAATGCAGAATTCCCTGGTGGTCCAGTCACTAAGACTGCCCTCCCAATGCAGGGGGCGGGGGCTCCATCCCTGGTCAGGGAACTAGATCCCACATGCTACAACTAAGAATTCGCAGGCAGCAACTAAAGATCCCGCATGTCAAACCTAAGACCCGGTGCAGCCAAATATTAATAAGTAAATAATTTTTAAAAAAATGAATGCAGGTAACGAACAAGTATAAATGGCCTAAAGGTCATACAGGCAACCAAGCTGAAATGAATGGAGCAGAAGGCATGCTGGGTAATGGGACAGGAATGAATGAGCCAAAGATAGAAGCTGCAGTGCCTGAGGCGAGGGTCGGGAGGAGAGACCCAGAAAGCAGGATGGGTAACGAAAGGGGTGGGTCTACGGCAACTATCCCGTTAAACAGATAAGGGGCATTGTGGGTAACAAGTAGCAGGACAGGGTTCACAGAACGGGTTAGAATCCTCGCGTGGCACTGTGGGAAGAGCTAGCACTTCCGCCTTTCGGTCCGCGACTCGGGACTAGGGGGCCGCCCCTTTGCCGCGGTGCCTGGTGGGTCGCGAGGCCTGACCTTGCTGCCTAGCAGCCTCGGCCGCACAACCCACCTTTATCCGTGTCCCTTGACCCCCGCACATTAGCCAATGAGCACACAAGATGGATTACGTCACCAGGGTCCGACCCCTGTGCCTGCAGGAACCAATCAGAATGCTGCAAGAGCCAAGGCTGACCAATTATCATCACAAATTCTTCGCGGGGTGGAGTCGAAAGAGGGGTGCCTTCCGGAATTGGGCGGAGGCGTTACGTCAATGGGCGTTGCAAAGTGCGTAGCACAGACCAATGGTGAGTGAGCCCCGGAACCCGCGGCATCGAGAGCCAATCGGCGTGGGCTACCCAAGCCAATGGGGGGGGGGGAAAGGGCAAAGGGGAGGGCTGTAAGGCCAGACCCAAAGGCAAATTTTGTTGTAATAGGAGCTCAGGGCATGATGGGTAATAAATAGATCTGAATTAATCAGCCAGGGGCATTGGAATGAATAAGGAAGGAACGGTGAGTAATGGACCCAAAACCTGACGCTCAATTAAGGAAGAGTTAGAAGAATGCAGAATTCCCTGGTGGTCCAGTCACTAAGACTGCCCTCCCAATGCAGGGGGCGGGGGCTCCATCCCTGGTCAGGGAACTAGATCCCACATGCTACAACTAAGAATTCGCAGGCAGCAACTAAAGATCCCGCATGTCAAACCTAAGACCCGGTGCAGCCAAATATTAATAAGTAAATAATTTTTAAAAAAATGAATGCAGGTAACGAACAAGTATAAATGGCCTAAAGGTCATACAGGCAACCAAGCTGAAATGAATGGAGCAGAAGGCATGCTGGGTAATGGGACAGGAATGAATGAGCCAAAGATAGAAGCTGCAGTGCCTGAGGCGAGGGTCGGGAGGAGAGACCCAGAAAGCAGGATGGGTAACGAAAGGGGTGGGTCTACGGCAACTATCCCGTTAAACAGATAAGGGGCATTGTGGGTAACAAGTAGCAGGACAGGGTTCACAGAACGGGTTAGAATCCTCGCGTGGCACTGTGGGAAGAGCTAGCACTTCCGCCTTTCGGTCCGCGACTCGGGACTAGGGGGCCGCCCCTTTGCCGCGGTGCCTGGTGGGTCGCGAGGCCTGACCTTGCTGCCTAGCAGCCTCGGCCGCACAACCCACCTTTATCCGTGTCCCTTGACCCCCGCACATTAGCCAATGAGCACACAAGATGGATTACGTCACCAGGGTCCGACCCCTGTGCCTGCAGGAACCAATCAGAATGCTGCAAGAGCCAAGGCTGACCAATTATCATCACAAATTCTTCGCGGGGTGGAGTCGAAAGAGGGGTGCCTTCCGGAATTGGGCGGAGGCGTTACGTCAATGGGCGTTGCAAAGTGCGTAGCACAGACCAATGGTGAGTGAGCCCCGGAACCCGCGGCATCGAGAGCCAATCGGCGTGGGCTACCCAAGCCAATGAGAAGGGCAGGGAGGTGTGCTTTGCCCTGTCTGTGTGGGAACCAACAGAAAAGGACATTCCAAAAGCTGGGTGGGACTCTCATCCAGGAGTCCAATAGTAAGGCCAGACCCTGAACCTGGTGGGCGGTCCCCAGGGCCCGCTAAACCAATGGGTTAGGTGGGCGGGACGACGGTGGCGGCGGCGGCGGAGCGGGTTCGGTTGCGCGCGGCGCACGGGGTGGGAGCGGAGCCCGGAGCGGGAGGAGGCGCTGCCGTGCGTGAGAACCGGGGTTCTGAGCAGGGGGGTGTTGTCTGGGGACTGGGTCTGGAGTCTGCGGGCCTTGACCTCTGCCCTCTGACCTTTCCCCTTGCAGGCGACCATGGGGAACGTATTGGCCGCTAGCTCGCCGCCCGCAGGGCCGCCGCCGCCGCCTGCTCCTCCCCTCGTGGGACTGCCGCCACCTCCGCCCTCTCCTCCCGGCTTCACGCTGCCGCCACTCGGGGGCGGCCTGGGCCCTGGGGCTGGCACGGCTCGAGGTTCCGAACGGACCCCTGGGACTGCGGCTGCCAGTGCCGGAGGGACGGGGGATGACGGGGCCTGCGGCTGCCTGCCCAACCCGGGCACGTTCGAGGAGTGCCACCGGAAGTGCAAGGGTGAGGGGCTAGGGCCCTGGCAGGGGTGTGATGGCCCGGATCTCGGGGGAAGGAGGAGCACACTGAGGACCTTGGGAATTGGCACGGACCATTGGAATCATTTAACAGAGCGTCAGGAGTTGACGATGGTATCGAATAGTGGAACCTCAGAATGGAATGCCAGTGCAGTACAGAAATCCTTAGGGACCTCGGGTACCCCAGGAATCGGCCAAGCCAGCCTCATGTGATCGGGAGGGAGACCGAGGCCCAAGGTCACAGTGTCAGCAAAGGGCCAGTGGAGGTGGAACCCAAGTCTTCTGGATCCTGGCTTGGAGTAATTCTGGTAGCGAAAATGGTGGGGGCTTATTGTGCCCTGGCATTCACTATGTGTTAGCTCGTTAGATCCTTGTAGTGCTTCTGTGTGGTGAGCATCTTCCACTTGCAGATGGTAAGTCTGACATAAAGTAACTTGCCTAAGGTCACACAAGTAGCAGGCCGTGGCATTGGAATTTGGATGCTGGCAATGGCCTTGGTCCTGGGCCCATTCTCTGAACGACTCTGCCTCTTTATTGGCTGAGGCTTCGTGCAGTGTGCTGCTTGTGGGTTGCTGGAGAAGGGGAGTGGGGACTGCAGGGAAGAAACAGATGAGAGAGAGAGTGTGCGTGTGTGTGTGGAAGTGTAACAGCATTTTTCTCTTATTCAGAGCTGTTTCCTATTCAGATGGAAGGTGTCAAGCTCACAGTCAACAAAGGGTTGAGTAATCACTTCCAGGTGAGCCTTCCTGGTGCCCTTATCCTCCAGAGGTCATCCCAGCCCTCCGCCTGTATCTGCACATACAGTCCTTTTAGAGCTCCTTAAAGACCTGGGCTCCTGGATACTTAAGAGACATGGTGCCAGGCTGACCACTCCACAGGGGCGCCATGTAGGGTGTGGGAACCCAGAATCCAGCCCACATCCAGGCAGCAGTGAAGTCCGGGGTGTGCCCAGCGCATCCCGTCTCAGAGTCTCTAGTCTAGTCTGGCCACCCCTCCCCGTCCTCATCCCCTGCTGTGCCCAGAGACCCCTGGCAGGGAAGCCAGATTGGCAAGTATCCCCCACCCCCAGGCTGGAGGGGAGCTGTCCCGGGAGTGGGCTCAGCGGGGTTCCTGGCAGGGGGTGGTCCACAGGCTCACCACAGTCCTCCCTCTCCGCCCAGGTGAACCACACAGTAGCCCTCAGCACAATCGGGGAGTCCAACTACCACTTTGGGGTCACGTACGTTGGGACGAAGCAGCTGAGTCCCACAGAGGTGAGGCTTCTTTTGCTGTTTGTTCCTTCATTCATTGTATCTTTTCTCCTAACAAGCAATGTAGCCAAACAGTCAGGGGAGGAAAGCATTTGTCAGTAGGAGGCCAGGGATGTGGTGGGGGGGGGAGGAGGGAACTGGGTCTCTCCTAGGGTCATGGGAAACTGGATCGTTCCTTCATCCTGACCCCCGCTTCTCTCAGTGAGTCTGAGGACACCAGGGTCACCAGTCAGTAGTGGCCAGAGTGGATAGGGCTGGGTGCGGAGCATGTGGGGCTTTCTCGCTAGGGGGCACTCGAGAGCCACGGAAAGATTTGCAAGAGGGGAAGGTGTGGTGGGTGCGTTGGACGTACGCTTTCTCAGGGTGTCTGCTGAGAGCAGGTTAGGAGAGGGAAAGCACAACTGGAAGCCCAGAAGGAGGCTGGGGCAGGTCACAGGTGGAGTTGGGACTAAATGAGGTTTTTGCTTATGTTAACTATTGCCATGCAGTAAACTTACTTATTTGGCAAACCTTCATGGTACCCCCCCGCCCCCTATTTCATGCCCAGCTCTGTGCTGGGAGGTGCTGAGGACACAGGAGTCCTTGAAACAGCCATGGGGCTCACAGCCTAGTGGAGAAAAGGAACAAGCGTGTCCTCAGAGAGCAACAGTCCAGGGGGAGAAGGACTGAAATGGGAGAACCCAAAGGCCAAGCCCAGAGGGGAGCCTAATTCAGCCTAGGTGATCTTGGAGGGCTTCCTGGAGGAGAGGACCTCATTCTGAAGCTTTCCAATCCTAGGCTTCTCAGCAGAACCCCTCCTGCCTGTACATCCATGAGGCTAGCCTCTGACCTCTGACCCTGCCCTCTGCCCAACAGGCATTCCCCGTGCTGGTGGGTGACATGGACAACAGTGGAAGCCTCAACGCTCAGGTCATTCACCAGCTGGGCCCCGGCCTCAGGTCCAAGGTGGCCATCCAGGTGAGTGGGGCATAGAGTCAGCGGCTCCCCCAGCCACCTGAGCCCAGGCTGCCCTCGGTGTCGAATCAAGGAGTACAGGTGACTGGTTCTCTAAAGACCCAGACTCCCCCAGAGTTTTCAAGGAAGAACTTTTAAAGGCAAATATGACGGATGGTAGGGAGGGGAGCTGCTGGATGTGTGTCTTTCTTCTGGCTGGTTGGTGGCCAGGCCACAGGGTGGTATGCCGGGAGTCTTGTGCCCATCCCCCTCCTGGGTGGGGGCCTCACTGTGTCCTTTAGGAGGAGCTAGGACTCCGCCTTGTCATGGCATTGGGCTGTGCTTAGTCACTCGGCCGGTCCCGCTTTTTGCTACCTTTTGGATACAAGCCCCCAGGCTCCTCTGTCCATGGGATTTTTCGGGCAGGTTTTTAGAATACGGGAATGGGTAGCCATTTCTCCGCCACAGCATCTTCCTGACCCAGGGGTCAAGCCCCTGTCTCCTGGGCTACTTTTCCTGCTGAACCCTCAGGGAAGCCCTCACGCACTACGGTGTGGCTGCAGTCTGACTGCTTTTCTTTTGTTTCTGCTTTCCTTCTCTTCCCTGATGAGTCAATGGGTCCGCCCTCGGGGGAGATCTAGGAGTCTGAAGCCTTTTCCTGCAAACCAGAAGAGGGCGGGGGCACTCTCGGTTTCATCCTCCAACTTGCCCTCCCCCCACAGACCCAGCAGTCGAAGTTTGTGAACTGGCAGGTGGATGGAGAGTACCGGGGTTCCGACTTCACGGCAGCCGTCACGCTGGGGAACCCAGACGTCCTGGTGGGTTCAGGTAAGAGGCACAGGGCTGGGGGGTGGTCAAGCCCCCGGCCCAGCGTGGCCAGCAAATTCACGCCGACCCCCTGGCCCTCCTTTTCTGCCATCCAGGGAATGGTCAGGGGCAGGTGTGATGTCAGAACACAGAGCATGGGGCCATGGGGCCTCGTTGGGGGGAAAGCAGGTTCAGGTCCCAGCTCTGCGCCTGGCTTCAGCTCAGTGCTTCCACCAGCCCCGGGGGCCTCGGCTTCCTCACCTGTACCATCCAGCTGCCTCACAGGACTGAACAGTGGGTCGTGTGTGGAAAGCCTCCAGTGGGGTCGGGCATGGGACGGGTCCCAGGGAAAGGAGCGGCTGTGTGACTGGAGGGGCCCTGGGGTTACTCAAGGGTGCAGAGCCGACCCCAAGGCGAGCTGAGTTCTCGTGTGGCTGCAGGGAGGCAAGTCTGTCTGAGACAGAGCGTGAAGAGGAAGGTTCCTGTTTGGTTGGCTGGGGCCAGCGACTAGCTGACTCGTGTCTGCGCTTGTGGTCTCTCCTCTCTGCTTCCCCTGTTTTAAATTTTATCTCTGGGCGTGTGCCTTTGATTTCTCTACAATGATTCAGTAGATCTTGACCTTGTACTTCATACATTCCATGTCCATATTAAGGGAGGTGTGCATGCGTGCTCACTCACTTCAGTCTTCTCCAACTTGCTGAGACCCGTGGACGGTAGTCCGCCCGGCTCCTCTGTCCATGGGCTTCTTCAGGCAAGAATACCGGAGTGGCTGGCCAGGCCCTCCTCCAGGGGATCTTCTTGACACGGGGGTTGAATCCACATCTCTTAGGTCTCCTGCATTGGCAGGCAGGCTCTTCACCCCCAGCGCCACCTGGAAGCTTCCATTCTAGAGATATGAGTGAAGCAGAGAGGCATTCCTTGTGGGAATACAGCAGCCTTGGGAGGCGGAGTCCCGAGAGGAGGCCTCATTACCTGGGTGATAGCTGAACCAAGGCGGAAGGATGTGAGGGAAGGCACCGTGCTAATATATGGGGAAAGAGCCTTTCAGCCGAAGGAAGCAGCCGGTGCAAAGGCCCTGAGGTGCACGCCTTCACTGGAACATCAAAGAGGAAGATTGGGGTGGTAATGAATGAGGAAGACGTCAGAGGATGACGGAGAGCGCGGCATGGGGAGGACAGGAAGCTGCTCTGTCAGGCCCCGACCAAGAGCCCCCCTTACTCATTGTGGCCCCCCACCACCACCCAGCATCTGCCCTGGGTGCCTGCGTCCCCTCCCCCACCCCACTCAAGGTGACCCTCTCCAGGGAGCCAGGTGGGACCCCGGTCCTGCAGATTGCAGGAAACTATACTCCTTCCCCAGGTCTAGGTCCGTGCTCTGCCCCTTGCCCAAGGCCACCTCTTTGCTCTCAGACCTCTAACATGCTTTCTTCACTCTTTGCGGGGTGTTAAACTCATTGGGTTCTTCATAGCCACTCCAGACACTGCGGAATGGCCCCTGCTGAGAGCCACTGGCCTTGACAGCCTCTGCCTTGGTTGGGGAGGTCCCGGGTACTGGGGGAGCTGGGTCGGCACACTGGGAGGAAGAAACGGCAGGTTAAGGAAACGGAGACACTGGAAGGGCCAGGATGTTTACGGCAAAGGCCTGTAACTCCTCAGTGCTGGGTTGTAAAGCTCTTGGAGGGAGTCTTTTATTTTTGATAGGTAAGAAATGGATTTATTCAGATTCAGAGAAAGCACACTCCACAGACAGTGTGGGCCATCACAGAGCGAATGGAGCGGCCCTGAAAACATGGCGTGCTTAGCTTTTGTAGGCTGGGTAATTCCATACGCTAATGAGTGGGAGGATTATCCCAGCTCTTTTGGGGAAGGGGTGGAACTGTCATGACGCCGCTAGGTGTGGCATTGAGCTTGCTGACTGAGGATCAAGGTCTGGTCTGCCATCTTGGACCCATTTGATTCTAATGAGTTTATGCCGTGTCCTTGAGCTGTCATTCTTTTCACAAATTCTGCCCTGCCCCTTTCCCTTGGAGGGAATCTTATTTTAAAGCTGGGGACAAACCACAGGGTGCCTTGCACCCGTGCCCTAAGAAGCCAGGGTGTCCTTGGTGCTGGGGTGCCATGGCAACTTCTGAGCAGGGGAAGCGAGGTCAGGCATGTGCTTTAACAAGATCCCTCTGCGGCCAGAGTTGCTTGGAGAGGGTGGGACTGGGGTAAGAGACCCAGGAGGAGGGTTGGGTTTGGGAAGTGGAGGGTGAGGTTGGCCAAGGAGATGGCGGGTGGGAGAGAAGCTCAGGGGTTTTGGGGTCCTCCGTCCATCGTGAGCAGAGACTCTTGTTGAAGTCCCTGGGTGGTCGCTTTTCTCTGTAGGCCTGAGGTTCCCCTTCTCTGAACAGTGGCTACTCCTGGCCAGAGGCGTGCTGGTCATGGCTTCACAGCCAGCTCAGGGAGGGGACCAGGAGGTGGGTCTGTGTCACCCACGCCCGGGGAGAAACCGACTCCAGCTACCCTAGCCCAGCCTTCCCCGGGACACCTCTGGGGCCCTGGCCGGCAGCCCTCGGCCTCCCTCAGTCCTCCTGGTGGCAGCCCCGACCCGGGCGTGCCTGAAGATGGGAGTGGGTCCCATCCTGCCCTGCTCCCTCAGGCGGGTCCCCGCCTGTGCCTCTGATCTCTGTCCAGGAAGCGCCTTCCTGTCTCCAGGTGCTCCTGACCCCAGAGCTTTGTCCCGCTCCCAGCTCTGGACTTCCTCTGCTTTGTCTCCACCGTCCCTCCTGCTCTGGTCTTCCACCTTCTGACTGGCTGGCTCTAAGCTTGCGTCGCTTGTCCCCACCTGCTCTGCCCTGCAGGTTGGGGAGCTTCGGTCCCACCGTCCGTCTCCATTTCTGACCATTTCCCTGCCTCTGTAAAGGTGTCTTCTGTTTTCTCTTTCTGTCATCGCTGCCTCTGCATCCCCGCTCTCTCTCTTCCTCCCTAGCCCTTCCCTTCCGCAGAGTTCACCCCTGTGTCCACCCTCCTGGGCTCTCAGAGACAGTCAGTCTCAGTCCTTGGGCTCAAGGAGTTCAGCCCAGCGATGGGGTCGGAGGTTACCAAACACCAAGGGGCCCTCAGAGCCATCCGTCCTGCCGAGGGACCCAGGAGGGAGACCTCTGCAGGGCCCGGCTTTGTGATGGCCAGGCACCCTTGTGCACACCGCACCTGCACCCAGCGCTCTTCGCTCAGTCTCGCGAGGTGTTCCGAACTTCTGAGCAGGGGAAGCGAGGTCAGGCATGTGCTTTAACAAGATCCCTCTGCGGCCAGAGTTGCTTGAGAGGGTGGGACTGGGGTAAGAGACCCAGGAGGAGGGTTGGGTTTGGGAAGTGGAGGGTGAGGTTGGCCAAGGAGATGGCGGGTGGGAGAGAAGCTCAGGGGTTTTGGGGTCCTCCGTCCATCGTGAGCAGAGACTCTTGTTGAAGTCCCTGGGTGGTCGCTTTTCTCTGTAGGCCTGAGGTTCCCCTTCTCTGAACAGTGGCTACTCCTGGCCAGAGGCGTGCTGGTCATGGCTTCACAGCCAGCTCAGGGAGGGGACCAGGAGGTGGGTCTGTGTCACCCACGCCCGGGGAGAAACCGACTCCAGCTACCCTAGCCCAGCCTTCCCCGGGACACCTCTGGGGCCCTGGCCGGCAGCCCTCGGCCTCCCTCAGTCCTCCTGGTGGCAGCCCCGACCCGGGCGTGCCTGAAGATGGGAGTGGGTCCCATCCTGCCCTGCTCCCTCAGGCGGGTCCCCGCCTGTGCCTCTGATCTCTGTCCAGGAAGCGCCTTCCTGTCTCCAGGTGCTCCTGACCCCAGAGCTTTGTCCCGCTCCCAGCTCTGGACTTCCTCTGCTTTGTCTCCACCGTCCCTCCTGCTCTGGTCTTCCACCTTCTGACTGGCTGGCTCTAAGCTTGCGTCGCTTGTCCCCACCTGCTCTGCCCTGCAGGTTGGGGAGCTTCGGTCCCACCGTCCGTCTCCATTTCTGACCATTTCCCTGCCTCTGTAAAGGTGTCTTCTGTTTTCTCTTTCTGTCATCGCTGCCTCTGCATCCCCGCTCTCTCTCTTCCTCCCTAGCCCTTCCCTTCCGCAGAGTTCACCCCTGTGTCCACCCTCCTGGGCTCTCAGAGACAGTCAGTCTCAGTCCTTGGGCTCAAGGAGTTCAGCCCAGCGATGGGGTCGGAGGTTACCAAACACCAAGGGGCCCTCAGAGCCATCCGTCCTGCCGAGGGACCCAGGAGGGAGACCTCTGCAGGGCCCGGCTTTGTGATGGCCAGGCACCCTTGTGCACACCGCACCTGCACCCAGCGCTCTTCGCTCAGTCTCGCGAGGTGTTCCGTTCATGGAGAAGTGGTGCCAGTGACCGTGGTTACTCCAGCAGCAAGTGCGGGGCCGGGATTTGAACACTGGCCCCTCGAAGCGTGCTCTCGCCCGCCACTCGTGGCGGCAGAGTGGCTGGAAGCCTACGCTCAGGAAGTGGGGAGGCCTGGGCTCTGCCCCGACCCATCCTGGGGCCCTGTGGGAGTGACTTTACCCCGCAGCCTCTGTGGTCTCCTCTGGAATGGAAGGCGAATGCAGCATAGATAAAGTCCCGGGGGCATGGGAGGCTGACCTCAGAGCCTGGCAACAGCTCCAGCCAGGAGCCCCGGTGGTGGACCTGGGGAAGCAGGAGTCTGGTCTGGACCCTGACAATCACCCAGCGCAGAAGTGACACCCCTCCCGCCTGCAGGAATCCTTGTGGCCCACTACCTCCAGAGCATCACCCCGAGCCTGGCACTGGGCGGAGAGCTGGTCTACCACCGGCGGCCCGGAGAGGAGGGCACTGTTATGTCACTGGCTGGGAAATATACATGTAAGCCTAGAGGACTGGAGCCCTGGGTCTGATGGGGTGGGGCTGGGGGTCTGGATTCAGGGATGAGGGGAGAGCCTGGGCCCCAGGTGCCTGAGCCCCCTTGTGACGGGCCGGCTCCCTCGCAGTGAACAACTGGCTGGCGACAGTGACGTTGGGTCAGGCGGGCATGCACGCGACATACTACCACAAAGCCAGTGACCAGGTGAGGCCGTCGGGGATTGGCTGGGTGTGGGGTGCCTGGGGCTGCGCGTGCCCGAGAGTCCAGCCCAGGAGGCTGACTCGCGTGTGTGGGCCCGGCCCCTCCAGCTGCAGGTGGGTGTGGAGTTCGAGGCCAGCACCAGGATGCAGGACACAAGTGTCTCCTTCGGGTACCAGCTGGACCTGCCCAAGGCCAACCTCCTCTTCAAAGGTACGGGCTTCGGTCCCCCTGCGTGGGAAACAAGCAGGAGGGGACTCGGCTCTCAGCGGGGACGCGGGCCAGAGGAGATGGCCGACGGGAGATGGGGACGGACCCCACGTTACCCAGCAACGCTCGTTAAGGCGGGGGGGTGTCTGACCCCAAACTTTGCACATACCACGCCCCCGACACCCGCCAGCACCCCTCTCCCGGTCTGCACTCTTGGCCCTGGGTCGTCTTTTCTTCATGAATGGAAGGCAGGTTGGAGCGCAGCCAGCCCTGCCTCACTGTCCCACCTCAGGGAGACTGCCCGGTCACAGCGCCACCCAGAATCTTCCCCCAGGTTGACTGACTCATCTGAAGTTTCTTCTCACACCTCTGGCTCTCAGGTTTGGGGTGTGGAGACCACTCTGGAAAAGCCACTTCAGTGGGCCTGGCTCCAGCTGCTCAGGGCAGCCAGGGGAATTCTTGGTGGTCCAGTGGTTTGGGTTCTTTACTCTCAACTGCTGAGGGCCCAGGTTCAACCCCTGCTCAGGGAACTAAAATTCCACAAGCCATGTGGTATGGCAAAAAAATGTATCCTAAAAGCAGAGGTAGCCAGGAGGCGCGGGGAGGGGAGTTGTTTTGCCGCAGGGCCCACCTGGCCTGCGCGAGTCTGGAGCTCTTGCTCTGCGGTCAGCCGGGGCTCCAAGGCTTCTCCGCTCCCATTCAGAGTTCCACATCATGGGCCTGAGGGTGGGGCTGGGTCTGGATCAGGGATGAGGGAGAGCCTGGGCCCCAGGCCTGAGGCCTTGGCGGGCCGGCCCCTCGGCGCCCTGAGTGAACAACTGGCTGGCGACAGTGACGTTGGGTCAGGCGGGCATGCACGCGACATACTACCACAAAGCCAGTGACCAGGTGAGGCCGTCGGGGATTGGCTGGGTGTGGGGTGCCTGGGGCTGCGCGTGCCCGAGAGTCCAGCCCAGGAGGCTGACTCGCGTGTGTGGGCCCGGCCCCTCCAGCTGCAGGTGGGTGTGGAGTTCGAGGCCAGCACCAGGATGCAGGACACAAGTGTCTCCTTCGGGTACCAGCTGGACCTGCCCAAGGCCAACCTCCTCTTCAAAGGTACGGGCTTCGGTCCCCCTGCGTGGGAAACAAGCAGGAGGGGACTCGGCTCTCAGCGGGGACGCGGGCCAGAGGAGATGGCCGACGGGAGATGGGGACGGACCCCACGTTACCCAGCAACGCTCGTTAAGGCGGGGGGGTGTCTGACCCCAAACTTTGCACATACCACGCCCCCGACACCCGCCAGCACCCCTCTCCCGGTCTGCACTCTTGGCCCTGGGTCGTCTTTTCTTCATGAATGGAAGGCAGGTTGGAGCGCAGCCAGCCCTGCCTCACTGTCCCACCTCAGGGAGACTGCCCGGTCACAGCGCCACCCAGAATCTTCCCCCAGGTTGACTGACTCATCTGAAGTTTCTTCTCACACCTCTGGCTCTCAGGTTTGGGGTGTGGAGACCACTCTGGAAAAGCCACTTCAGTGGGCCTGGCTCCAGCTGCTCAGGGCAGCCAGGGGAATTCTTGGTGGTCCAGTGGTTTGGGTTCTTTACTCTCAACTGCTGAGGGCCCAGGTTCAACCCCTGCTCAGGGAACTAAAATTCCACAAGCCATGTGGTATGGCAAAAAAATGTATACTAAAAACAAAGGTAGCCAGGAGGCGCGGGGAGGGGAGTTGTTTTGCCGCAGAGCCCACCTGGCCTGCTCGATTCTGGAGCTCTTGCTCTGCGGTCAGCCGGGGCTCCAAGGCTTCTCCGCTCCCATTCAGAGTCCTCTGGACCCAACGTGTGGGGATGGCACTGGGGCGCCATAGAGGAGATTTCATTCAGCAGATGCTTAGCACCTGCTCTGTGAACAGCTGGGGACAGTGACGTGACCAGGCCCTGTCCCCCAGGGCTCACAGTTGCGGGGACAGACCCATCCCCAGAGAGCAGCTACCTGGTGTGGACAGGGATGGAAGGGGTGGTCCATGGGGTGGCGGAGGGCTTCCGGGGGGAGGGGCTGCTGCGCTCAGAGCTGAAGGAACTGGGCGGCGTGAACGGCAGGGTCAGTGGTCTGGCCAGTGACGTCTGACATGTTGGGGACGCGATGAGCCTGAGGCTCCTAGGGCTCTTAGCAGAGTCGTCCACTCGCAGGCTCCGTGGACAGCAACTGGATCGTGGGCGCCACACTGGAGAAGAAGCTCCCGCCCCTGCCCCTGACGCTGGCCCTCGGGGCCTTCCTGAATCACCGGAAGAACAAGTTCCAGTGCGGCTTTGGCCTCACCATTGGCTGAGCCCCCCAGCCCTGCCTTCCACGCCCTTTCTCCTTCAGATCCCACCTCCCTCTCCCCCTGCCACGGAGAGGAGACCTGAGCCTCCCTCCCCCTCCCATCCCTCCCTCCTTGGGGGTCAGGGGGCAGTGGAAAGGGGGGGACGCATCACCCCAGCAGCTTAGGGGGGGATTCTTGAATGACAGGCACAGCAGGATGCAGAGTACCAGGGGCAGCTTGCCCGGTGGGCCTGGGGTCCAGGAAGCGATTCTGGAGTCCAGGGGCATATGGGATTCTGCGCACCCGGGCAGAGGCGGCCAGACAACCTCAGGGAGGTGTTGGGGTGTCCCGTCCCCCCAAAAGGCCCTGGGCCCAGCCCCAAGGGGGCAGCAAGAAGAGGCGCTTCCCCATCCCCAGTCACTCCGCCCCCAGCCAATTTCCCATCCACCCCTCGGTATAAATCATGTTTATAAGTTATGGAAGAACTGGGACATTTTACAAGAAAAAAAAAAAACTACAAAAAATATACATGAAAAAAAAAGAAAAGGGAGGCCGCTGTTTCCTATGTGTCTGTGGCCAATCACTCCAGCCCCACCTCCCTGCTCGATTCTGGAGCTCTTGCTCTGCGGTCAGCCGGGGCTCCAAGGCTTCTCCGCTCCCATTCAGAGTCCTCTGGACCCAGCGTGTGGGGATGGCACTGGGGCGCCATAGAGGAGATTTCATTCAGCAGATGCTTAGCACCTGCTCTGTGAACAGCTGGGGACAGTGACGTGACCAGGCCCTGTCCCCCAGGGCTCACAGTTGCGGGGACAGACCCATCCCCAGAGAGCAGCTACCTGGTGTGGACAGGGATGGAAGGGGTGGTCCATGGGGTGGCGGAGGGCTTCCGGGGGGAGGGGCTGCTGCGCTCAGAGCTGAAGGAACTGGGCGGCGTGAACGGCAGGGTCAGTGGTCTGGCCAGTGACGTCTGACATGTTGGGGACGCGATGAGCCTGAGGCTCCTAGGGCTCTTAGCAGAGTCGTCCACTCGCAGGCTCCGTGGACAGCAACTGGATCGTGGGCGCCACACTGGAGAAGAAGCTCCCGCCCCTGCCCCTGACGCTGGCCCTCGGGGCCTTCCTGAATCACCGGAAGAACAAGTTCCAGTGCGGCTTTGGCCTCACCATTGGCTGAGCCCCCCAGCCCTGCCTTCCACGCCCTTTCTCCTTCAGATCCCACCTCCCTCTCCCCCTGCCACGGAGAGGAGACCTGAGCCTCCCTCCCCCTCCCATCCCTCCCTCCTTGGGGGTCAGGGGGCAGTGGAAAGGGGGGGACGCATCACCCCAGCAGCTTAGGGGGGGATTCTTGAATGACAGGCACAGCAGGATGCAGAGTACCAGGGGCAGCTTGCCCGGTGGGCCTGGGGTCCAGGAAGCGATTCTGGAGTCCAGGGGCATATGGGATTCTGCGCACCCGGGCAGAGGCGGCCAGACAACCTCAGGGAGGTGTTGGGGTGTCCCGTCCCCCCAAAAGGCCCTGGGCCCAGCCCCAAGGGGGCAGCAAGAAGAGGCGCTTCCCCATCCCCAGTCACTCCGCCCCCAGCCAATTTCCCATCCACCCCTCGGTATAAATCATGTTTATAAGTTATGGAAGAACTGGGACATTTTACAAGAAAAAAAAAAAAACTACAAAAAATATACATGAAAAAAAAAGAAAAGGGAGGCCTCTTTTTCCTATGTGTCTGTGGCCCATATGGCCTATCCCGTCCAGCCCCAACCTCCACAGTGGCCAGTAGGGGGCAAGGGAATCAAGCTTGGTCTCTGGCCAGAGCTCAGACCAGAGAGGGGAAGGACCTGGCCCAGGATCACACAGCCTCCCTGTGACCTCTATGGGGACATCACACAGGCTTTCCCTCCCCAGGAGGGTGCAGTCTGTGGTCACTCAGCCTGGCCTAGCCAGCGTCTCTGCAGAGGACTTTGTCCCTGTGAGTTGAGGCAACAGGGGTGAGGTGGGTAGGAGGAAAGGGCTGTGAGCTGGGACTCCGGGGTCTTTCCAGGTTTGCAAACGGGGCAGGGATGTTAGAACTTGATTCTAACAGATCAAAGCTTTCAAGAAACTTCCGGACAGCATTTGAGCATCTGGAAAGAGTTCAGAATTATTTACTTCCCTTGACGGGAAAAGGGCTCTGGCTCCTGGCTCCTGGTGGTGGGGGAGGGACGGGCTGGAGTCTGACTCATCGGTGGGGATAGCGAGGGGGGGCTGGGACCCCTGTGTCAGGCATCTGAAGCAGGGAAGGAGGCAGCAGGTTTTGCACGCATAGGGGTCAAACAAGCTGACATTGATAACCCTTCGCCAGACAGGGGAACTGAAACTCCATTTCACACGCACAGACTCGGGGAGCAGGCTGCTGGCCAGCAGTGACCCCTCATGGCCTGGAGAAGCCACTCCCTGCTGGGTCGTCTGAGGCCAGAGGCCCAGGGCTGGGCGGCCAGGGGGCTCCATTCCTGGGATGGGGGCATCCAGGCCCCACAGAATCCATAGGTCCCACCCTCTTAAAGGACCAGGAGCGGATCCCAGCCCCTCCAGTTCTTCCAGGTGGCATTACCATCCACCTCAACTCTGATTGTCCTCTCAGTTCAGGATGCCGTCTGCGAAACATTTGGGGTTCATGCTGAGCAGGGCTGCGGGGCGGGGAGGGGCAGCGAGTGCTCACTGTGGGCCATCACAGAAGTGAAGTCTGGGAAACACAGGGCCGGCTGTTTGCCAACTAACCCTACTTGTTCTCAGTACTTCGTACACACAGTAGCCTATTGCTTCACCAAATGAAAGATTAAGGGTAACTTTTCCCAGTTTTGTAGACCAAGAAACTGGATGTTCAGAGAGGCTAGGTCATTTGTTCAAGGTCACACAGCTGACCTACAGCAGAGCCTGGATTCAGGCCTGAGCAGTTTGGTTCCAAAGTCCCCAGTGCTAAGCGGGCACATGAATGGTTCAAGCCCCACAGAAGACACAATCCACAGTTGGGGAGACGTGCTGGATTTTCAGGTCTCAAACGGGGAAGGGGGCTCAGAGAGGCATTCTGTCAGCCCAGGAGGAAGCTTGTGTTAACATCCAGGTTTCACTCAAAGCCTGGACTCTCAGCAGATGCGGCACACTGTCCCTAGAACTCCCAGCCCACCTCCATCTGGGCCTCCATCTCCCCCCTGACTCGTCCCAGCCCCTCCTCCTGTGACCCTGAACTTCGGCCCCCACCCTCCCCCGTCCCAGCCCTTTCCCCAAATTCTCTCCATCCATCCGGTGGAAGAGAGGGACGGGGAGGGTACTGTGAGCAGCTGCCTGCTCCAACCCCTTCCGTGCCCAGCGTCCCCGCCCTAGCTCACCCACCCACCAGAATGGAGGAAGGCGCCTCAGGTACTGGGCGAGAAGTCATCTTTTCACGGGGGGCTGCTAGGCCTCCAAGCCTCGCCCCTGCCCCCGCCCCGCTGGGTGTGAACGGGGAGGACAGCCCACCTCGTGACCTGAGGGGGCTGGCCCGGCTTGCCCCAGCTCTAGAGGAGTGGGCGGGGCAGGGGAGCCTATAATTGGCCGAATCTGGGATCCCTGAGTCCCTGCTCAACCCCGGAGGCGAAGGACGCCGTTTTCCAGGAGCCGGTGAGAGGCAGAGTTGGGTATAGAGACCCATTCAGGGCGTCTGTGGCAGACGGGCTGCGGGGGAGGTGGAGGAGGTGACGGTGCGACGCCTGGGCTGGAGCAGAAGCCGGAGCAGGGGATGAGACCAGAGGCAGGGGACTGGACCTAGAGGGGTAGGGAGCAGAGGCATCCCGTTTGGACTGGAAGGTGGGTTCAAGGGCTGAGAGAGAAGCCGGAGCAACCGGGGTTTTAAAACCCTACTTGTTCCTAAAAAATGAAAGATTAAGGGTAACTTTTCCCAGTTTTGTAGACCAAGAAACTGGATGTTCAGAGAGGCTAGGTCATTTGTTCAAGGTCACACAGCTGACCTACAGCAGAGCCTGGATTCAGGCGGGAGCAGTTTGGTTCCAAAGTCCCCAGGGCTAAGCGGGCACATGAATGGTTCAAGCCCCACAGAAGACACAATCCACAGTTGGGGAGACGTGCTGGATTTACAGGTCTCAAAGGGGGAAAGGGGGGCTCAGAGAGGCATTCTGTCAGCCCAGGAGGAAGCTTGTGTTAACATCCAGGTTTCACTCAAAGCCTGGACTCTCAGCAGATGCGGCACACTGTCCCTAGAACTCCCAGCCCACCTCCATCTGGGCCTCCATCTCCCCCCTGACTCGTCCCAGCCCCTCCTCCTGTGACCCTGAACTTCGGCCCCCACCCTCCCCCGTCCCAGCCCTTTCCCCAAATTCTCTCCATCCATCCGGTGGAAGAGAGGGACGGGGAGGGTACTGTGAGCAGCTGCCTGCTCCAACCCCTTCCGTGCCCAGCGTCCCCGCCCTAGCTCACCCACCCACCAGAATGGAGGAAGGCGCCTCAGGTACTGGGCGAGAAGTCATCTTTTCACGGGGGGCTGCTAGGCCTCCAAGCCTCGCCCCTGCCCCCGCCCCGCTGGGTGTGAACGGGGAGGACAGCCCACCTCGTGACCTGAGGGGGCTGGCCCGGCTTGCCCCAGCTCTAGAGGAGTGGGCGGGGCAGGGGAGCCTATAATTGGCCGAATCTGGGATCCCTGAGTCCCTGCTCAACCCCGGAGGCGAAGGACGCCGTTTTCCAGGAGCCGGTGAGAGGCAGAGTTGGGTATAGAGACCCATTCAGGGCGTCTGTGGCAGACGGGCTGCGGGGGAGGTGGAGGAGGTGACGGTGCGACGCCTGGGCTGGAGCAGAAGCCGGAGCAGGGGATGAGACCAGAGGCAGGGGACTGGACCTAGAGGGGTAGGGAGCAGAGGCATCCCGTTTGGACTGGAAGGTGGGTTCAAAAGAGTAGCTGGACCTGTAGGAAAAACCAGACGAGCCGTAGCAGGAGCCCACGAGTTGTCGCTGTCGCTTACTGAGCACCTACGGAGTGCTCCCCCCCCACCCCTCCTACGGTCTCCGTTAATGGGAGGCGCTGGGGTGGCGGCCACGGGCCGCGCCACGGTAGCTACAGCGTCGGTCGAAGGACTTTAACATGAGGATTAAATTAGTGAATATGTAGAAGGCAGCAATTTAGACGTGAAGGTGGAGCTAAGAATGTGAAGGTAACGGTGAGGAATGCGAGGTCGGAACCTGGAAGGTCCAGCTGGAGCTCACCCGGGTGGAGGGGAGGGCGGGGTGAGTGGAATTTGAACCCTGGGAGAGGGATGGAATTTAGGCGGCGGCCGACCTGGGGATGGGGAGGTAGGAGAAGACGATGAGGGAAAGAAATTGACGGCCCTCGTTAAATCTTTGTGATTGGATTAGGCTGAAGGCTGGTCCGATGGGGCGGGGCTCTGAGTGGGAGGGGTTCTCCGCTGCTGTTGAGTGACAACGTCTCCCTCCTTCAGGCTGATCAATCGCAAGGCAGGAGATGAAGGTGCTGTGGGTTGCCTTGGTGGTCACCCTCCTGGCAGGTATGGGGGCAGGGCTTGCTCAGGTTCCACCCTCAGCTGTACCCCTTGCCCTCCTCCAGTCCCTGGGCCCCCTCTTCTGCTGGTCTGTCTCCCCAGGTCTGAGGTCTCTGTGACACTCTTTGGTTCTGAGAAGCTGTGTAGCTTTCTCTGAGCCTCAGTTTCCCCGTCCTTAAAATGAGAGTTATGACCCTTTCTAAGGCATTGCTGTCAGGCAGATATGAGCTGTAGCTAAAGGTCAGCTCTGACTAGGTGTATTCTCCATCACCCCAGCATGGCGGTACCTGGACACACAATCCACGCTTATCAAGTGATTAGACAGGCTGGGTGTCCCTCCACCCCGTCCCTGCCCACCAGGGCTCTAAAGAAGCCCGGCAGCAGCCTCTGCGAAGCACCTCCTCTGTACCAGGGACTGAGTGCCTGGAGCGGGCAGAGGACCCTGACCACTGTGAACTTGTGCCGTGCAGGATGCCAGGCAGATATGGATCCAGAGCTGGAGGTCCAGGAGGCCCTGGCACCAGAGCGGCCCCGGGAGCAGGGCGGCCAGTCCTGGGAGCAGGCGCTGAGCCGCTTCTGGGAGTACCTGCGCTGGGTGCAGACACTGTCTGACCAGGTGCAAGAGGAGCTGCTCAACACCCAGGTCATTCAGGAAGTGACGTGAGTGCCCTGCCCTGGCCCTGACCCTCCTGGCGGGCAGCGCCTTCTGGACCCTCAGCCTCCTCTGGCCTGGCTTTCTTTCTGTCCCCATCACCAACTCTTTGAGTCTCTGTTCATGTATTGCTTTCGTTCCACTTGGAGCTCCTGGCTCTCCCTCTCTCTGATTCTGTTCTTTTGGCCCTTCCTGTCTGGCGTGTTCCTCTCCATTTGTCCCTCCATCGCCCTAGCTCAGGATCCCTCTCTCTCTCTCTTCACGTGGGCACTGTGCCGTCCCGGCCCCCAGGGCTCTGATGGAGGAGACCATGAAGGAGGTGCAGGCCTACAGAGAGGAGCTGGAGGAGCAGCTGGGGCCCGTGGCCCAGGAGACACAGCAGCGCGTGTCCAAAGAGGTGCAGGCGGCACAGGCCCGGCTGGGCTCGGACATGGAGGAGGTGCGCAGCCGCCTGGCGCAGTACCGCGGCGAGGTGCAGTCCATGCTGGGTCAGACCACGGAGGAGCTGCGGAGCCGCATGGCGTCCCACCTGCGCAAGCTGCGCAAGCGGTTGCTCCGCGATGCCGACGACCTGAAGAAGCGCCTGGCCATCTACCAGGCTGGCTTGAGCGAGGGTGCCGAGCGCAGCGTGAGCGCCATACGCGAGCACCTCGGGCCCCTGGTGGAGCAGGGCCAGACTCGGGCCGCCACCCTGAACAGCCAGCCGCTGCAGGAGCGCGCCGACGCCTGGCACCAGAAGCTGCGCGGGCGGCTGGAGGAAGTGGGCGTCCGGGCCCAGGACCGCCTGGACAAGATGCGCGAGCAGCTGGAGGAGGTGCGCACCAAGGTGGAGGAGCAGGGCACCCAGATGCGGCTGCAGGCCGAGGCCCTCCATTCCCGCCTCAAGAGCTGGTTCGAGCCCCTGGTGGAAGACCTGCAGCGCCAGTGGGCCGGGTTGGTGGAGAAGGTGCAGTTGGCTCTGCGCCCCAGCCCCACCTCTCCGCCTAGCGAGAATCATTGAGCTCTGGGGGACTGCCCTGGGGGCCCCTCCTCTGGCCCCAGGCCTTGTGCGCCCCCGCCCCAGCTGTCCTCCTGGTGGGCCCTCCCTTAATAAAGATTCATCAAGCTTCATGGCAGCTGCTGGGCGTCTGTGTGTGATTTCTCACAGCTCACGCCTCGGTTTCTCTTTTCTTATCCTCCACAGGGGCCACGCAGTGCTCCATCCTACCCCTTCTGTCTGTATGTTTCTTTGTCTCTTCAAACTGTCTCTGCTTCTTTCTGTCCCCTTTGAGGGCTTCCAGCTGGATCAGCGGTAAAGAATCCACCGGCCATTCTGGAGACACGGGTTTGACCCATAGGTTGGGAAGATCCCCTGGAGAAGGCAATGGCATCCCACTCCGGCATTCTTGCCTGGAGATTCCCATACACAAAGGAGGCTGGCGCGCTACAGTCCATGCAGTCACGAAGAGTCAGGCAGAGCTGAAACAGCTTAGCATTCACACCTCCTAACTGCCCAGGAGACACAGCAGCGCGTGTCCAAAGAGGTGCAGGCGGCACAGGCCCGGCTGGGCTCGGACATGGAGGAGGTGCGCAGCCGCCTGGCGCAGTACCGCGGCGAGGTGCAGTCCATGCTGGGTCAGACCACGGAGGAGCTGCGGAGCCGCATGGCGTCCCACCTGCGCAAGCTGCGCAAGCGGTTGCTCCGCGATGCCGACGACCTGAAGAAGCGCCTGGCCATCTACCAGGCTGGCTTGAGCGAGGGTGCCGAGCGCAGCGTGAGCGCCATACGCGAGCACCTCGGGCCCCTGGTGGAGCAGGGCCAGACTCGGGCCGCCACCCTGAACAGCCAGCCGCTGCAGGAGCGCGCCGACGCCTGGCACCAGAAGCTGCGCGGGCGGCTGGAGGAAGTGGGCGTCCGGGCCCAGGACCGCCTGGACAAGATGCGCGAGCAGCTGGAGGAGGTGCGCACCAAGGTGGAGGAGCAGGGCACCCAGATGCGGCTGCAGGCCGAGGCCCTCCATTCCCGCCTCAAGAGCTGGTTCGAGCCCCTGGTGGAAGACCTGCAGCGCCAGTGGGCCGGGTTGGTGGAGAAGGTGCAGTTGGCTCTGCGCCCCAGCCCCACCTCTCCGCCTAGCGAGAATCATTGAGCTCTGGGGCACTGCCCTGGGGGCCCCTCCTCTGGCCCCAGGCCTTGTGCGCCCCCGCCCCAGCTGTCCTCCTGGTGGGCCCTCCCTTAATAAAGATTCATCAAGCTTCATGGCAGCTGCTGGGCGTCTGTGTGTGATTTCTCACAGCTCACGCCTCGGTTTCTCTTTTCTTATCCTCCACAGGGGCCACGCAGTGCTCCATCCTACCCCTTCTGTCTGTATGTTTCTTTGTCTCTTCAAACTGTCTCTGCTTCTTTCTGTCCCCTTTGAGGGCTTCCAGCTGGATCAGCGGTAAAGAATCCACCGGCCATTCTGGAGACACGGGTTTGACCCATAGGTTGGGAAGATCCCCTGGAGAAGGCAATGGCATCCCACTCCGGCATTCTTGCCTGGAGATTCCCATACACAAAGGAGGCTGGCGCGCTACAGTCCATGCAGTCACGAAGAGTCAGGCAGAGCTGAAACAGCTTAGCATTCACACTCCTCCTAACTGCTCACGTCGTTCTCGTCCCTGACTCTTACCGTGCTGTCTCTGAGACAAGGTTCTGGAACAGATTCACCAGTGGGCCAAACCCTGTGGCTGCCCCTGACCACTGTGGGCAAGAGAAAAGCAACTTTTCTGAGCCTCTGTTGGCCTAGCTTCGTGACTCAAAAGACTTGAGACATTGAACGTACATATGAACACTGAGCCATTTTCCGGACTTCCCTGGTGGTCCAGTGGTAAAGAATCTGCCTTCCAGTGTAGGGCATGCAGGTTCCATTCCTGGTCAGGGAACTAAGATCCTACATGCTCTGGGGCTACTAAGCTGCATGCTCTGGACCCCTCATGCGAGAATGAAGACCCAGTGCAGCAAAAAAAAAAACAACACTTTTTTTTTTCAAATTGAGCCAGTTTAAATTTTTTTCCCCATTCTCATTTTCCCTCCTGCCTCGTCTGGTTCAGTTCTGCCTCCTTCCCACCTCTGTCTCCTCCCCATTCTCCCTGAGAGGCTTTGTGTTTCTGGCTTCTGCTTTGCCTCCGCTGCCATCTTTTCTCTCTCCCTCTCCTTGTCTGTCTTGCCCCCTGGTGCTTCTGATTTCTTTTTCCCTTCAGGCTTGCCCTCATCGCCATGTTGTTGCATACAGATCCTCTATCTTTCTCCCGTCGTTCTTTATTTAGGTGCATTGGGTCTTAGTTGTGGCATGTGGGATCTTTCCCCCCCCCCGTCAAGGGGGTTTGTGTCCCTCGTTTTTTTTCTTACGCCTCGGTTTCTCTTTTCTTATCCTCCACAGGGGCCACGCAGTGCTCCATCCTACCCCTTCTGTCTGTATGTTTCTTTGTCTCTTCAAACTGTCTCTGCTTCTTTCTGTCCCCTTTGAGGGCTTCCAGCTGGATCAGCGGTAAAGAATCCACCGGCCATTCTGGAGACACGGGTTTGACCCATAGGTTGGGAAGATCCCCTGGAGAAGGCAATGGCATCCCACTCCGGCATTCTTGCCTGGAGATTCCCATACACAAAGGAGGCTGGCGCGCTACAGTCCATGCAGTCACGAAGAGTCAGGCAGAGCTGAAACAGCTTAGCATTCACACTCCTCCTAACTGCTCACGTCGTTCTCGTCCCTGACTCTTACCGTGCTGTCTCTGAGACAAGGTTCTGGAACAGATTCACCAGTGGGCCAAACCCTGTGGCTGCCCCTGACCACTGTGGGCAAGAGAAAAGCAACTTTTCTGAGCCTCTGTTGGCCTAGCTTCGTGACTCAAAAGACTTGAGACATTGAACGTACATATGAACACTGAGCCATTTTCCGGACTTCCCTGGTGGTCCAGTGGTAAAGAATCTGCCTTCCAGTGTAGGGCATGCAGGTTCCATTCCTGGTCAGGGAACTAAGATCCTACATGCTCTGGGGCTACTAAGCTGCATGCTCTGGACCCCTCATGCGAGAATGAAGACCCAGTGCAGCAAAAAAAAAAACAACACTTTTTTTTTTCAAATTGAGCCAGTTTAAATTTTTTTCCCCATTCTCATTTTCCCTCCTGCCTCGTCTGGTTCAGTTCTGCCTCCTTCCCACCTCTGTCTCCCTCCCATTCTCCCTGAGAGGCTTTGTGTTTCTGGCTTCTGCTTTGCCTCCGCTGCCATCTTTTCTCTCTCCCTCTCCTTGTCTGTCTTGCCCCCTGGTGCTTCTGATTTCTTTTTCCCTTCAGGCTTGCCCTCATCGCCATGTTGTTGCATACAGATCCTCTATCTTTCTCCCGTCGTTCTTTATTTAGGTGCATTGGGTCTTAGTTGTGGCATGTGGGATCTAGTTCCCTAACCAAGCCCAGGCCCCCTACGTTGAGAGCTCAGAGTCTTAGGCACTGGACCAGCGGGGAAGTTCGTGTCCCCTCATTCTTGTTCCTTCTGTCTTCCGACTGGTGATTGGCCTCTGGTCTACCCTGACAAGCCTACCAGGTGCTGAGTGCAGGCTGCAGAGAGGCGCACTCTGGGAGGGTCAACAGCCCGTGATGTTTAGGGCTAGAGAAGCCAGCAGGAAGCATGGCTGGAGCCTAGAGATGCCTACACTCTCCCCTCCCACGCCGTTCGTTCTCCAAGGAGGAGAGCAGGGTTCTAACCACAGGACAGGCCAGGTCTTGTGTCTCCCAGGCTGACCTCTGCCTGCTTTGGCTCCAACACACTCGGCACTCTTTTCCCTGGAGCTGCCTTGTTTGTCCCGATGGAATCAACCCCTTCCCCCCACCAGATGACTCACCCTTGGGGCTGAGTGCAGAGGGGACGTTATCTGGGGGCTCAGAGGCAGGGGGCCTAGTCCCACCCTAGTCAGGAGAGTATCCTCCTCTGACTCAAAGTGTGCCCAGGACTTAGGGCCGAGCCTCTCGAGCCCGGTTCCCAAGCTGTCAGTGAGGGTGGGGCGTCAGCCATACTGTCCACTGGACGAGCTGGATCTCAAATTCTCCCGTGCGAAGCCAACTAAACAGAGGGTTTAAAAGCCCCCGACCCCGGCAGGATCCCCACGATGCGGGCTACTAAGCTGCATGCTCTGGACCCCTCATGCGAGAATGAAGACCCAGTGCAGCAAAAAAAAAAACAACACTTTTTTTTTTCAAATTGAGCCAGTTTAAATTTTTTTCCCCATTCTCATTTTCCCTCCTGCCTCGTCTGGTTCAGTTCTGCCTCCTTCCCACCTCTGTCTCCCTCCCATTCTCCCTGAGAGGCTTTGTGTTTCTGGCTTCTGCTTTGCCTCCGCTGCCATCTTTTCTCTCTCCCTCTCCTTGTCTGTCTTGCCCCCTGGTGCTTCTGATTTCTTTTTCCCTTCAGGCTTGCCCTCATCGCCATGTTGTTGCATACAGATCCTCTATCTTTCTCCCGTCGTTCTTTATTTAGGTGCATTGGGTCTTAGTTGTGGCATGTGGGATCTAGTTCCCTAACCAAGCCCAGGCCCCCTACGTTGAGAGCTCAGAGTCTTAGGCACTGGACCAGCGGGGAAGTTCGTGTCCCCTCATTCTTGTTCCTTCTGTCTTCCGACTGGTGATTGGCCTCTGGTCTACCCTGACAAGCCTACCAGGTGCTGAGTGCAGGCTGCAGAGAGGCGCACTCTGGGAGGGTCAACAGCCCGTGATGTTTAGGGCTAGAGAAGCCAGCAGGAAGCATGGCTGGAGCCTAGAGATGCCTACACTCTCCCCTCCCACGCCGTTCGTTCTCCAAGGAGGAGAGCAGGGTTCTAACCACAGGACAGGCCAGGTCTTGTGTCTCCCAGGCTGACCTCTGCCTGCTTTGGCTCCAACACACTCGGCACTCTTTTCCCTGGAGCTGCCTTGTTTGTCCCGATGGAATCAACCCCTTCCCCCCACCAGATGACTCACCCTTGGGGCTGAGTGCAGAGGGGACGTTATCTGGGGGCTCAGAGGCAGGGGGCCTAGTCCCACCCTAGTCAGGAGAGTATCCTCCTCTGACTCAAAGTGTGCCCAGGACTTAGGGCCGAGCCTCTCGAGCCCGGTTCCCAAGCTGTCAGTGAGGGTGGGGGCGTCAGCCATACTGTCCACTGGACGAGCTGGATCTCAAATTCTCCCGTGCGAAGCCAACTAAACAGAGAGGGTGTCCTGCCTCAGGACAGCATCCCCCGCCCCCGCCCTGACCCCGGCAGGGATCCAGAAGGACAGCCTGAAGTCCGGGAAGGGGAGGGAGAAGATGAGGGACAAAGAAGGGGAGGACGCTTAACCTCTCACTGCGCTGCTGAGTGTTCTTGGCCGACCTCGATTGCCCCATCTGTAAACAGCAGCTCCTATAGCTGAAACACGGATGAGACTAGCGGGTGGACAGAAGTGGTCGTTCTGTTCTCACGGGATGGGTGGGGAGGAGGGGGCACTCGGGTGGACATGTGGGGAGCAGTGGGTGCTCACAGAGGAAGCAGATGTCGGCGGGAAGGCTGCTGGGGGCCCCTGTGAGGCATGGGCTGCACGGAGCTGGCCAGACGGCTGTTGCAATCCTGCCAAAGCCATGTCTGCCTCTCCCCTTTCGTAACCATCCCCCCTCACCCCAAGGCTGACACGTGGGTGTGGGGGCACCCGGCCAGCCAACCTGGAGTCTGGGGCCAGGGCCACCCTCCGCCAGCTGCCAGGGTTCACTAGCAGTCAAAGGCAGCTGGGCGGAAGGGGGACGCTTTGGACAGCAGCCCCGGGGGGGTTGAGATGGTGGAAGGAAAAGAGGGTGGTGCTTGGTATTCTGAGCAGCCGGAGAGGGTGCAGAAAACCAGATGGAGTGTTTACCAGCGCCCTGGAGGCCTGGACAGTGGGGGAGCAGAGAGACTTCTGGTGGGGCTGTTACGAGGGGCACACATCAGGAGTCTTGCCGCTGAGGTTTTGCACTTCGGACAGGCTGAAAGGACCTCTCTCAGGGAACTCCCTGGAGGACCAGTGGTTAGGACCCCAAGCTTTCAGTGCCACGGCCCCTGGGTGCAATCTCCGGTAGGGGAACTAAGATCCTGCAGATCTGTGTAGTGGGAACCCAGACTCCTGGAGGTCGTTTTAGCCGAAGACACCAGCTACAAAGGGACAAGGGATGGTAGAATTGGCTTGGGGACATCGTGTGAATTGAGTTAGTGAGTTAGGCATATTTGTTTTGTCTTTCAGTATTTATCTGTTTGGTTGCCCCGGGTCTTAGTTGCAACATGTGGGGTCTTTTAATCGCAGCATGTGGGATCCCGACCAGGGATCGAACCCAGGCCCCCTGTGTCGGGAGCTCAGACTCTTAGCCACTGGACCACCAAGGACGTCCTGAGTAAGTGAGTGAGTGAGCGTTACTAAAGGAACCCTCCCTGAGGCGGGGAGAAGGAAAGGGAGCAGGAGAGACCCCTCAGGGAAGATGACCACAGAGAGAGCAGGAAGGCTGTCCCCTTAGTGGGGACAATGGCAGCCTGAGGTCCCCACCAGTCAGGGAAATGTGGACGTTCAGGTGTTGAACAACAGAATGCTTTGGGCCTAAGGCTTCAGGCCTGTGTCCCACCTGATCCCACCACCATCAGGGAAGGGTGGAAGTGGAGAAGGCGGGTGGGCACAGGAGGGCAGGTGGCCAGGTGAGGGTCTATGGGAAAGGAGATTAACCTCACCCTCACCCCCACCCCCCTGGCATCAAGAAGGCCCTGGGCCAGGCCGAGTCTCCTCACTGTGCTGTCCTCAGTGGCCAGGAAGGAACCTTCAGAGTGCCCCTCCAGACCCACCCCACCACAGAGCTCCTTCTGTCCCTCTCCATTCTGTTGGTGCCTCTCTCTTCATGGTTTGGGAGGTCAAAGTGGAATGAGATCCTGAGAATTTGAGACTTGGAAGAGTGAAGCTATCACGGGCCTAGGGCACAGGCTTAAACGACCCTTTAGAGCTCTGAAGCCCATTCTGTGCCCTGGTTCTCATATCGTGCACCAATATTCACCCCACCCCCTACCCGGCATCTCCACCTGCCCGGCTGGTCCACTGGGTGGCAATCTGCCCAGAGGAGCCCTAGCAACGGATGACGTAGTCAATCGCTCTCCTTTGAGATTGGCTGGTTTGCACTTACCCGCCTAGAAGAGCAGGTAACCAGTCTAACCAGAGCTAAGAGCAAGGCAATTCGTAGCATCGTGAACCCGACCTGATAGTTCTAGTACCATCCACCTCATTCTAACCATGACTGCTAGAAACACATGCAATGATCTCCTTTCTCATTCTGGAATCTCATCCGAAAGGGCTCCCATTATGGAAATGTTTGCGCCCTTGCTTTCTCTCCTTGCTGACAAGCAGGGGCTATTCTGTAGCTATGCATGGGCTTCTCATTGCTGGCTTCTCCTGTTGCAGAGCATGGGCTCTAGGCAGGCAGCCTTCAGTAGTTTTAGTGCATGGGCTTAACTGTTTCACCGCATTTGGAATCTTCCCAGACCAGGGATCAAACCTGTGTCCCTTGCACTGGCAGGTGGATTCTTAACCACTGAACCACCAGGGAAATTCCCCATGTCCTTTATTAGATAGATTTCATATGAGGAGTCTAACTACTGTTGTCCAGTTGGTATATGTATATATCCTGTAGCAATTTCATCAAAAAATTACTAATGTTTAACTTGGGTGATTTATTTATTTAGCATTTTGGAGTCAAATCAAATGGTTTCCCAAACATTTTCCTCTACTTTCTCTTTGTCCTACTCTACTTTCAGATCAGATTCTTTCCCTCACTTTCAAAACGAAAGAAAATGGTTTTTTTTTTTTTTTTTTTTTGGGCGGGGGTCGGGTTGGGGAAGGAGGGGAGCGGTCGGGCCACTTCCATTGGTCTTTCATTTGTCTGTTTTCATCCGTCTTTGTTCTTTGGCCCATGTGGGCCTCCCACCGCGGTGGCGTCTGTCGTCGCAGAGCGCCGGCTCAGTGACTGGACACATCGGTCCAGCCACTCCGCGGCACGCGGCACGTGGGATGAGGGTTACAAGATGTGGGGTTTCCTTTCGGGCGATGAAATGTTCTCAAATTAGAAAAATGCTGCAAACTCTGTGAACATAACAAAAATAATTAAATTGCCCACTTTATTTATTTTTGGCAGCACTGCAACATGTGTGGGATCTGAATTTCCCGACCAGGGAGCAGGCCTGGACCCCTGCAGTGGAAGCTCCAAGTCTTCGCCACTGGGACCACCAGGGAAGTCCACAATGTGCACGTTAAATGGATGACTGTTATGGTATGTGAATGTCTCCATTTTTAAAATTTTTAAAAAATATTTTTTATTTAAAAAAAAATATTTTTTTGCCTCTCAGTCATCATTTATTTTTCATCCATCTTTATTTTTTGGCCTGTGTGGGCCTCCCATCACAGTGGCCTCTCTCGTCACAGAGCACTGGCTCTGGGCATGTGCGCTTTAGAGTGCTGTCTCATAATTGGAAACACCGGGCTTCCCCTGGTGGTCCAGCGGGTAAGGACACCGCCTTGCAGTGCAAGGGGCGCCGGTTCGATCCCTGGCCTGGGAAGATCCCACGTGCTGCGGAGCGGCTGGACCGATGTGTCCAATTACCGAGCCGGAGCTCTGGAGCGCATGCGCCCAGAGCCAGTGCTCTGCAACAACAGAGGCCACCACGATAGGAGGCCCACACGGGCCAAAGAACAAAGACGGATGAAAATAGAGAAATGAAAGACCAATAGAAGTGGCCAGCCCATCCCCCTCCCTCCCCATCCTACCCCCCCAAAAGATAAATAAAAATTAAAAAAAAAAAATTGGAAACACCGGTCCAGCCCTTCCTCTGCACGTGGCGTCTTCCCAGGCCAGGGATTGAACTGGTGCCCCTTGCACTGCAAGGCAGACTCTCTACCCATTGGACCACCAGGGAAGCCCTGAATGTCTCCATTTTTAAAATGTGTTTCCTTTTCCAATAGCTCAACTTAAAAAAAAAAAAAAAGAATGGATGGAGATCTTTCAGATAAAGGCAGAAAGAAGAGATGAAAGAGGGGATAGATGAACCTCTCTTCCATTCCTGACTTCCCTGTCACAGCCTAGAGCAGCCAGAGAGGTGAGAGGTTAGGGATAACGGGACGGAAGTGAGCGTAGGATTTCAGGGGACAGGGACTGGGGTCCTGACTGAGGCAGGGACCCCGGGATGGACGGTCTTGTGACCACAAAGCTGCAGGCTCAGAGATGCCCCCTGGACCCAGACACACACACTGGGGTCTCAGGGCTCCCCGCTCCCATCCCCTCTCCCAGCTTGTGATCTCTCTACTCCTGCCCCTCACCCAGAGTTGTTTTTGAGCCACCCCCGAAGTCCACGCTGAGCGACCTTCAGCCTGTTGCTGCTCTGGATAACAGAGATGGGCAAACATTGCAAGCAGCCAACAGCTCATGCCGACCTTGGAGCCCAGGCAGGGTCAGAGACCTTCCTCTCAGCCCTTTTTTTTTTTGTGTGGGCCTCCCCTCACAGTGGCCTCTCGTCACAGAGCACTGGCTCTGGGCATGTGCGCTTTAGAGTGCTGTCTCATAATTGGAAACACCGGGCTTCCCCTGGTGGTCCAGCGGGTAAGGACACCGCCTTGCAGTGCAAGGGGCGCCGGTTCGATCCCTGGCCTGGGAAGATCCCACGTGCTGCGGAGCGGCTGGACCGATGTGTCCAATTACCGAGCCGGAGCTCTGGAGCGCATGCGCCCAGAGCCAGTGCTCTGCAACAACAGAGGCCACCACGATAGGAGGCCCACACGGGCCAAAGAACAAAGACGGATGAAAATAGAGAAATGAAAGACCAATAGAAGTGGCCAGCCCATCCCCCTCCCTCCCCATCCTACCCCCCCAAAAGATAAATAAAAATTAAAAAAAAAAAATTGGAAACACCGGTCCAGCCCTTCCTCTGCACGTGGCGTCTTCCCAGGCCAGGGATTGAACTGGTGCCCCTTGCACTGCAAGGCAGACTCTCTACCCATTGGACCACCAGGGAAGCCCTGAATGTCTCCATTTTTAAAATGTGTTTCCTTTTCCAATAGCTCAACTTAAAAAAAAAAAAAAAGAATGGATGGAGATCTTTCAGATAAAGGCAGAAAGAAGAGATGAAAGAGGGGATAGATGAACCTCTCTTCCATTCCTGACTTCCCTGTCACAGCCTAGAGCAGCCAGAGAGGTGAGAGGTTAGGGATAACGGGACGGAAGTGAGCGTAGGATTTCAGGGGACAGGGACTGGGGTCCTGACTGAGGCAGGGACCCCGGGATGGACGGTCTTGTGACCACAAAGCTGCAGGCTCAGAGATGCCCCCTGGACCCAGACACACACACTGGGGTCTCAGGGCTCCCTGCTCCCATCCCCCTCTCCCAGCTTGTGATCTCTCTACTCCTGCCCCTCACCCAGAGTTGTTTTTGAGCCACCCCCGAAGTCCACGCTGAGCGACCTTCAGCCTGTTGCTGCTCTGGATAACAGAGATGGGCAAACATTGCAAGCAGCCAACAGCTCATGCCGACCTTGGAGCCCAGGCAGGGTCAGAGACCTTCCCCTGGGTGTGGGGCAGGTGGGGGCAGAGGTCTTTTCTGACTTGTTAGGCAGAGTGAAAGGGCTGACTTCAAATTTACCCCTTGCTAACTGGGGAGCCCAACTGCCCACAGCCTCAGTCTCCTCATCTATAAAATGGGAATGAAGAAAAAAATTGGACACTTCACAGGGTTGAGGTTAATTCAGTGAGTTAATGCTCTGAAGGCCCAAGGGGTAGTGAATGGTCAGAAAATGCAAGCGTAATCATTAGCAAAGAACACGGACAGCATGGCTTTGCAGTGTGTCTGGCGTGAATTGGGGCACTTTAGGTTGACGATCTGCTTTACTCTGGTGTATAGGCACTTAGTCCATGACTCTGGTTCCTGGAGGAGAAACAGGCCCAGAGACGTTAAGCCAGATACACCAGGTCACACAGCAGCAAGGAGGTGGAGACAAACCCTGAACCCAACACCACACTGCTTCTGCCAACACCATGCAAGGTGGGTTTTGTTTTTTGTTCTTGTTCTTTTTTAATCATGGTAAAACACGTAACATCAGGCTCACCATTTTAACAATTTTTTATATGTATGGTTCAGCGGCATTAAGTAGATTCACAGTCTTGTACAACCGTCACCTCTATCCATTTCCAGAATATTTTCATCATCCCAGATAGAAACTCCAGGAGATTCCGTTTCACTGATGACGTTCGGTGGCTTTGTCAGTAAAGAATCCGCCTAACAATGCAGGAGACCCAGGTTTAATCCCTACGTCGTAAAGATCCCTTGGAGGAAGAAATGGTGACCCACTCCTGTATTCTTGCTGGGAAAATCCCATGACAGCAGCCTGGCAGGCGATGGGGTCACCAAGAGTCGTACACAGCTGAGCGACTAACACACACACATGGGCAGTGAGGAACTCTAGGGAACATGAGCTGAGCACCTACTGTGTGTCAGAGTCCACACGGGGCCCACTGGAATGGATCACATCCTTCCAGAAGCCCCCTGTACCATCCTGTACACTCACTCAGGTTGTGGCTGAAATGGGATCGTCGGACTGGGTGCGTGCTCAGTCATGTCTGACTCTCTGCGACCCCATGGACTGTAGCCCGCCAGGCTCTTCTGTCCATGGGATTCTCCAAGCAAGGATACTGGAATAGGCTGCCATTTCCTTCTCCAAGGGTTGTCAGAATCACCACATAAAAACACAAGACGGGCTTCCCTGGCAGCTCAATGGTGAAGAGTTCGCCTGCCAACACAGGAGACATGAGTTCGATCCCTGATCTGGGAAGATCCCACATGCTGTGGAGCAACGAAGCCCGTGAGCCACAACTATGGAGCCTGTGCTCTAGAGCCTCGGAGCCACAACTGTGGAGCCCATGGGCCGCAACGACTGAAGCCTGTGAGCCCTACAGCCCGAGTTCTACCACAAGAAGAGCCACTGCAACGATAAGCTTGCTCACCTCAACTAGAAAGTAACCCCCACTCCCTGCAGCTACAGAAGAACCTGTAGCAGCAGTGAAACCCCACAATAGCCAGAAATAAATAAATAAATAAATAAATAAATATTTAAAAAAAAAAACACAGGATGCTAGTTAGATTTGGATTTCAGACACATGACAAATAAGTGTTAGTATACTTTCCAAATATTACATGGGACTTAACACACAAAAAAAGATTCCTTATTTATCTGTAATTCAAATGTCACCAGGCAGCCTGTGTTTCATCTGGCAATATTTGACCAAAGAATCTGGCCCGAGGTTTCCCGGCTAAACTGCTGCATCCTCCAGGAGATAAGAGGTTCATTTTCTTTCTGTCTGGTGTCTGGCTGAAGCCTGATGTTGACAATCTCTTACTAAGCTCTCCCTCGCAGGCCTCACCCAACTTTCCTGTGGACCCTGGGAGGCAGCACTTACTACCATGCCCCTTTTACAGAAGGAAACATTGAGTCCAGAGAAGGGAAGGTATTCACCCTGGTCAAGCGGTGAGTGTGTGTCTGGTCCTGTAGTCCTGTGACCAAGGGATCTCAGAGACAAAAGAAATAATAATAGACAGCTCTGATCTGTGAGCACCTACATCGCCAGCTTCCACTTTAAGGGTTTCCCTTAGGGCTTCTCTGGTGGTCCCATGGTTAAGACTCTGAACTTCCAATGCAGGTAGGAAGGGATCGAGAACTAAGATCCCCCACGCCACACAGTAAGATCAAATAAAATTTTAATTTAAAAAATTGTTTTTAAAGTTCTTTGTTATCAGGTCATTTCATTAACATCCTAAAGTATGGACTGTGGGCCCATTTGATGAAGGAGGAAACGGAAGTCCCAAAGAGGGGCTCTCACATGAGGTTGACCCAGGATGTGAACCCAGTTCAGCAGAGGAAGCCAAAGAACCTTCTGTCGTCCCCTGTCAGGTTAGGGTGGTGGGAGGGTAAGAAGGAGGTCAGCAGGGGCGGGCGTGGCCGCTGACGGTCACTGTCACCGGGGCCCCTCTCTCTGAAGTCCCCGCCAAGGGGCGTGGGGAAGCGGCCAGGGGAGGGCTCTGCTCCGTGCAGCCTGCCCCGCCCCCAGCCAGGAGAGCCGAGCACCGAGGAACGGAGGCCCCCAGAAATGTCGTTCTCTGGACGCGGGCCCCGGGCCCTGCCCTCCCTCTGCTTCTGCCTTCTGGCCCTGGCCTGTGTTGTGGGTGAGGAGGAGCAGGTGGGGGCAGGGGGACCCGCAGCAGCCTGGGTGTGAGTGGGATGTGCTGCGAGGCAGGTGCGGTGTGTGTCTGGGACTCTGTGTCGGGGGGGCTGGGCGTGGGGACTGTGCGCGGGGTGGGTACAGACGGCACTGGTCGTGAATCTGCCCCTGTGTGTGTCAGCCGTGGTGGTGAACGTGTGTGTTTGTGTGAGCACACATTGGTATGCTCGTGCGCACAGGGGTGTTTTTTGTGGGTAGGTATGCGAAAGATTTGAGGAGAGAGCCCGTGGGAGGGTGTCTGTGTGTACTACTACGTGAGTATGTCTGAGTTTGCATACACATTTAGAAATTATATTTTGGCCAAGCCACGAGGCATGTGGGATCTTAGTTCCTGACCAGGATGGAACCCATGCCCCTGCATTGGAAATGCAGAGTCTTAGGTGGGAGTGTGTGTCTGGTCCTGTAGTCCTGTGACCAAGGGATCTCAGAGACAAAAGAAATAATAATAGACAGCTCTGATCTGTGAGCACCTACATCGCCAGCTTCCACTTTAAGGGTTTCCCTTAGGGCTTCTCTGGTGGTCCCATGGTTAAGACTCTGAACTTCCAATGCAGGTAGGAAGGGATCGAGAACTAAGATCCCCCACGCCACACAGTAAGATCAAATAAAATTTTAATTTAAAAAATTGTTTTTAAAGTTCTTTGTTATCAGGTCATTTCATTAACATCCTAAAGTATGGACTGTGGGCCCATTTGATGAAGGAGGAAACGGAAGTCCCAAAGAGGGGCTCTCACATGAGGTTGACCCAGGATGTGAACCCAGTTCAGCAGAGGAAGCCAAAGAACCTTCTGTCGTCCCCTGTCAGGTTAGGGTGGTGGGAGGGTAAGAAGGAGGTCAGCAGGGGCGGGCGTGGCCGCTGACGGTCACTGTCACCGGGGCCCCTCTCTCTGAAGTCCCCGCCAAGGGGCGTGGGGAAGCGGCCAGGGGAGGGCTCTGCTCCGTGCAGCCTGCCCCGCCCCCAGCCAGGAGAGCCGAGCACCGAGGAACGGAGGCCCCCAGAAATGTCGTTCTCTGGACGCGGGCCCCGGGCCCTGCCCTCCCTCTGCTTCTGCCTTCTGGCCCTGGCCTGTGTTGTGGGTGAGGAGGAGCAGGTGGGGGCAGGGGGACCCGCAGCAGCCTGGGTGTGAGTGGGATGTGCTGCGAGGCAGGTGCGGGTGTGTGTCTGGGACTCTGTGTCGGGGTGGCTGTGCGTGAAGACTGTACGCGGGGTTGGTACAGACGACACTGGTCGTGAATCTGCCCCTGTGTGTGTCAGCCGTGGTGGTGAACGTGTGTGTTTGTGTGAGCACACATTGGTATGCTCGTGCGCACAGGGGTGTTTTTAGTGGGTAGGTATGCGAAAGATTTGAGGGAGAGAGCCCGTGGGAGGGTGTCTGTGTGTACTACTACGTGAGTATGTCTGAGTTTTGCATACACATTTAGAAATTATATTTTGGCCAAGCCACGAGGCATGTGGGATCTTAGTTCCCTGACCAGGGATGGAACCCATGCCCCCTGCATTGGAAATGCAGAGTCTTAACCACTGAACCCCCAGAGAAGCCTCTCTGCACATGCATTTAAAATATCACTATATATTTACAGTGCCTCCAATGTGCAGAAACTAGTCCAGGTGCCTTCCGCGTGTTAACCCTGAACTCTCACAATAGCCCTATAAGTAGGTCCTGTCATAAGCCCATTCTACAGAATAGGACACTGAGTCTTGAAGTGGTTAAGTCATTGGCCAAGGGCACCCCACAGGTCACAAGGGTGCCTCTGTACATGCATGTACACCTGTACCCGTGGGATGGCTGGTCTCTGTAGGTGAGGCTTTGCCCAGGTGCAGAGGTGCCCGTCAGACAGGTGTGTGAACCCCTGGCCCACAGGCCTGACACGCTGCTTTGCCATCCTCCGTCCCCAGGGATGTCCCTTACTGTCAGACAATACAATGGGGGTCACAGAAAAAAGGAGAGCAGCAAGATCAGCTCGTCAGGGAGGCACGGGGGGCGAGGGTTACAGACTGAGGGAGAAAACCACAGGCAGATGGAGGGCTGACGGGGGTCCTGGGCACAGAGGATGAAAGGAGGTGAGCGATGGCTGAAGGAGGACGGGGTCAGAGGGATGTAGAGTGAGTGAGGAGACTGGAAAGAGGCCACCAGCAGTGCGAGTGATGGCGAGCGTGGAGGGAAGGGAGAGGGATGGGCTCGGGGGCCCAGCGGTCCCAAGGTGCCCTCTGGTCCCATCTAGCATGCCAGCAAATAGAGCCTGAGGGCACGCAGAGCCCCCAGCTTGAGCGGGCCGGTCCCAGTCGTTCCTGGAGCCTGGTTCCAGGCAAGGTGAAGGAGTGGATGGAGACACTGGTGACCAGGACCCGCGCGAGGTGGAACTGGTTCTGGTGAGCATGCACAGAAGAGGGCTGGGGGCCTGGTTCTCAGGAAGGAGGAAGCAGAGGCCTGGACTCCTGTGTCTGGGGGAGGAGGGGCAGGGGTCTGGATCCTGGGGCTTGGGGAGGAGGGGCTGGGGGTCTGGACTTCAGGGACTGAGAGAGGAGGGGCTGGAGGTCTGGACTCCAGGGACTGAGAGAGGAGGGGCTGGTCCTGAACTCCCAGGGATCCCAGGGATCAGGGCTGGGTGGGGGCAGTGCTGAGATCCTGGGGCCTGAGAAGGCTAGAGCATAAGAGCAGAGAGCGGAGGATCCTGGGTCAGAGGGAGGCAGGGGTAAACGGAACAGATGTCTTCAAGGATGCTGGGGTTTCCACTGTGACGTCCCCTCCCTCGCAGGGGCCCCACGGCCTTCCAGGGCTTCATGCAGACCTACTATGAGGACCACCTGAAGGACCTGGGCTCCCGCACCCAGGCCTGGCTCCGCAGCTCCAAGGACAGCTTCTTGAACAAGACCCACAGCCTGTGTCCCCAGATGTTCTGCGGGAACAGTAATTCAAAATAAAGTGCCACGGCCTCTGCAATCAACATAGCCTCCTGTGTGTGTCCCTGTCCCAGTCCGCCTTGGACTTGGCCAGAGATAACCCCTCCCCCCACAGAGGTTGAGGAGTGAGGAAGTGACACGTGGCAAGGGAGCCACAGTGGAGGTGGGGGTGGGGGAAGAGTGGGAGGCCGGAGTGGGGGTGGGGTGGGGGATGACTCCCCATCTCCCCCTGGGCTGAGACCCACCATGGCGGGCTTGTGGAGGCCAGAGGGCTTCTAGCTTCTTGGTCTGGGGTTCAGCGTGAAGGCTGGAGAGAAGGCAGGGTTAGCAAGCCCCCCACCCCTGCCAGCGGCCACTTCTTCACTGGTCCGCCTTCACCTCCTTCGGGATGGAGCCCCCAGACCTGATGCCCAGTGGGCACCCAGAATCCCCAACCCGTCCCCAACCCCCCACCCAGCTCATGTCCCTCAGCGGTGAATTTTCACTGCCCCCCCCAACCCCCCCACCAAAGTCGCGTTGGCCAGGACTTTGGCCGAGGCGTCGAAGTGGGGGTGGCGGCTGCTGAGGGGTGGATCTCAAGCGCTATAAAGCCTTTCTCTGCCTGTTTGGAGCTGGTGAGGACAGCCCGCCAGAGTCTGGTAAGAGAGGGGACAGAAATGGGGGGTGGGGAACCACAGGAAGGGGCCGAGATTGTTACATCAGCCACCGCAAGAGTCGAGATGTTAGATTCCAGGGATTTCCCTGGCCGACCAGTGGTGCAGATTCCGAGCTCTGCGATGCGGGGGACACGGGTTCGATCCCTGACTGGGGAACTAAGATCCCATGTGCTGCTCAGTTCAGCCTTAAAAACAACAATAATAGATAGTCCCAGTTTTAGTATCATAGAATTTAGGGAAGTCTCTGGTGGTCCAGTGGTTAAGACGAGACACTTTCACTGCTGAGGGCTGGGGTTCCGTCCCTGGTCTGGGAACTTAAATCTCTTGAAAGCCGAGCACATGGAATGGTCAGGGTTAAAAAAAAAAAAAGAATCGTGGAATTTGAAACCTTAGAATGTTGGCCTGTGCTGATCCCCTTCCCGGGTCAGAGGTCAATCTCCACACTGCAACGTGGAGGGTGATGGGACGGGCTGAGCCCCCTGGCTCCTCCTGGGCTCAGTCCCTCCCAGGGTTGGGATCAGGATGACATAAACAAAGGCCTGTAGAAAGGGCCCGGAGCGAAGCAAGGTCACTCATCCGAGCGGTGGGTCTTAACCCCGCCTGTGGCATGTGGCCTTGTACCGAGCGTGTCTTAGCAGAAACATCACCCCTCTGCTGAGCCTTTCCTGGACCGCATAGCACACCCTCTGGGTTCCAGAGCATTTAACAGTGGGAGACAGGCGCTGTACTTCATTCATTTAATGTGAGCTCACTGCATTTCTCTCTCATGGTGGCTTCATAAGGGCGGGGCCCCTGTTTCACGGCTGGGCCCAGCACTGCGCCTGGCACCTAGTATGTGCTGAAGAAATGCTTCTTGAGTGAATGAATGAATTCTCTGTTAGGCCAAAGGTTAGGACTTGGCGCTTTCACTGCGGGGCGTGGGTTCAGCCCCTGGTTGGGGAACTAAGATTCCTCAAGCCGGGCGGCACAGCCAAAAAGAAAAAAAAAAATTATGATGCTACAATGAGGGCTTCCCTGGTCCTGTGGGTAAAGAGTCTGCCTTGCAGTGCTCCAGTTCAGTCCCTGGCCTGGGAAGATCCCACATGCCACGGAGCACAAGCCAGTGCTCTGGAGCGCATGCGCCCAGAGCCGGTGCTCTTCAACAAGAGAGGCCGTTGCGATGGGAGGCCCACACAGGCTGAAGAATAAAGATGGATGAAAATAAATAAATGAATAAATAATCAATGAAAGAGGCCAAAATTACCAAAAAAAAAAAAAAGTTACAATTAGGGAGCCATCAAGGGTTCCCTGGTGGCTCCGTGGTAAAGAATTCACCTGCCACGCAGGAGACATTGGTTCGATCCCTGGGTTGGGAAGATTCCCTGGAGAAGAAAATGGCAACCTGTAGTCTTCTTGCTTGGGAAATCCCATGGACAGAGAAGCCTGGTGGGCTACAGTCCATGGGGTCGCAAAGAGTCAGACACGACTGAGTGGCTCAACCATAACAATCAGCAACCTGGAGTAGCATTATAGGATGATAAGAAGTGAAGCCCAAGTCCTCTGGAACGCGACTCAAGCAGGGAGGAGGGGAAGAAAGGGTCCTAGGCTGGTATCCCTGAGGGCAGGAGACATCCAGGATTAGACAATCTCCACACTGCAACGTGGAGGGTGATGGGACGGGCTGAGCCCCCTGGCTCCTCCTGGGCTCAGTCCCTCCCAGGGTTGGGATCAGGATGACATAAACAAAGGCCTGTAGAAAGGGCCCGGAGCGAAGCAAGGTCACTCATCCGAGCGGTGGGTCTTAACCCCGCCTGTGGCATGTGGCCTTGTACCGAGCGTGTCTTAGCAGAAACATCACCCCTCTGCTGAGCCTTTCCTGGACCGCATAGCACACCCTCTGGGTTCCAGAGCATTTAACAGTGGGAGACAGGCGCTGTACTTCATTCATTTAATGTGAGCTCACTGCATTTCTCTCTCATGGTGGCTCCGTAAGGCGGGGCCCCTGTTTCACGGCTGGGCCCAGCACTGCGCCTGGCACCTAGTATGTGCTGAAGAAATGCTTCTTGAGTGAATGAATGAATTCTCTGTTAGGCCAAAGGTTAGGACTTGGCGCTTTCACTGCGGGGCGTGGGTTCAGCCCCTGGTTGGGGAACTAAGATTCCTCAAGCCGGGCGGCACAGCCAAAAAGAAAAAAAAAAATTATGATGCTACAATGAGGGCTTCCCTGGTCCTGTGGGTAAAGAGTCTGCCTTGCAGTGCTCCAGTTCAGTCCCTGGCCTGGGAAGATCCCACATGCCACGGAGCACAAGCCAGTGCTCTGGAGCGCATGCGCCCAGAGCCGGTGCTCTTCAACAAGAGAGGCCGTTGCGATGGGAGGCCCACACAGGCTGAAGAATAAAGATGGATGAAAATAAATAAATGAATAAATAATCAATGAAAGAGGCCAAAATTACCAAAAAAAAAAAAAAGTTACAATTAGGGAGCCATCAAGGGTTCCCTGGTGGCTCCGTGGTAAAGAATTCACCTGCCACGCAGGAGACATTGGTTCGATCCCTGGGTTGGGAAGATTCCCTGGAGAAGAAAATGGCAACCTGTAGTCTTCTTGCTTGGGAAATCCCATGGACAGAGAAGCCTGGTGGGCTACAGTCCATGGGGTCGCAAAGAGTCAGACACGACTGAGTGGCTCAACCATAACAATCAGCAACCTGGAGTAGCATTATAGGATGATAAGAAGTGAAGCCCAAGTCCTCTGGAACGCGACTCAAGCAGGGAGGAGGGGAAGAAAGGGTCCTAGGCTGGTATCCCTGAGGGCAGGAGACATCCAGGATTAGACGCCTCCCTTGGGCCTGTCCTCCCCACTCCTGTTCCAGCTCTGCTGAAGCCATGGGCACCCGACACTTCCTGGTTGTGTTTCTCATCCTCCTGGTGCTAGGAATGGGTGAGTGGGGTCGGTAGGGGAGGAGGGGATGTGAGCGAGGGGAGGAGCCCCGAGCATCTTCCCAGCCCTGTTCTTGTCCAATCCTGCCCCTGCCCATCCCTGGCCTCGCCCGCTTCACACTCCCTCTGCTGCAGGCTCCTCGGCGCCCCTGACGGGCTCTCCTCCAGCAGAGGCCCACGAGGCCCACGTTCTCCAGCAAGACCCGCCTGCCAGCCCTGCCCTGCTCTCCCAGGTGCAGGAGTCACTCTTAGGTTACTGGGATTCAGCCAAGGCTGCCGCCAAGAACCTCTACCGGAAGACATACCTGCCTACTGTGGATGAGAAAATCAGGTATTAGCCGCTGCCCACCCTCAGCCCCAGAGCCTGGAGTCCCAGCCCCTCCTCCTTCAGACCCAGGAGTCCAGGCCCCAGCCCCTCCTCCCTCAGACCCAGGAGTCCAGACCCCAGCCCCTCCTCCCCCAGACCCAGGATCCAGCCCCAGCCCCTCCTCCCTCAGACCCAGGATCCAGACCCCCAGCCCCTCCTCCCCCAGACCCAGGATCCAGACCCCCAGCCCCTCCTCCCTCAGACCCAGGAGTCCACGCCCCAGCCCCTCCTCCCTCAGACCCAGGATCCAGACCCCCAGCCCCTCCTCCCTCAGACCCAGGAGTCCACGCCCCAGCCCCTCCTCCCTCAGACCCAGGATCCAGACCCCCAGCCCCTCCTCCCCCAGACCCAGGATCCAGACCCCCAGCCCCTCCTCCCTCAGACCCAGGAGTCCACGCCCCAGCCCCTCCTCCCCCAGACCCAGGATCCAGCCCCAGCCCCTCCTCCCTCAGACCCAGGATCCAGACCCCCAGCCCCTCCTCCCTCAGACCCAGGAGTCCAGACCCCAGCCCCTCCTCCCTCAGACCCAGGAGTCCACGCCCCAGCCCCTCCTCCCCCAGACCCAGGATCCAGCCCCAGCCCCTCCTCCCTCAGACCCAGGAGTCCACGCCCCAGCCCCTCCTCCCTCAGACCCAGGATCCAGACCCCCAGCCCCTCCTCCCCCAGACCCAGGATCCAGACCCCCAGCCCCTCCTCCCTCAGACCCAGGAGTCCACGCCCCAGCCCCTCCTCCCTCAGACCCAGGATCCAGACCCCCAGCCCCTCCTCCCTCAGACCCAGGAGTCCAGACCCCAGCCCCTCCTCCCTCAGACCCAGGATCCAGACCCCAGCCCCTCCTCCCTCAGACCCAGGATCCAGCCCCAGCCCCTCCTCCCTCAGACCCAGGATCCAGACCCCAGCCCCTCCTCCCTCAGACCCAGGATCCAGCCCCAGCCCCTCCTCCCTCAGACCCAGGAGTCCACGCCCCAGCCCCTCCTCCCTCAGACCCAGGATCCAGCTCCAGCCCCTCCTCCCTCAGACCCAGGATCCAGACCCCAGCCCCTCCTCCCTCAGACCCAGGATCCAGACCCCCAGCCCCTCCTCCCTCAGACCCAGGATCCAGCCCCCGCCCCTCCTCCCTCAGTCCCAGGATCCAGACCCCAGCCCCTCCTCCCTCAGACCCAGGAGTCCAGACCCCAGCCCCTCCTCCCTCAGACCCAGGATCCAGCCCCAGCCCCTCCTCCCTCAGACCCAGGATCCAGACCCCCAGCCACTCCTCCCCCAGACCCAGGATCCAGACCCCCAGCCCCTCCTCCCTCAGACCCAGGATCCAGACCCCAGCCCCTCCTCCCTCAGACCCAGGATCCAGCCCCAGCCCCTCCTCCCTCAGACCCAGGATCCAGACCCCAGCCCCTCCTCCCTCAGACCCAGGATCCAGACCCCCACCCACTCCTCCCCCAGACCCAGGATCCCGACCCCCAGCCCCTCCTCCCTCAGACCCAGGATCCAGACCCCAGCCCCTCCTCCCCCAGACCCAGGATCCAGACCCCCAGCCCCTCCTCCCTCAGACCCAGGATCCAGACCCCAGCCCCTCCTCCCTCAGACCCAGGATCCAGCCCCAGCCCCTCCTCCCTCAGACCCAGGAGTCCAGACCCCAGCCCCTCCTCCCTCAGACCCAGGAGTCCACGCCCCAGCCCCTCCTCCCTCAGACCCAGGATCCAGCCCCAGCCCCTCCTCCCTCAGACCCAGGATCCAGCCCCAGCCCCTCCTCCCTCAGACCCAGGATCCAGCCCCAGCCCCCCCTCCCTCAGACCCAGGATCCAGCCCCCCCGCCCCTCCTCCCTCAGACCCAGGATCCAGCCCCCAGCCCCTCCTCCCTCAGACCCAGGATCCAGACCCCAGCCCCTCCTCCCTCAGACCCAGGATCCAGCCCCAGCCCCCCCTCCCTCAGACCCAGGATCCAGCCCCAGCCCCTCCTCCCTCAGACCCAGGATCCAGACCCCCAGCCCCTCCTCCCTCAGACCCAGGATCCAGCCCCCAGCCCCTCCTCCCTCAGACCCAGGATCCAGACCCCAGCCCCTCCTCCCTCAGACCCAGGAGTCCAGACCCCAGCCCCTCCTCCCTCAGACCCAGGATCCAGACCCCAGCCCCTCCCCCCCCAGACCCAGGAGCCAGACCCCCAGCCCCTCCTCCCTCAGACCCAGGATCCAGACCCCAGCCCCTCCTCCCTCAGACCCAGGATCCAGCCCCAGCCCCTCCTCCCTCAGACCCAGGAGTCCAGACCCCAGCCCCTCCTCCCTCAGACCCAGGATCCAGCCCCAGCCCCTCCCCCCCCAGACCCCGGATCCAACCCCAGCCCCTCCTCCCTCAGACCCAGGATCCAGACCCCAGCCCCGCCCCCCTCAGACCCCGGATCCGGCCCCCAGCCCCTCCTCCCTCAGACCCAGGATCCAGACCCCAGCCCCTCCTCCCTCAGACCCAGGATCCAGCCCCAGCCCCTCCTCCCTCAGACCATCTCTCCTTTCTCCCTAGGGACATGTACAGCAAAAGCACAGAAGCTGTTTCCACCTATGCAGGGATTATTACCGACCAGGTCATTTCTTTGCTGTCGGGAGAACACTAACAGCTGGACTCTGAATACTGCTGGAGTTCAGATACCAGCAATCCCCTGGATTCCCTGACCTACAGCCCACCTGCACTTCCTAGCAACTCTCAGCATCTTGCTACCCATTCTAGCCTGACTTCTTATCAATAATAATAATAATTTTAAAAAACCAAGTTTATTCTATTTTTTAAATTAATTAATTTGGCTGTGTCGGGTCTTAAGTTTTGGCGAGCAGGATCTTTAGTTGCAGCATGTGGTATCTAGTTTCCTGACCAGGGATCAACCCTGGCCCCCTACACTGGGAACACAGAGTCTTAGCCACTGGACCACAAGGGAAGTCCCAGTTTACTCTCAGAAAAGTCGTCACTCTTCTGAGACCTCAGGGTCCAAGCTGGAGCTGATGTCTGCCTGCCAACATTTATTGAGTGCCTGTTCTATATATATTGCCCTAACCTGGTCAGTGGGAATAAAGAGGTGTATAATAATAATGAATAATCATAACAACAATATTTAGAGACTGATCTTCCCCAAGGTCTGTCTGTCTCATCTTTTTTTTATTTGGCCACACCATGTGGCGTGCGGCATTTAGTTCCCTGACCGGGGATCGAACCTGTGCCTCCTGCAGTGGAAACTCAGAGTCTGAACCACTGGGCCACCAGGGGAGTCTCAGCTTTCTCATTTGCAAAACTGGATACAGCTAATCCACAGTGGCCTCTGGACTGACACTTTTTAAAAAATTTATTTTTACTTTTTAAAATGTTGGCCTATTTTATTGGTTTTTTATTTATTTATTTTCAGCCATCTTTATTCTTAGGCCTTTGTGGGCCCCCCATTGCAGTGGCCTCTCTCATTGCAGAGCACCAGCTCTGAGCGCATGCATTCCAGAGCACTGGCTTGTGATGTGACACACCGGTCTAGCTGCTCTGTGGCACGTGGGATCTTCCCAGGCCGGGGATCAAACCGGTGCCCCTTGCACTGCAAGGCAGACTCTTTACCCACTGGACCACCAGGGAAGCCCTTAAAATGTATTTTTAATTGAAGGATAATTGCTTCGAACATTATGTTGGTTCCTGTCATACATCAACATGAATCCCTGGGGTGACAGGTCATTTCTTTGCTGTCGGGAGAACACTAACAGCTGGACTCTGAATACTGCTGGAGTTCAGATACCAGCAATCCCCTGGATTCCCTGACCTACAGCCCACCTGCACTTCCTAGCAACTCTCAGCATCTTGCTACCCATTCTAGCCTGACTTCTTATCAATAATAATAATAATTTTAAAAAACCAAGTTTATTCTATTTTTTAAATTAATTAATTTGGCTGTGTCGGGTCTTAAGTTTTGGCGAGCAGGATCTTTAGTTGCAGCATGTGGTATCTAGTTTCCTGACCAGGGATCAACCCTGGCCCCCTACACTGGGAACACAGAGTCTTAGCCACTGGACCACAAGGGAAGTCCCAGTTTACTCTCAGAAAAGTCGTCACTCTTCTGAGACCTCAGGGTCCAAGCTGGAGCTGATGTCTGCCTGCCAACATTTATTGAGTGCCTGTTCTATATATATTGCCCTAACCTGGTCAGTGGGAATAAAGAGGTGTATAATAATAATGAATAATCATAACAACAATATTTAGAGACTGATCTTCCCCAAGGTCTGTCTGTCTCATCTTTTTTTTATTTGGCCACACCATGTGGCGTGCGGCATTTAGTTCCCTGACCGGGGATCGAACCTGTGCCTCCTGCAGTGGAAACTCAGAGTCTGAACCACTGGTCCACCAGGGGAGTCTCAGCTTTCTCATTTGCAAAACTGGATACAGCTAATCCACAGTGGCCTCTGGACTGACACTTTTTAAAAAATTTATTTTTACTTTTTAAAATGTTGGCCTATTTTATTGGTTTTTTATTTATTTATTTTCAGCCATCTTTATTCTTAGGCCTTTGTGGGCCCCCCATTGCAGTGGCCTCTCTCATTGCAGAGCACCAGCTCTGAGCGCATGCATTCCAGAGCACTGGCTTGTGATGTGACACACCGGTCTAGCTGCTCTGTGGCACGTGGGATCTTCCCAGGCCGGGGATCAAACCGGTGCCCCTTGCACTGCAAGGCAGACTCTTTACCCACTGGACCACCAGGGAAGCCCTTAAAATGTATTTTTAATTGAAGGATAATTGCTTCGCAACATTATGTTGGTTCCTGTCATACATCAACATGAATCCCTGGGGTGACACTTTAAATACGCCACCTTAGAGAGGTGTTCAATAGCCCTGTGGCAGAGGGGAAGAGTGACGTCCACCAGTCACGACTGAGCATGGGCAGGCAGTGCCCACGCTGGCTGGGACCCAAGAGGACAGACCTATAAAAGCTGTCCTCAGTTTCTGCACACTTGTCTTCCATGTATTTATTGAGATACAACCAGGCGCTGGAGACACAGCAGGTGAAAGATGGCGCAGCCTTCATAAGGCCCCTCAGAAAGGTACTAACTGGATCCTGACCCAGCTGCCTACAGTTTTACTGATTCCGGTTTTGCGGTCTGCTGCTTAGCTAGGCTCTTCTCACTAGCCCTAGTAATAGTGTTTCCTGAGCTCCTACTCTGGGCCAGGAGCTCTGGTCCATCCTGGGCCACAAATAGAGAGCCTCAGGGGGTAGGGGACAGAGGACCAGTGAGAGGACTCATGGAGAAGGGAACGTCAGACAGCAGTGTGGACAATGAAGAAAAGGTGAGGGAGTAGGAAGACATTCACAGAGTGGGTGGGTGCCGCCACCGAGGATAGGTAGTAGGTTGGGCCACAGGGAGGGTCCTCCAGAGGCTGGGCTGGTCATAGGACTGGTGGTGTCACAGTGCATTGTGGTTGGGACTATTGTTGATGGAGAGTCGGGGGAAGGGTGGGGAGTACTCCCAGGTCTGAGTGGACGGAAGAGGGTATCTGGGCGGTGGTGAATTAAAGGCCCAAAGCACAGGGGGTCAATTAAGAGCAGAAGTCCTGCAGTCAGAGGGAGGACAGTGCTGGGGCCCGTGCATGGAGGGGCGAAGGGCCTGGACTCCTGCATCTGGAAGGAGCAGAAAGTGAGTCCTGGGCCCCCAAGTTCCATGGGTCAGGCTACTGCCCCTGCAGTATCCTAACAGACTGGACATTAACTTCTGGCCAGCCTTTTCAGCAGCCTTGGGGCAGGCCCCGGGGTCAAACCGGTGCCCTTGCACTGCAAGGCAGACTCTTTACCCACTGGACCACCAGGGAAGCCCTTAAAATGTATTTTTAATTGAAGGATAATTGCTTGCAACATTATGTTGGTTCCTGTCATACATCAACATGAATCCCTGGGGTGACACTTTAAATACGCCACCTTAGAGAGGTGTTCAATAGCCCTGTGGCAGAGGGGAAGAGTGACGTCCACCAGTCACGACTGAGCATGGGCAGGCAGTGCCCACGCTGGCTGGGACCCAAGAGGACAGACCTATAAAAGCTGTCCTCAGTTTCTGCACACTTGTCTTCCATGTATTTATTGAGATACAACCAGGCGCTGGAGACACAGCAGGTGAAAGATGGCGCAGCCTTCATAAGGCCCCTCAGAAAGGTACTAACTGGATCCTGACCCAGCTGCCTACAGTTTTACTGATTCCGGTTTTGCGGTCTGCTGCTTAGCTAGGCTCTTCTCACTAGCCCTAGTAATAGTGTTTCCTGAGCTCCTACTCTGGGCCAGGAGCTCTGGTCCATCCTGGGCCACAAATAGAGAGCCTCAGGGGGTAGGGGACAGAGGACCAGTGAGAGGACTCATGGAGAAGGGAACGTCAGACAGCAGTGTGGACAATGAAGAAAAGGTGAGGGAGTAGGAAGACATTCACAGAGTGGGTGGGTGCCGCCACCGAGGATAGGTAGTAGGTTGGGCCACAGGGAGGGTCCTCCAGAGGCTGGGCTGGTCATAGGACTGGTGGTGTCACAGTGCATTGTGGTTGGGACTATTGTTGATGGAGAGTCGGGGGAAGGGTGGGGAGTACTCCCAGGTCTGAGTGGACGGAAGAGGGTATCTGGGCGGTGGTGAATTAAAGGCCCAAAGCACAGGGGGTCAATTAAGAGCAGAAGTCCTGCAGTCAGAGGGAGGACAGTGCTGGGGCCCGTGCATGGAGGGGCGAAGGGCCTGGACTCCTGCATCTGGAAGGAGCAGAAAGTGAGTCCTGGGCCCCCAAGTTCCATGGGTCAGGCTACTGCCCCTGCAGTATCCTAACAGACTGGACATTAACTTCTGGCCAGCCTTTTCAGCAGCCTTGGGGCAGGTTTCTCAGTCCTGGGACTAGGCAGCTGTGAGTCCAGCAGAAAACAGGGGCCTTGGGGAGGGGTGGTGGGAAATGCCCCCGAGTCCCCAGGGGCCTGGGAAGAGCTGAGGCTGCCAAGTCCAATGGGTGATGGGGAAAGGGGGGACCCTGGACGAACAATCCCTGCTCTGTCCACTTGTTTCCCACAGACTCAAGCCAAACCAAACCACTGCCCGGGCTGGTTCTGCTTCCAACCAATCCGGGTGTACTTCCCAGACTCCTCCTTCCTTTCTCAGGCTCCCACCCCAATCCCACTCCTTCTGAACCCCAGGAGTCCAGGCCCCCAGACTCCTCCTCTCCCAGAACTCAGGACCCCCAACCCATTTTTCTCAGGACCCAGAAGTTCAGGTCCCCGCCCTTCTTAGTAGCTGAAATCTCAGCTTCTGGTTGGTGTCGAGCGTCCCCTAGTGGAGCAGAGAATGGGTCTGGTCTGTGAGTCACGTAACAGGAATGCAAGAATGTACTTGGTCATTCAACAAACTTGGGGGAGAGCTTTACACGGGTCCCATCTGAGACCAAGGTGTAGCTCAGAGCCCCTCCTGTTGCAACAGATCAGGACTCTGTAGTACGTGAGAGAGGACCCTGGGGCGCTTGGAGCTGAGAGCAGAAAGGATAACAGTGAAACTGGAGAAGAGGAAGCTTCAAAACCCCTCACTTGCCTGGGCTTTCTTTGGTCCTCTACTTAAATCTGTATGTATACTTTTGTTTGTTTGAATTTTTATTTCACTTTTGACTTTTACAGAGTTTTGTTGTTTACAGATATGTATGAACCCAGATTAGTTATATGTATATTCCCCCATCCCACCCCTGTATGTGTACTTTCATACTTAAAAAAAAAAGAGGTCCACGTGCACTTCCCTGGTGGTCCAAAGGTTCAGAATTCGTCTTCCAGGGCTTCCCTGGTGGTCCAGTGGATAAGGACACCGCTTTGCAGTGCAAGCGGCGCGGGTTCTATCCCTAGCCTGTGAAGATCCCACATGCTGCGGAGCGGTGTATCCAATTACTGAGCCAGAGCTCTGGAGCACATGTGCCCAGAGCTGGTGCTCTGCAATGACAGAGGCCACTGCGGTGGGAGGCCCACACAGGCCAAAGGAAAAAAAAAAAGATAAACAAATGAAAGATCAATAGAAGTGTCCAGAAAAAAAAAGAATTGGTCTTCAATGCAGGGGACGTGGGTTTGATCCCTGGTAGAAGGGACCCCTTAATGCCACAGGGCAACTAGAGAGAATCCCATGAGCCACAGTGAGGATCCCATGTGCCAAAACTAAGACCCGATTCGGCCAAAAAATAAGTATTGAAAAAAAAAAAGAAACCTACAAAGTCTCAATCTGCCCATCTGCTGGGAGACTTCATCAGCCTGTTCGTTTATTCCTGTTCATTTAGGCCTACAATTTCACAGGATCATTATTACTTGTAAGGGGACGGGGCAAGTTTTCTAAGGTTTCTTCCTGTCCTTGTGTTGGTTCACAGAGGTAAGTCATTCACCTTTTGCACTCAGCAGTCATGCCCAGAGACAGTGCTGGGGACACATGACCATGACCCTGGAGTGACCATGACCAAGACACACCCATCTCAGTCTGTGATGACACAAAATGGGCAGCGTCTGGGTGGGGAGTCCAGAGATCTGGGCGAGGTCTGGGAGGCGGTGCCCCGCCCAGCCTGGGGGCCAGAGAGGGTGCCCTAGAGGAGAGAGAATACTTTTGTGTTGAGTCCTCAAGAAAAGTGTAGGAGGTAGTTAATAAAACGTTAATCAATTAAGGTATCTCAATGCAAAGCCTGCTGTTCTTCCCAGGTCATAGATAAAGCTCATAACCACAGTGCTTGAAATTGATCATTTAATAAGCCCCATATTAAGGGAGACGGGGGCTAGTTGCTTTACATTCCTGATCTCACTGGGTCTTTCCAATAAACCGGCGAGGCCAAGGGGGAAAGGAATACCAGGTGCCATTCTAATGCTTAGTTTATAAAAGAGGAAGAAAAATGAAGCCCAAAGAGATAGTTCACTTGTCCGCGGTCATTTAGCTGGTCAGAAGCACAGCCAGAGTTTGAACCAAGGTCAAATTTCCACCCAATCCACTGGTGAAGGTTTAACAGCTGCTGAGTGTTCTGTCCTCTCTGGGCCTCTATTACTCCTTTCCCGGGCCAAAGATCTTTCAACACGTGTCCGGAGCTGTTGGAAGATAGCTAGTGAAAACGTATGGAGTCCTAAGAGCCCTTGAAGCGGAGTGCACCGAGGAATGGTTCGCTAGAAAGACCACGAGGGCAACGCGCATGCGCATTAGGCTAGGCAGCCCAAAGCTTAGGGAGGGGCCGAAAAGGTCCAGTTTCGAAGTGTGCCCGCGAGAACTCCGAAAGAGTAACTAATTGCACAGGACTCCAACCTAGGGAGACTGGTCAGAGGAAAGGGCTGCTCCAAGAGGAGGAGTCAGAAAGCGAGGCCACCAGGCAAAGGTCCTGTCCTCCGAGGCTTAGGTACGGAAGCCAGGAAAGTCCCTTTAACTCAGGAGGGGAGTGGTTTAAGCAGAGCGGCTTGATGCGTTACGGTGGCCGGGAAAGCTCAGGAACGTTAGAACTAAAAGGCTTTAAAGAATCGGCGGGACGCAGCAGACAGAATGACCCAGGAGGCTCCTATAACTGAAAGAGGCGGGATTACCGCGGGGTGGGAGGCAAGAAGGAAGGGTGCACGTGTTGGCCAAGAAAGTTCTGGGAGTAGAAAGTGTTGTACCGAGAAGAAACAGAGACCACTCTTAAAAGGAAAAAGCCGAATTAGGAGTCTTTATTGCCTTCCGGCGGCTGCACACAGCCTAAAAGCGGCTCAAATGTGCAGCTCCGACTGAAAGGGGGTACATGGTTTTATAGGCAATCATCGCGTTTTTCACATAGTCTTGAATTTTTCCACTTCCCGATTCCCCACCGCATAAGTTGTTTACAGAGATTAAGAAGGGGGCGACACAGGTATGCTTATCTAATAGTCACATCGGCGCCAGTGGTTATAGCTTAACCAAGGCTGTTGATTCTTTTTTTTTTTTTTTTTTAAAGCTTTATTTATTTTCGGCTGTGCTGGGTCCTTGTTGATGTGTGGGTCCAGCTGCTCCGCGGCATGTGGGATCCTCCCGGATCAGGGATCGAACCCGTGTCTCCCGCATTGGCAAACGGGTTCCCATCCACTGAGCCACAAGGGAAGCCCAAGGCTGTTGATTCTAAGACTAAGACCGAGTGGCTAGGTCTGAGGTCTGAATCGCCAATGAAACTAGGTGAAAGGGCAGAATCGTTTGAACAAAGTATTTCTTCTATATTCTAGACTTACGAGGGCACGCAGAGTGCCCACTGTTTGCTGTTGTTTAGTCGCTAAGTCGTGGCTGACTCTGACCCCGTAGACTGTAGTCCGCATGGTCCCTGTGTCCATGGGATTTTTCAGGCAAGACTATTGGAGCAGGTGGCCTTCGCCAAGGGACTCTCCCGACCCAGGGATCGAACCCGTGTCTCCCGGTTGGCAGGTGGATTCTCTACCACTGAGCCACCTGGGGAACCCGAGGGTGTCGGCTAGGTGAAGACAAACCGGATGCGGCTGGACGGAGAGAACGGTGCCGTGGTTGGTCCTTTCAGAGTCGGAAGCGGCTCCCAGAGGCGTGGCTGAGGCGGTCTGGGGAGCTACGGTGGCCGGCGGGCCGGGCAAGGCGTGAAATCTCGCGCGATCGCTCTGGTGCCGTCGGGGACGGGGCGGGGCTGGCGGCGGGGGCGGGGACCCGGAGCGGGAAGATGGCGGCGGCGCAGGAGGCGGACGGGGCCGGCAGCGCCGTAGTGGCGGCCGGGGGAGGCAGCTCCGGTCAGGTACGGAGGCCGAGAGGGGACTGAGGGGCTCTTCCCCACCCGGGGGTCCTCCCACGGGGCGTGTCCTGCCTCTTTCCGCGGAATCCTGTGCACTGGGGGCTCTTTGCCCAGAGGGACCTTGAATACCGGGCCCAGGCGGGGCCGGGCGACCGGGGAGGCCGGACAGTGCGGGGAGCGGAGCTCTGTTGCGCGTCGGGTCCCCTGCGTGTTGGCGCCGGGCGGCCGCCAGGGTCGTTGCTCGCGTCGTGGAGACCGGGGTGCGCAGGGGCGCAGACTTGTAGCCAGGCTCCTCGGGTTCTCGACTCCGCGGTTCCAGGCGCCAGGAACGTCCCTAGAGTGGGCTGGCGTTCACGGCGTGCTCTAGGTGTGGGCAAGGGTGGCTTATTTTGGAGTTCTCTAACTCTGGGGAAGTCAGGCAGTCCTCGCGGAGGCTGACGGACCCATTGTACAGACAGGAATCCAAGGGCTTAGAGAAGGTCACCAGGTTAGATTGGGGGTCCGTTTCCCGTAGAACTTAACCCGCCGTTGCTGAAGCAACATAGTCCAGACTGAGATGGGCTTACTTTCCGCGTACATGAGTCCTCTGGGGGAATTAATCCTGGTGCTGACTTCTGACCCATTGCCACTTCAAGTAAACTGAGGCCGGAGAACATTGCCAGTTTCAGGCAGCTACCCTTCCGACGTTTAGGGAGCCGATGGAGTGACTGCAGGGTTCTGTCGACCCACCCACTGAGATGTCACTGACATGTGGGAGGCAGTAGAGGGGGGCGGAGGGCAAGTCGTGAGGGGAGAGCAGAGCTGGGGCTGACTCTCTGGGTGACCTTGGGCAGGTTCTTTTCCCCCTGTGGACCTTCATTTCTCCTGTAGTAAATGGAGGGACTGGGCAGCAGGACCAGCCCTGTGAGAGCCCTGCGCTCTCGCCTGCTGGCCACGGGGATGGCTCCCGCCATGTCCCTTCCTTGGTGGAGTGAGAGCAAAGATGGGCATGTAGAAACAGCCATATAATCCTGGAGTGACAAGGGTGGGGACGAACAAATCCTTGTCAGGGACTGGGGGGGGGGAGGCCCTTTTTACAGAGCCGGCCTTCCCTGTCTGGACCTTTTCAGCATCTTCAACCAGGGCGGCGGGGCAGGAGGGGGGACGGGGCCGGCAGCGCCGTAGTGGCGGCCGGGGGAGGCAGCTCCGGTCAGGTACGGAGGCCGAGAGGGGACTGAGGGGCTCTTCCCCACCCGGGGGTCCTCCCACGGGGCGTGTCCTGCCTCTTTCCGCGGAATCCTGTGCACTGGGGGCTCTTTGCCCAGAGGGACCTTGAATACCGGGCCCAGGCGGGGCCGGGCGACCGGGGAGGCCGGACAGTGCGGGGAGCGGAGCTCTGTTGCGCGTCGGGTCCCCTGCGTGTTGGCGCCGGGCGGCCGCCAGGGTCGTTGCTCGCGTCGTGGAGACCGGGGTGCGCAGGGGCGCAGACTTGTAGCCAGGCTCCTCGGGTTCTCGACTCCGCGGTTCCAGGCGCCAGGAACGTCCCTAGAGTGGGCTGGCGTTCACGGCGTGCTCTAGGTGTGGGCAAGGGTGGCTTATTTTGGAGTTCTCTAACTCTGGGGAAGTCAGGCAGTCCTCGCGGAGGCTGACGGACCCATTGTACAGACAGGAATCCAAGGGCTTAGAGAAGGTCACCAGGTTAGATTGGGGGTCCGTTTCCCGTAGAACTTAACCCGCCGTTGCTGAAGCAACATAGTCCAGACTGAGATGGGCTTACTTTCCGCGTACATGAGTCCTCTGGGGGAATTAATCCTGGTGCTGACTTCTGACCCATTGCCACTTCAAGTAAACTGAGGCCGGAGAACATTGCCAGTTTCAGGCAGCTACCCTTCCGACGTTTAGGGAGCCGATGGAGTGACTGCAGGGTTCTGTCGACCCACCCACTGAGATGTCACTGACATGTGGGAGGCAGTAGAGGGGGGCGGAGGGCAAGTCGTGAGGGGAGAGCAGAGCTGGGGCTGACTCTCTGGGTGACCTTGGGCAGGTTCTTTTCCCCCTGTGGACCTTCATTTCTCCTGTAGTAAATGGAGGGACTGGGCAGCAGGACCAGCCCTGTGAGAGCCCTGCGCTCTCGCCTGCTGGCCACGGGGATGGCTCCCGCCATGTCCCTTCCTTGGTGGAGTGAGAGCAAAGATGGGCATGTAGAAACAGCCATATAATCCTGGAGTGACAAGGGTGGGGACGAACAAATCCTTGTCAGGGACTGAGGGAGCCCAGAGGAGCGGCAGATAACATCCCTTGGGAGGGATCCTCGGGTGAGATTTATGTGACAGAGCCGGCCTTCCCTGTCTGGACCTTTTCAGCATCTTCAACCAGGGTCTGCCCCCAAGGGTCGTCCTAGGGAATGTTTGTCTCGGTCTCCAGGGGCTTCCCAGTCTCCCTGAAAGAAGGCCTCTCCCTCTCTGAGTTTCTGTTGATTATTGGACGGAGGTGGGGGGTGATCAGAGGGACTAGGATCAGGGAGCCCTGACAGCCCTGAGCTTCCAGAAGCCTGCCCCCCGCACACACACACACACACACCGCCACTCCCAAGATCTCTTCCCACTTCGGGCTCACAGTCTTTTCCTTTGCTTTCAGGATTAAGTGCAAATTCTTTGGCAGATCGAGGCTTTGTGCGATCTGCCTTTTTCCCTCAGGCTTGACTAGGGTTTCTCCACTTGGGCGCTGTTGACATTTGGGTTGGACAGTTCTTCCCGGTAGGAGCTGTCCTGGCTTTGTAGGACGTTGAGCTGCGTCTCTGGCCTCTACACGCTGGATGTCAGTAACATACACGTCCGTCCCCCGTGTGACAACCCAAAATGTCTCCAGATGTTGCTGAGTGTCCCCCGGAGGTGGGGGAGGCCACATTGCCCCTGCTTGAGTCGCTGGACGAGAGGAGTGTCAGCCACCATGGGGCTCTTCCTTCCAGGGGCATGCTTCGCTCTCTCTCCTCCTAGCCTTGCACGTGGTTCTCCCCTCCTTACCTGGCTGATCCTCTCAGTGTTCTCTCCCTTAGGAGCTGCTCTGGCCCTCTCAGACTAGGTCAGGGCTCCCACCGTCCCTGGGCGGCCCTGTCTCAGCCCTGCCCACTCTGGGTTGTCACTCTGTCTCCTCCAGTGGCCTGGGAGCTCCCAGAGGGCAGGACGGGAACTGCCCTGGCCACCCCTGCGTCCCCCGTGCCACCCAGCTCAGGAGCAGGCGCAGAGCAGGTGCCCAGCATCTGGGATGAGCAGACCTTGAGGCCAAGGCCAGGCCTCAAGGTGGAATTCCCAGGCTGGATCCAGGCGGTCCAGGAGGCGGTCCAGGAGGATGCCCTGACTTCCTCCCAGCCCCAGCCTGGTCTCGTGGCCTCAGCTGCTTCCTGGGCCCCATTCGGGGTGTTCTGGGGATGGTGTGTGAGACCGGGCACGCGGGTCCAAGAGCAGGAACTGTGTCTTAGTCACTGCTGTGTCCACAGCCTCCACAGCTGCCCTCGTCTCGCTCCTGGGCGGGCCCCCAGCAATCTCCTGCTCCAGCCGGCCTGCTCCTCTGGCAGGCAGGGCCTCAGACACGGGCCCACAGCTCTGATAAGCATCCCCTCAGCTGCAGTGGGTTGAGTCCCCACTGCATGTGAGTCCCCACGTTGATACTGGGAACTGACTGCGAACCAAACAGAGGCCCTGAGCTCTTAGAGACCGTGTATTTGTTGAGGGCTAGGGGGCGGAGTGGGGTTAGGGACAGGACTGGTGAATAAAAAAAATAAGAACATATCTACAGATATGAACAGATATAAGTGCCGCAGACAGAACTGAAGCTGGGGAGGAGTGAAGGAAGTGAGGGCTGGGTGGAAGAGTTGCCACTTAAATACAGTGGTCTGAGAAGGGCTTTCTGAGGAGGCGACATTTGAACAAAGACCTAAAGAAGAAGAGGGAGGGAGTTGTGTAGACAGTGGGGAAAGCCTTTCTGTTAAAGAGACTAGCCAGTGCAAAAGCCCTGAGGTGGGAGATGCCTGGTGTGATGAGGGAACGGTGGGGAGGCTGGTGTGACTGGAGCTGGTGGCCGAGCTGGGGCGAGTGCGAGCAGATAGGCGTGGAGGATCGGGCCAGGCCACAGAGGCCATGGTGGCAGCTTTGCCTTTCCTCTGAGAGAAGTGGGACCCACAAGAGAGTTCCCTTTTTACTGAGGTGTAATTGAGACACCATGGTGTCTGCCTGTGGTCCGTGTGGAGCTCAGTAGCCGTCAGCCCGTCTCTGCAGTCGTGCAGCGCAGCCATTGCCCCAGGGGGGTCTGAGAGTGCGCCCAGCCCCTCCGAAGACTCCCCGGCTCCCGTTTGCACTTCCTCTGCCCCCAGCAACGTCCTTTTTTATTGCTCAGTAGTACTCCACTGCCCAGATCCGGCATAGGCCACTCATCCAAAGACTTGTGGGTGGCTTCTGGCTTTATGTACAACATTGCTATGCACATTTTGCATATAAGCTCTTATGTGGACACATGTTCTCATTCCTCTCGGGCAGAGACCTCAGCGTGGAATAGCTAAGTACCTGCTGTGTTTTTCAAAGGAGCAGCGCCGTGTCTCCCACCAGCAGCGTACGGCTCTTCTGGTTTCTCCGCCTCCTTGCCAGCACTTGTACTTGTCCATCTTTTATTTCCTTTTTTTTTTTTTTGTACATCTTCTTGATCACAACAATCCTCGCGGTTTGATTTTCCCTGGGAGGGTTTCCAGCCAGCTTGTCCACCATTGCAGGTGAGATTTGATTTTCCCTGGGGACGGGTTTCCAGACCAACAGAGGCCTGAGCTTTAGAGACCGTGTATTTGTTGAGGGCTAGGGGCGGAGTGGGGTTAGGGACAGGACTGGTGAATAAAAAAAATAAGAACAGATCTACAGATATGAACAGATATAAGTGCCAGACAGAACTGAAGCTGGGGAGGAGTGAAGGAAGTGAGGGCTGGGTGGAAGAGTTGCCACTTAAATACAGTGGTCTGAGAAGGGCTTTCTGAGGAGGCGACATTTGAACAAAGACCTAAAGAAGAAGAGGGAGGGAGTTGTGTAGACAGTGGGGAAAGCCTTTCTGTTAAAGAGACTAGCCAGTGCAAAAGCCCTGAGGTGGGAGATGCCTGGTGTGATGAGGGAACGGTGGGGAGGCTGGTGTGACTGGAGCTGGTGGCCGAGCTGGGGCGAGTGCGAGCAGATAGGCGTGGAGGATCGGGCCAGGCCACAGAGGCCATGGTGGCAGCTTTGCCTTTCCTCTGAGAGAAGTGGGACCCACAAGAGAGTTCCCTTTTTACTGAGGTGTAATTGAGACACCATGGTGTCTGCCTGTGGTCCGTGTGGAGCTCAGTAGCCGTCAGCCCGTCTCTGCAGTCGTGCAGCGCAGCCATTGCCCCAGGGGGGTCTGAGAGTGCGCCCAGCCCCTCCGAAGACTCCCCGGCTCCCGTTTGCACTTCCTCTGCCCCCAGCAACGTCCTTTTTTATTGCTCAGTAGTACTCCACTGCCCAGATCCGGCATAGGCCACTCATCCAAAGACTTGTGGGTGGCTTCTGGCTTTATGTACAACATTGCTATGCACATTTTGCATATAAGCTCTTATGTGGACACATGTTCTCATTCCTCTCGGGCAGAGACCTCAGCGTGGAATAGCTAAGTACCTGCTGTGTTTTTCAAAGGAGCAGCGCCGTGTCTCCCACCAGCAGCGTACGGCTCTTCTGGTTTCTCCGCCTCCTTGCCAGCACTTGTACTTGTCCATCTTTTATTTCCTTTTTTTTTTTTTTGTACATCTTTTTGATCACAACAATCCTCGCGGTTTGATTTTCCCTGGGAGGGTTTCCAGCCAGCTTGTCCACCATTGCAGGTGAGATAACAGAACTGGGAGCCAGCCAGGTGCTAAGGTGCTCAGTCGTGTCCGACTCTGCGGCACCCCGTGGACTGTAACCCTCCAGGCTCCTCTTTCCATGATTTTCCAGGCAAGAATACTGGTGTGGGACTTCCCTCGTGGTCCAGTGGTTAAGAATCCTTCCAATGCAGGGGATGCAAGTTCAATCCCTGGTCGGGGAACTAAAGTCCCACATGCTGCAACCAAGACCCAATGCAGCCAAATAAATAAAAAACTTAAAAAAAGAATACTGGAGTAGGGTGCCATTCCCTCCTCCAGGGGATCTTCCCAACCCAGAGGTTGAACTCAACGCCTCTTGCATTGGCAGGCAGGTTCTTTACCATTAGTGCCATCTGGGAAGCCTGCCAGACATGGGTTCAAATCCTGGCCTGGCCTCAGACTCAGCTCAGACCTGCTGGAAACCCTCGCCACCCCACCACCCCCGCCCCGTGTCCTCAGGAGTGAGGCCAACCCTGGGTGCCTGTTTGACCTCACCCGCCCCTCGGCCACGCCTTTTTCTCTCCCTCAGATGCCCTTCACCCAAACGTCACCCCTCAGCCACCCCTTTGCCATCAACCCCTCTGCTTGTTTCCTCCGGAACATGTCCCTGTTTATCACTGTTAATTGTCCTGTTTACTGTTCTGCTCGCGTGTTTCCTCTAGACCCCTAGCTCCGGGAGCACAGGGCCCAGAGCTGTGTGGCCGCCACCTAACCCACCGCCCAGCACTCGGCCTGGCATTGGTGCTTGAGAGGTAACTTTTTGCGACACACGAAGATATCTTTTTTGCCCTAAACATATGGGTATTATCACAGCCTGGTGCTTGGGTCAGTGAGGGGCAGCGACACGGCCAAGATCTCACAGCCCACGGCCTGGCCTCTTCTGGTTTCTCCGCCTCCTTGCCAGCACTTGTACTTGTCCATCTTTTATTTCCTTTTTTTTTTTTTTGTACATCTTTTTGATCACAACAATCCTCGCGGTTTGATTTTCCCTGGGAGGGTTTCCAGCCAGCTTGTCCACCATTGCAGGTGAGATAACAGAACTGGGAGCCAGCCAGGTGCTAAGGTGCTCAGTCGTGTCCGACTCTGCGGCACCCCGTGGACTGTAACCCTCCAGGCTCCTCTTTCCATGATTTTCCAGGCAAGAATACTGGTGTGGGACTTCCCTCGTGGTCCAGTGGTTAAGAATCCTTCCAATGCAGGGGATGCAAGTTCAATCCCTGGTCGGGGAACTAAAGTCCCACATGCTGCAACCAAGACCCAATGCAGCCAAATAAATAAAAAACTTAAAAAAAAAAAAAAAGAATACTGGAGTAGGGTGCCATTCCCTCCTCCAGGGGATCTTCCCAACCCAGAGGTTGAACTCAACGTCTCTTGCATTGGCAGGCAGGTTCTTTACCATTAGTGCCATCTGGGAAGCCTGCCAGACATGGGTTCAAATCCTGGCCTGGCCTCAGACTCAGCTCAGACCTGCTGGAAACCCTCGCCACCCCACCACCCCCGCCCCGTGTCCTCAGGAGTGAGGCCAACCCTGGGTGCCTGTTTGACCTCACCCGCCCCTCGGCCACGCCTTTTTCTCTCCCTCAGATGCCCTTCACCCAAACGTCACCCCTCAGCCACCCCTTTGCCATCAACCCCTCTGCTTGTTTCCTCCGGAACATGTCCCTGTTTATCACTGTTAATTGTCCTGTTTACTGTTCTGCTCGCGTGTTTCCCTCTAGACCCCTAGCTCCGGGAGCACAGGGCCCAGAGCTGTGTGGCCGCCACCTAACCCACCGCCCAGCACTCGGCCTGGCATTGGTGCTTGAGAGGTAACTTTTTGCGACACACGAAGATATCTTTTTTGCCCTAAACATATGGGTATTATCACAGCCTGGTGCTTGGGTCAGTGAGGGGCAGCGACACGGCCAAGATCTCACAGCCCACGGCCTGGCCTCTTGGACTCTAGAGCCGCCTCCTTTGGCCACAGTGCCATGTGCCGCCCCCCACTTTGGGTGGAGTGAAAGGAAAGCGCTCTGGCTGGTGCAGGGGACAGGAAGTGACAAGCGATGCATTTAACAAACACTGGCCTCAGCTTCGAGGCAGCCTTGTCTGACTATGGGGGCCTCTGTCCCTGCTTTCAGATGCATTTGAAGCTGACCGAAGACAGAGGAGCGGGTTTGGGACGGGAGTTTGGGGACTGGGGAGGCCTAGGAACGGGTGGACTTGGGTGGCCCAGGTGTTCAGGGCAGGCCCTTCAGGGAGCTTTTGTTGATTCAAGCCCCTGCTCTCTGCCACCTCTGGACTGGGCAGTGCTCCCACCTCAAAGTGGTCGTGACAGTCCTAGTCCAGTCTCTTGAAAGCTGGGAGGTGAGGGGATGGCTGGCGGGAGGGAGCAGGGCAGGAAAGGAGAGCCAGCAGGCGCAAAGAGAGGGGCAGGAGGAATTTCCCCATCCCAGGTCCTTCCACCCTGCCGTCATGACTTCTCCACTTCTGAGCTTTTGTGTCTTTCTTTCTTTTTCCTTTAATTTAAATTTTGGTCTCTTTTACTGATTTTTCATTTATTTATTTTCATCCATCTTTGTTCTTTGACCTATGTGGGCCTCCCATTGCAGTGGCCTCTCTCTCGTTGCACAGCACTGGCTCTGGGTGCATGAGCTCCAGAGTGTCGGCTTGTAATTGGACACACCGGTCCAGCCGCTTCGCTGCATGTGGGATCTTCCTGGGCCAGGGATCAAACCAGCACCCATTGCACTGCAAGGTGGACTCTTTACCCAGTGAAGCACCAGGGAAGCCCCCTTTTTATAAAGTTATTTATTTTTGGCAGTGCTGAATCTTCATTGCTACACGTGGGCTTTCTCTCGTTGTGACAAGCAGGGGCAACTCTTTCGTTGTGATGTGAGGACATCTCATTGTGGTGGCTTCTCTTGTTGTGGAGCTCAGGCTCTAGGGTGCACGGGCTTTAGTTGTGATGCACAGGCTCAGTTGCTCCTGGGCATGTGGGATCTGCCTGGTTCAGGGATCAAACCAGTGTCCCTTGCATTGCAAGGCAGATTCTTCATCACTGGACCACCAGGGAAGCCCCTGAGCTTCTGTTTCTGAGCGAAGGCTCTTGGAAAGTCCCATCTGACTCCCTGGTTTGCCCACCCCCTCTACTGCTGCCGTCATCCTTCCCAAGTGAGACAGGCATGGGGCCTGGGCTCCCCGAGCCTCATTTGCTCTACTGCCAGATGGCGACGTCCCTAGTCTGGCCTTACAGGTGTCCATCTCGTGCACCTCCGCATGGCTCACAGTAGCGTCTCTCACACTCTGGTCGTGGTTGTGTTTCTCCGTGTCTGCCTCATCTCTTGGTTTCAGAGTCCTTGGAGGGAGGCACCCCCCAGGGCTGGCCACAGAGGAGGTGTCAGAAATTGTGTTTGCACAGGGAAACCTCTCAGATAAACCTCAGCCTTACAGAAGCTAACACCTGCCGCATGACCCCTTCTGCATTGTCCCCAGTGGGCACCTCGCCTCCTGGGACGTGGCCCCAAGGAACATTGGCCCATCCTCAGAGTCAGACCATCTCCCACCTTTGCGTGTGCACCTGCTGCTTCCCTTGTTGCCTACTCTGCACTGGCTAACTGGTTATGATTCAGGGCTCAGCTCCGGCGTCTCCTCCTCTCGGGGCCCCTTCCCGACCCCCAGGTGCCCCCTCTGCGCTCAGCCCTTGCTCGGTGTTGGCATGCAGTGGTGCCTGCAACAGCCTTGGTGCCTCAGGATGCCTCCTCCCTCCTCACCCTGGCCTCTGTCCCCACAGGTGACCAGCAATGGCAGCATCGGGAGGGACACGCCGGCAGAGACCCAGCCCCAGAACCCACCACCCCAGCCAGCACCCAACGCCTGGCAGGTCATCAAAGGTGTGCTGTTCAGGTGAGCAGAGGCAGCTTTGATGTCGTTCACAGAAAAAAGTTCAAGGAAAAAAAACATGAAGAGGGAGTCCTTTGGCGGTCCAGTGGTTAGGACTCCCTGCTTCTGCTGCAGGGGAGGCAGGTTCAGTCCTCGAGGAACTAAGATCCTGCAGGTCTCATGGTGTGGCCAGACAAACAAAATTTAAAAAAAGAGAGAGGAATCACTGAGAATGACCATCATCACCATATTGATGGAGATCCTTTCTATTTTCTCGTAATTCTGGAGGCTGAAAGTCCTGAGGTTGGGGTGTCAGTCTGTTTCGTTTCCTGGGGCCTCTCTCCGCTTGTAGTCGGCCATCTTCCTGTGCCTTCATGAGGTCCTTCCCCTGCATGTGTGTCTGTGTCCTAATCTCCCCTTCCTGTGTGGGCAGCAGTCATGTTGGATTAGGGCCCACCCTGAGTGGTGACCTCACTCAACCTAATCACCTTTTCAGAGACCCTCTCTGCACGGTCCTGTCGCTGAGATGCTGAGAGTTAAGACCACGGCGCATGAATGTGGGGGTGGGCTCGGGGGGACACAATCCTGCTGCAGCATCTACCTTACATCAAATGTAGCATTTTTTTGGTGGGGTGGCGGAGGGCGGGCCACTTCTATTGGTCTTTCATTTATCTGTTGTCATCCATCTTTGTTCTTTTGGCCTGTGCAGGCCTCCCATCGCAGTGGCCTCTGTTGTCACAGAGCACTGGCTCTGGGCGCATGCGCTCCAGAGCTCCGGCTCAGTAATTGGACACATCGGTCTAGCCGCTCCGCGGCACGTGGGATCTTCCCAGGCCAGGGCTCGAACCGGCGCCCCTTGCACTGCAAGGCGGTGTCCTTACCCACTGGACCACCAGGGAAGCCCCGAATGTAGCATTTTAACTTGTTTTTTTTGGCTGTGCCACAAGGCATGTGGGGTCTTACCCATGCCCTCTATGGGAAATGCAGAGTGGTAACCACTGGACTGCCAGGGAGGTCCCGTTCTGACTATATTTCAGTGTACCGCTCAGTGCTGTTAGGCATATTGTCATTATGCAGCCGACAGACCAAGTATCTGTGGAACTATTTCATCTTCCGAAACTGAACCTCTGTGGGTTTCCCAGGTGGCTCAGTGGTAAAGAATCCACCTGCCAGTGCAAGAGACATGACTTCGATCCTTGGGTCGGGAAGATCCCTTGGAGGAGGAAATGGCAGCCCACTCCAGTATTCCGGCTTGGGGGAAATCCCATTGAATAGACGACTTCGGTCCAGTGGTTAGGACTCCTGCTTCTGCTGCAGGAGGCAGGTTCAGTCCTCGAGGAACTAAGATCCTGCAGGTCTCATGGTGTGGCCAGACAAACAAAATTTAAAAAAAGAGAGAGGAATCACTGAGAATGACCATCATCACCATATTGATGGAGATCCTTTCTATTTTCTCGTAATTCTGGAGGCTGAAAGTCCTGAGGTTGGGGTGTCAGTCTGTTTCGTTTCCTGGGGCCTCTCTCCGCTTGTAGTCGGCCATCTTCCTGTGCCTTCATGTGGCCCTTCCCCTGCATGTGTGTCTGTGTCCTAATCTCCCCTTCCTGTGTGGGCAGCAGTCATGTTGGATTAGGGCCCACCCTGAGTGGTGACCTCACTCAACCTAATCACCTTTTCAGAGACCCTCTCTGCACGGTCCTGTCGCTGAGATGCTGAGAGTTAAGACCACGGCGCATGAATGTGGGGGTGGGCTCGGGGGGACACAATCCTGCTGCAGCATCTACCTTACATCAAATGTAGCATTTTTTTGGTGGGGTGGCGGAGGGCGGGCCACTTCTATTGGTCTTTCATTTATCTGTTGTCATCCATCTTTGTTCTTTTGGCCTGTGCAGGCCTCCCATCGCAGTGGCCTCTGTTGTCACAGAGCACTGGCTCTGGGCGCATGCGCTCCAGAGCTCCGGCTCAGTAATTGGACACATCGGTCTAGCCGCTCCGCGGCACGTGGGATCTTCCCAGGCCAGGGCTCGAACCGGCGCCCCTTGCACTGCAAGGCGGTGTCCTTACCCACTGGACCACCAGGGAAGCCCCGAATGTAGCATTTTAACTTGTTTTTTTTGGCTGTGCCACAAGGCATGTGGGGTCTTACCCATGCCCTCTATGGGAAATGCAGAGTGGTAACCACTGGACTGCCAGGGAGGTCCCGTTCTGACTATATTTCAGTGTACCGCTCAGTGCTGTTAGGCATATTGTCATTATGCAGCCGACAGACCAAGTATCTGTGGAACTATTTCATCTTCCCGAAACTGAACCTCTGTGGGTTTCCCAGGTGGCTCAGTGGTAAAGAATCCACCTGCCAGTGCAAGAGACATGACTTCGATCCTTGGGTCGGGAAGATCCCTTGGAGGAGGAAATGGCAGCCCACTCCAGTATTCCGGCTTGGGGGAAATCCCATTGAATAGACGAGCCTGGTGGGCTAGGGTCCGTGGGGTCATAAAGAGTCAGACACAACTGAGCACTCACACACACAAACTGAAGCTCTGTACCCATTAAACTCCAACTCCCCATTTCTCCCTCACTCTTCTCCCCGGCCTCCCGCCAGCCCTTGGCCACCACCGTCTACAGCACCTCCCATTTCTGTGACTGTACCTCCCCTAAGTGGAGTCATACAGGCCGTCCTTTTTTTTTTTTTTTAAGGAAATGCATTTTTATTTATTTTTGGCTATTTTGGATTTTCATTGCTGCTGCAGGCTCTTCTCTAGTTGCAGGAAGTGGAGGCTACTCTGTAGTTAAGGTGAACAGGCTTCTTGTTGCAGTGACGTCTCTTGCTGTGGAACTCGGGCTCTTGGGCACATGGGCTTCAGTGTGGCCCATGGGCTCCATAGTTGCGGCTCCGAGGCTCTAGAGCACAGGCTCCATAGTTGTGGCTCACGGGCTTAGCTGCTCCGCAGCGTGTGGGATCTTCCTGGCTCAAGGATCAAACCCGTGTCTCCTGCATTGGCAGGCCAGCTCTTTACCACTGAGCTACCAGGGAAGCCCCCAGGCCATCCTTTTGAGACTGGCCAGTGGTGATCCTTTTACCTGTGAATTCATATGCACATCCCAGGTTCCAGGAGGACATGGAGATTCTGGAAGGCTGACCTCTGATATCTGGGAGGAAGCCCCTCCCTTCTCTTCCCCATTCACTCCCTCCCATCCCCTCTGTCCAGTAACAGCCCGAGGGGCCAAAGTGTGCCAGACTCCTCTGTCCATGGGTTTCTCAGGCAAGAATACTGAAGTGGGTTGCCTTCCCGTCTCCAGAAGATCTTCCCTACTCAGGGATCGAACCCGTGTCTCTTATGTTTCCTGCGTTGACAAGCTGGTTCTTTACCACTAGCGCCACCTGGGAAGCCCAATAAGGTCTTCAACTATTCTTACGTATCAGTTTCTTGTTTCCATGCTTCAGGCAGCTCGGAATAAAGATTATTTTTATCTTTCCCTTTATTTTTACATAAGAGGGAGCCTATTTGACACAGTTCTGCACCTTGATTTTTCTCATTAACAATATATCTCAGAAATCTCTCCACATCCGTACATAAGAGAGCAATCTTCAGATAGGTGTTCTTCATACAGACACGGTGTTGGTTAATTTCCTTCTCTAGAACCAGGCAGCACCTAGAAGCAGGCCCTGTGGCTTCCCGGAGACCACCTCCGTCTGGAGTTCTTAGATGAGCTTCAGGCTTTGTGTTCAGGGCCCTGTGAACTCTGAAGCAACCCGCCGATTGTGAGAACGGCCTTTCCTGGGGAGTAGAGGGGAGACTCCATGGTTTTCATCAGCTGTAACGATACCAGCGGTTACCTGGAGTGGTGACGGGGTGGGAGGGTGTTTTCATATACTTAATTTTTTTTTCTGTGAGTGTACTGATAAAATGCCTATTTGGGGTGGTAGGAAAGTCTCTTACTGGCTTACTCCAGTAAGTTGAAAAGCATTAGGTGAGGCCAGCCCTGGTGTCCTCGGGCAGGGCTTCCTGGTCTAGGAGGTGAGGATGGAGATGGTGTCTTGAGCCCTCAGAGAGCACCCACAATGAGCAGGTGGTGCACTCTTGGGGATTCAGAATCCTACAGAAAGCCTGGTCCAGCCTGCCTCATCTTACACACAGACCTGGAAGTCTAGAGTGGGTGGGCCCCCTACAGGCCATGCGCTAAGTCAGCGCAGAGCTGCCTATGGGCCTCCTTTCTCCCACACTGTCCCTTGGCATATTTATTAAAGTGGGAGCCTCTCCTGAAAGTGGAGGGGGTCCCTGGAGATCGCCAGTTCCAGACCTTTCCCCTGCATGCGTCAGGGACCTCCTGGGAAGGCAGCAGATGGCTCAGCCGGGCCGTGGCCCCTGAGACCGTGGACCCAGGGTGGTGTGCCTTGTACAGGCAGAGGCAAGTCCCTGCTCCTGATCCTGCCCTTCAGCGTGCTTTGGGGCTCAAGAGGGAGGCACCCACACACGCTGGAACTCCCTTGTAGTGTTTTTTCCATTCTAGAGTTTGTTGCGCCTTTCCTGCCTGTGATGAAAATAACAGTCATAGCTCACTCTCTAGAGCGATTACTGTCGGTACCAGGCTCTGATCTAGCGACGTATATCACGAGTGTGCGATGCTACTGCATTATGCGTAACTAAAGACAAAAAAGAAAATTCTCTCCACATCCGTATAAGAGAGCAATCTTCGGATAGGTGTTCGTCATACAGACACGGTGTTGGTTAATTTCCTTCTCTAGAACCAGGCAGCACCTAGAAGCAGGCCCTGTGGCTTCCCGGAGACCACCTCCGTCTGGAGTTCTTAGATGAGCTTCAGGCTTTGTGTTCAGGGCCCTGTGAACTCTGAAGCAACCCGCCGATTGTGAGAACGGCCTTTCCTGGGGAGTAGAGGGGAGACTCCATGGTTTTCATCAGCTGTAACGATACCAGCGGTTACCTGGAGTGGTGACGGGGTGGGAGGGTGTTTTCATATACTTAATTTTTTTTTCTGTGAGTGTACTGATAAAATGCCTATTTGGGGTGGTAGGAAAGTCTCTTACTGGCTTACTCCAGTAAGTTGAAAAGCATTAGGTGAGGCCAGCCCTGGTGTCCTCGGGCAGGGCTTCCTGGTCTAGGAGGTGAGGATGGAGATGGTGTCTTGAGCCCTCAGAGAGCACCCACAATGAGCAGGTGGTGCACTCTTGGGGATTCAGAATCCTACAGAAAGCCTGGTCCAGCCTGCCTCATCTTACACACAGACCTGGAAGTCTAGAGTGGGTGGGCCCCCTACAGGCCATGCGCTAAGTCAGCGCAGAGCTGCCTATGGGCCTCCTTTCTCCCACACTGTCCCTTGGCATATTTATTAAAGTGGGAGCCTCTCCTGAAAGTGGAGGGGGTCCCTGGAGATCACCAGTTCCAGCCCTTTTCCCCCTGCATGCGTCAGGGACCTCCTGGGAAGGCAGCAGATGGCTCAGCCGGGCCGTGGCCCCTGAGACCGTGGACCCAGGGTGGTGTGCCTTGTACAGGCAGAGGCAAGTCCCTGCTCCTGATCCTGCCCTTCAGCGTGCTTTGGGGCTCAAGAGGGAGGCACCCACACACGCTGGAACTCCCTTGTAGTGTTTTTTCCATTCTAGAGTTTGTTGTACGCCTTTCCTGCCTGTGATGAAAATAACAGTCATAGCTCACTCTCTAGAGCGATTACTGTCGGTACCAGGCTCTGATCTAGACGACGTATATATCACGAGTGTGCGCGTGTATGCATATCAGTGCATTTAATGCTTGTAAAGAGCCTGACGTAGGTAGTGTTGTTTTCCCTGTTTTAGCTTTGGAGGAAATGGGGGCCTAGAGAGCTGGAGCGTCCTGCCTGAGGGCGCGCAGTCAGGAAGTACCAGAGCTGGACTCGGGATCCTGGTCGTCACAGCTTCGAGGCTGACCACTCGACCGCTCTGCTCCACAGCCGGCCCTTGCACAGTGTGGGGATCAGGGGTGCCAACCCTCTGTGTCCACGTGTAACTTGAGTTGGCCCTCTGGGCCAGCCACGCCGCTACATCTGCGGTTCCACTTCCACAGGACTGTGCAGTGCTCCAGTGTTCACTACAGAAAAGTATCTGCATGTAGGTGGCCCCTCGAAGTTCAAACCATTGTTGTTCAGGGGTCACCGGTATGGCTTTTCACACCTGGGATCAATAAGTCCTTGTCTCATTTACTAACTGTGGAGCTGCATGCGTCTGACGGACCTGACTTGACACGACAGAAGTGTCCCTCTGTCTCATGCACTCTTCTGGACTCAGGCAGACCAAGGCTCTGTGGCGTTCGTCATCCCAGATTCCTTCCTGGTTTTTCTTTTACCATTGCTGGCTTCGACCTTTATCCTCATGGCATAGAAGGGCTGCTGAGGACGCGGCCATCATGTCCATGTTCCAGGAGGGAAGAAGAAATAAAGAAGGGATGCTCTTTCTCTTTAAGACACTCCCCCCAAGTCCAGCACAGCACACTGTTTTACGTTTTCCTGGCCAAGACTTCACCACGTGTCCTCCCCTAGCTGTAATGCTAGACTTGTAGTCATTCCAAGTAACCAAGAGGTCCAGTTAAAATTTAGGAGTTTTCTTTCTCAGGGAGAAGAGGGAGATGAATATTGGAAAAACTAGTCGTCTGTTACAGTTTTATCATGGGGGTTTTCATTCTGTTCATTAACAAATACTCAAAAAGACAATCATAAAGAAGAAAATAAAAGTCACCTCCAGGTAGCTGACATCCTTCATCATTACTGTGTTGGTGATATTCCTTTTTTTTTTTTTTTTTTTTAAACCTTTTATTTATTTATTTTTGGCTCTGCTGGGTATTTGTTGATGTGTGGGTTTAGCTGCTCTGTGGTATGTGGGATCTTCCTGGGTCAGGGATTGAACCTGTGTCTCCTGCATTGGCAGACGGGTTCTTATCCACTGAGCCACAAGGGGAGCCCCGGTGATATTCCTCTTATACATGGATTCCTGTGTGTGCTGTTCTTGTGCAGAAGTTTTTTAAAATAATTTTTATTTGTTTACTTCTGGCTGTGCGGGGTCTTTGTTGCTGTTGCTCGGGTGTTTCTCTAGTTATCGCGAGCTGGAGCTGCCCTTTGTGATCGTGACCCTGCCGGGGCTTCTCACCGCGGTAGCCTTTTTGTGGTGGAGCCTGGGCTCCAGGACACGCCAGCCTCGGTCGCTCCAGGTCCCGGGCTCTAGGGCACAGGCTCAGTAGTTGTGATGCATGGGCTTAGCTGCTCTTTGGCATGTGGAATCTTCCTGAGCCAGGGATGCAGCCTGCGTCTTCTGTATTGGCAGCAGGTTTCTTTACCACTAAGCCAACAGGGAAGCCACTTGTGCAGAATGTTTGTAATGACAGTCATATATTTTGAGGCATTTTGTTCTGTTTGTTTACCCCCAGGTCGTCCCTATGCCTCAAACCAAGGCAGTCCACTTGAAAGTCTGATTTGTATTTTATACCTATTTCTGCTTTTATCTTGAGGTACATTACAGATGGTTGGGTTTTTTTCTTTTTATTATACCTAAAACTATATAGCATGACATTGACCATTTTAACCCTTGTTAGGTGTACCGTTCTGTGGCATTAAGTGCATTCACATTATTGTCAACCACCATTGCCAGACTTCTCTGGAACTTTTTCATCTTCCCCAACAGAAACTGTTCCCATTAGACACCCGCTTCCATTTCACTTTCCCTCAGTCCAGATTTTCTGTGGGGTTTTTCTTTTTAAGAACATATGAACCAATACTCTCTTTGCTTTCCTTCATATTGCCTTTGTCTTTTAAAAGTGTATCCTGGAAGTACCTCCACCTCATTTGCAACTCAAAGGCTGTGTGTCATGTTTAATTCAATTTTGTAAATTGAAACTATCACTCTAATATATTTGCTTGAATGAAGAAAAAAGAATATGTTTACACAACTATACTTCAATAAAAATAGAATATATATTTACATGTATTATGTATGTAAACTTTATAACAATATATGTAAAATATATAACACATAGGTATATAGCTATATCAAGATTATAATTATATATAAAATTAGTTTTGGTATGTTCTTATTCTATTGTTATTCTCATTATTATTATTATTTTAGAGGCTGCAACACAGCCTGATCTTAGTTCCCCAACCAGGGATTGAACCCACATCCTTGGCAAAGTCGAAACCACTGGACCATCAGGGAATTTCCTACATTATTATTGTTTGTTTGTTTTTTAATTTTGACCTCTTTTATTGTTTATGTATTTATTTATTTGTTTTCATCCATCTTTACTCTGTGGCTTGTGTGGGCCTCCCATTGCAGTGGCCTTGCTCGTTGCGGAGCACTGGCTCTGGGCATACACACTCCAGAGTGCTGGCTTGTAATTAGACACACCGGTCCAGCCGCTCCGCACACATGAGATCTTCCTGGGCCGAGGATTGAACTGGTGCCCCTTGCACCACAAGGTGGACTCTTTACCCACTGGACCACCAGGAAAGCCCTTCCCTACATTATTTTTTATCAAAGCTTTTCCGAGTTGGTTTCAACAGGAAAGTTAGTCTCAATAACCCAGCTCAGTGTTATTAAGAATAGGGACTCACTGATTCCTTACTATCTGCTTGCCCAGTTTCCAGTTAATTTGAAGATGTGAAATGTTGCTCTCCCTAATATCTGTGCCTCTAAAATGCTGGGATTCCAGATTCTAGGGTTCTCACAGTTTGCGATTCTGGGGATTGGGACATGAGATGTCGTTGTTCTGAGATTTGAAGGGTCAAGCCCCTGTGGCCACCGGACTCCCCACACAAGCATCTGAGGTCTGTCCTTGAACATGGCCTTCAGGGCATCTCGCTTCTTACCAGCCCTGCAGCTGCCTTCTCGGGACCTCTCCCACCTTGATTATCCCCTGAGTCAAGCCCCAGCACGTGTTGAGTCAGATCCATGTTGGGAAGTACCTCCACCTCATTTGCAACTCAAAGGCTGTGTGTCATGTTTAATTCAATTTTGTAAATTGAAACTATCACTCTAATATATTTGCTTGAATGAAGAAAAAAGAATATGTTTACACAACTATACTTCAATAAAAATAGAATATATATTTACATGTATTATGTATGTAAACTTTATAACAATATATGTAAAATATATAACACATAGGTATATAGCTATATCAAGATTATAATTATATATAAAATTAGTTTTGGTATGTTCTTATTCTATTGTTATTCTCATTATTATTATTATTTTAGAGGCTGCAACACAGCCTGATCTTAGTTCCCCAACCAGGGATTGAACCCACATCCTTGGCAAAGTCGAAACCACTGGACCATCAGGGAATTTCCTACATTATTATTGTTTGTTTGTTTTTTAATTTTGGCCTCTTTATTGTTTATGTATTTATTTATTTGTTTTCATCCATCTTTACTCTGTGGCTTGTGTGGGCCTCCCATTGCAGTGGCCTTGCTCGTTGCGGAGCACTGGCTCTGGGCATACACACTCCAGAGTGCTGGCTTGTAATTAGACACACCGGTCCAGCCGCTCCGCACACATGAGATCTTCCTGGGCCGAGGATTGAACTGGTGCCCCTTGCACCACAAGGTGGACTCTTTACCCACTGGACCACCAGGAAAGCCCTTCCCTACATTATTTTTTATCAAAGCTTTTCCGAGTTGGTTTCAACAGGAAAGTTAGTCTCAATAACCCAGCTCAGTGTTATTAAGAATAGGGACTCACTGATTCCTTACTATCTGCTTGCCCAGTTTCCAGTTAATTTGAAGATGTGAAATGTTGCTCTCCCTAATATCTGTGCCTCTAAAATGCTGGGATTCCAGATTCTAGGGTTCTCACAGTTTGCGATTCTGGGGATTGGGACATGAGATGTCGTTGTTCTGAGATTTCGAAGGGTCAAGCCCCTGTGGCCACCGGACTCCCCACACAAGCATCTGAGGTCTGTCCTTGAACATGGCCTTCAGGGGCATCTCGTCTTCTTACCAGCCCTGCAGCTGCCTTCTCGGGGACCTCTCCCACCTTGATTATCCCCTGAGTCAAGCCCCAGCACGTGTTGAGTCAGATCCATGTTGGGAAGAAATGGACTCACCCCCTTCCCTGCTTGCCTCCTCAGGATCTTCATCATCTGGGCCATCAGCAGCTGGTTCCGCCGAGGGCCGGCCCCTCAGGACCAGACAGGCCCCGGAGGAGCCCCGCGTGTCGCCAGCCGCAACCTGTTCCCCAAAGACACTTTAATGGTAACCGCTGGCTGGAGGGCCGGACCCAGGAGAGGAGGGGCTGGGAAGGAGTGGGGAGTGACATGGGCAGTCAGGACAGACACAGGCCCTGGTCACGTCAGGTCTGTGAACAGGTCTGGGGTCAGGAGACTCCAGGTTCACCTTCAGCCCACGAAACTCGAGTCACTCAAGTGACTTACAGTGTCATAAGGAACAAGGGTATTCGTTTGGGTTTGGGCTGGGGTTCTCTCTGGGGAAGAAGGACCTTGTGCGGGAGCAGCAGGTGTTCTGACCTCAGGAACCTCAGCTTCTCCCGCCTTTGCAGTTCTCTGGAGTTCTGGGATTCACGAATTCTCTGGGATTCTTGGAATTCTGGCCAGCAGAGTAATCACTGCTCCGTTGGTCCTTCTCTGGAGGCCTTTGGGGGTCTGGACAGAGATGGCCACGGAGACTTGAGAAGGGCGTTCAGAGGCCAGCTCCCAGCTCCCCCGGGCTCCCCATAGCCGGCCGACACTCTTGCAGCTCTTGACGGGGCTTTACCTGTCAGAGCTCTGAGGAAGAAGGCTGAGAGAGGCCGAGGGGAAGATGATGCAGGGAGGTCTGGATGCTGTCAGCCCCAGGCACTCAAGGGCGGGCTGGCCGTTGTTGCATTGATTTTTGCTCTTAGATGTCCTAGACTCAGACCAGGACCATTCTGGTAGTGGTGGTGCGGGGCGGGTGTGAGGAAAGAGAAGATCTGCTCTGCCAGCCGCCGCTCCTCTCTCCACTCACCCTCCCCACCCCAGGTTGTGCACTGTGCGTGTGGCCGCCGCTCTTCCTCTGCGCTGTGTTGGTCACCTTCAGAGGCTCCTGCCACGCGGCCCTAACCAGGCTCCCCGCCTCCCCTCCCCACAGAACCTGCACGTGTACATCTCAGAGCACGAGCACTTTACAGACTTCAATGCCACCTCGGCGCTCTTCTGGGAGCAGCACGACCTTGTGTATGGTGACTGGACCAGTGGCGAGAACTCGGATGGCTGCTACGAGCACTTTGCTGAGCTCGACATTCCACAGGTGGGGACAGCAGCTGACTTTCGGCCTCGTGGCTGCTCGGCGAGCGCCCAGGGCCGTTCCTGCTCCCAGGCCTGCAGTCGGGAGTCCGGGCTCCAAGCCCGGCTCTACCCGTCGTTCACAGGCTGCGGGACCACAGGCTGCTCCCTGAGGTCCCTGGGCCTCGTCCTGCCCGCCTCTTGAGGTGGATGGGGTTGGAATTGGCCTCCCACCTACTTTCAGGGTTGTGTAAATCTGTGGCTTAAACCAGTGAAAGATTAGTAATTGTCTCTGGGGGTGTTTCAGTGGTTTGAAAATAATAATCAGTATTGCTTAAGTGGTTGCTACGTGCAGGCCACCGGATGAGGCTGACTGGTGGAAACCTCCCAGAACCTTAGGCAGTGGGAATCTTACCTCCTTTTGACTGATGAGGGAAATTAGGTACAGAGGCCACACCCAGGGTCACATAGCTGGTGCCATTTTTGAACTCAGACTCTGGCTGAGGACTCTGGCAGCCCCAGGTTCAAATCCTGCCACCTCCAGGATTCTCTTCTTGATAGCAAGCTCAGGCAGCGCCCTCTCTGGGCTCCGCACCCAAGCCGTGCCAGCTCTGGGGGTTGGCACTACCTGAATGTGTATCTGTTTTCCCCATGGGCCTGTGAACCCTGTGACAGGAAGGCCGGGATCATCTTGGTCACCGCTGTGTCCCCAGCTCTGCCCGGCGGTGGGCTGGGGGCGGAGTCCAGGACTGTTGCCTCCTCGATGACTGATGGCTTCTCGGTCGCCATCTGTTTGGGGCTGCCCAAAGAGAAGATCTGCTCTGCCAGCCCCCTCCTCTCCACTCACCCTCCCCACCCCAGGTTGTGCACTGTGCGTGTGGCCGCTCTTCCTCTGCGCTGTGTTGGTCACCTTCAGAGGCTCCTGCCACGCGGCCCTAACCAGGCTCCCCGCCTCCCCTCCCCACAGAACCTGCACGTGTACATCTCAGAGCACGAGCACTTTACAGACTTCAATGCCACCTCGGCGCTCTTCTGGGAGCAGCACGACCTTGTGTATGGTGACTGGACCAGTGGCGAGAACTCGGATGGCTGCTACGAGCACTTTGCTGAGCTCGACATTCCACAGGTGGGGACAGCAGCTGACTTTCGGCCTCGTGGCTGCTCGGCGAGCGCCCAGGGCCGTTCCTGCTCCCAGGCCTGCAGTCGGGAGTCCGGGCTCCAAGCCCGGCTCTACCCGTCGTTCACAGGCTGCGGGACCACAGGCTGCTCCCTGAGGTCCCTGGGCCTCGTCCTGCCCGCCTCTTGAGGTGGATGGGGTTGGAATTGGCCTCCCACCTACTTTCAGGGTTGTGTAAATCTGTGGCTTAAACCAGTGAAAGATTAGTAATTGTCTCTGGGGGTGTTTCAGTGGTTTGAAAATAATAATCAGTATTGCTTAAGTGGTTGCTACGTGCAGGCCACCGGATGAGGCTGACTGGTGGAAACCTCCCAGAACCTTAGGCAGTGGGAATCTTACCTCCTTTTGACTGATGAGGGAAATTAGGTACAGAGGCCACACCCAGGGTCACATAGCTGGTGCCATTTTTGAACTCAGACTCTGGCTGAGGACTCTGGCAGCCCCAGGTTCAAATCCTGCCACCTCCAGGATTCTCTTCTTGATAGCAAGCTCAGGCAGCGCCCTCTCTGGGCTCCCGCACCCAAGCCGTGCCAGCTCTGGGGGTTGGCACTACCTGAATGTGTATCTGTTTTCCCCATGGGCCTGTGAACCCTGTGACAGGAAGGCCGGGATCATCTTGGTCACCGCTGTGTCCCCAGCTCTGCCCGGCGGTGGGCTGGGGGCGGAGTCCAGGACTGTTGCCTCCTCGATGACTGATGGCTTCTTGCGTGTCGCCATCTGTTTGGGGCTGCCCTCTCCTTCACTCCTCCCCACCGAGTCTTCTCCGCCTCTGGGGGAGGATGTGGCCGTCTGCTCCCCCTGTCTCTGTCTTGGTCTGTTTGGGTAGCTGGAGACAGTAGGGAGGATGCAGTCCTTCTGAGGCAGGTACCACTGCCCCGGCTGTGGGAGGGGTGACTCCCATGGATCCGTCACATCCAGACCCAGACCTCTCCCCCAGATCCCAGGAAGGCGGCGGGGCAGTAAGCCAGGCAGTGAGGGCTGCTCCAGGACTTGGAGCTCACCCTCCTTTCCAGCTCTGTGGCGGGAGGGTGTCCAAGTTGTACCTGACTTTAATTTAGGGAGGTGACTGAGCAGCAACTCTCAGAGGCCAGTGCCACTGGAAGAGTTTTCTACTTACATTTCCTGGGAGGCGGGAGCCCACCACACCACGCAGGGCCACACGATCACTGCCAGGTTTGGGCAGGAGCAGAAGGGCCAAGGGTAGGCTTCTTGCCGCAATGAGAGAGGCCACTGCCATGGGAGGCCCACATATGCCAAAGAATAAAGATGAATGAAAATAAATATAAAAATAAAAATGAAAAGAGGCACGATGGGGGCAGAAAAAAAGACTAGCAGGTGAAATGTCCAGGCAGAGGGAGGACACAGAGGGTGAGAGGCAGGGCCTGGGAGAGCCCACAGACAGGGTTCGGATGCGCTCACTCATGGCCCAGAGCTGCTCCGGGCGAGCCCTGGTTGGCATGTGTCTAGAAGACGGGAGGATAACCCGTCCTGCTGCCTACGATTTCCGTGTGGTGTGCAGATGCGGACTCACCAGAACAGGCAGTTAGCTTTCCACGTGCCCAGAGCAGGAGCTGGCCTTTGTTGTTCTACCGTTGAATGAATGAAGGCCGCCGGCATTTATGGAGCTCCTGCTCTGTGCTCCAGTGACCGTGCTTGGCCACGGCGAGTACTCCTTACAGCCCTAGTGCGCCCTCACCTGCGTCCTCCAGGTGGGCCCTGAGGCTCAGCAAGGCCACACGGCCTTGTGTGCCGGAACCTGGTTTTGAATTGGAGTCGTGACTCCAGTGTCTCACCCTCAGCCACTCAACTGCACTGCCCGGCCTGAGCAGTCAGGAAATGAGAGTGGGGAAGCCGCGGTGCGTGGCAGGGTGGCGTTGCAGGGGCCTCACAGTTTTCTTGTCGCTGGGCCCCGACCTTCCAGAGTGTGCAGCAGAACGGCTCCATCTACATCCATGTCTACTTCACCAAGAGTGGCTTCCACCCAGACCCGCGGCAGAAGGCGCTGTATCGCCGGCTTGCCACCGTCCACATGTCTCGGAGTAAGTCCCTCCCTGCCCTGGGCCGCTGCTGGCTCGACACCCAGCTCCATGAGGGCAGGCAGGAGCCTGGTGCACCGGGAGGCTAGGGTTGGCTGCCGGGCTCAAACCGTGCGTACCCTGCATGTCTCCAGACACCCGTGGGCAGGCAGGAGAAGAATCGGCTTAGAGCAGGTGGAGAAAGGGCCTTCCTAGGGAGAGGAGACAGTGTCCACAGGGGTAGGGCGGAGCCAGCTGTGCACAGGACCAGGCCTTGTGGAGCAGAGCGCAGAGTAGTCTGTGGGCTAATGTTGGCTGGACTGAATGAGCAGAGGGAAACTGAGAGACCATTGGCCATTGGTTTCATCCAGCGTGATCTCCAGGATTGTATTCATGCCAGCTACTCCTGGAATGGGTGCTGCACAGGGGCCGCCCTGGGCACTGGGACCTACCTCCCTTGGGGCCGGGCTTGGGTGCGTCCTGCAGGCTGGTGCTGTGAGCCTCCCTCCTCCTCTGGAAGGGTCCTCCCTTGATGAGGCAGGCGGGTAGGGGCCACATCACTGGACTGGCCCCCTTTTCAGCCTTGCTGGCCACCCACCTGGTGCTAGGTGTCCCCTTGAGAATCTTGATCTAGTGAGCAAGTCCCGGGATTACCAGTGACCCCAAAAAGCCCTGGTAGCCATTGGTGGCCTCATGAATGGCCTTGTACTGAAACTGAGGTTCTCTCTGCTCAGGGCCTCTTCTTAAATTTTTTTGTTTCTAAATCTTGTTATAAGTACATGGTTTAAAACTCAAGTAAATTCATCTAGACAGGGAAGCTCATCCTACTCTTGCTCACCTCCTCTCAGGCTCCCCTAGTTTCCTCTCCCCACTGGCAGCTGCTTCAGCTGTTTCGGCTCCTTAATCTCCAAGACTCTCAACAGTAAGGCAGTGCTGCGATTTCTGGGTTTTTCCTTTCTAGACCTTGTCTCTTGACTTCCTGCTCTGGAAGAGGAAATTTCAACATGGGAACCAAATTTGGTTAGATTCAAATTCAACATTCAAATGGTCTTGAGTGTGTGACTCTTCTGTCCATCTGAACCAGAAACACGTCTGTTTATTTTTCTCTTCTTATCTAACTTCTTTTTTTCCATGGGGTTAATAATTACTGGCATTTTTTTCGCCTGCTCTTTGTCTTTCACCCTCGAGTCCACTGCCTCCTGACGGGCAGTCATGGGACTCTTGCCACACTTGAGTTTCAGCAGACCTAGAGAACAGACCCCTTACCTCCCACCTCCCAAAGCCCCATCCCCTTCATGGGAATGTCATGGGCCCCACCTGGCTTTGTCTCCACTGCGCCCATGGGCGTGGTTAAGATCCCTCCAGCTGTTGTGTGGGGGGCAGGACCAGAGGCCCCCTAATTAGCGTGGGTTAGGTTTTTTCCTACTTCTTTGGGTATAAAAATAGCCCAAAGGGCAAGCATGTCTCTATGACCATCTACCCTGGATAAAACGCTAGTGCCTCTGGGTCAGTGCTCATAGCTGATTTGGAAAAGAGCCCAGGTGTGCTGAGTGCTGTTGTAAGTGACTGTGTCTGTGGACCCGTCAGCGTTGTGCCCAGCTGGCTGGCTGGCTACGGGCTTCAGCGAGGCACATCTGCAAAGACGCCGGCTGAGGGGGTGTCATTTGTAGGACCCGCTCCCACAGAGGTGACCCCGCAAATCTGGGTCCCACGTGCCTGACACCTGAGGTTCCCTCGAATGTGGCCCAGGTGGGCGGCTGCTCACGTGTGTCCCAGCTATCCCCCCTCAGCCCTACCGTCCTTTGTGAGTTCGTCTTTGGTGACTGTGATCCATGTCCGTGTGGCGAGGTTGTGTTCACAGTCAGTGAGACGGTTTTTTGGTGTGCTCTGCAAAATAGAATCTGCAGCCTGTGAACCTGAGAAATCACGGGGTCACCCAGACTTGCCTCACAGCTGGGCCCCCTTAGAGTAGGGGCTCGGAGGGATGTGGAGCTGGCCACCAGCCCACTCCAGGGCAGAGCGCGAGAGTGTGGGATCAAGAAAGCCCCCTCCCCAGAGGGCCGATAATGAGCACTCCTAGCTCAGTGCCATCCCACAGAAATACTGTGCCTGCCACAGAAGTCATTTTAAGTTTCCTAGTGGCCACACTAAAAAGAAAAGACTATAAAGTGAGCATTAGTGATAATTTTACTGAGGTCAATTTCTTGTCATTTCAACATGTAATCAGTGTAAGAAATTAATAGGATATTTGCTTTTTTTAGAGGTTAATTACTTTTTTATTATCAAATTATATTATGAAGTCTATATCTAAATTTTAATCAGGAAGAAATACTTTGCATTTACATCAAGGACACATTTATTCTAGTGGAATTGAACAGGCACAGACTTAACAGGATATTTCCCACTCTTCTATTTCCTGCGCTCAGTTTCAAATTCCAATGTGTGTTTTGCACTCATGGCACATGTCTCAGCCAGTCATGTTGTCGGTGCTCAAGGGGCAGTTCAGAAGCTTTACCTGCAAGGAAAGGGGGCTCCTTTCTCCCTACAGAAGTCAGGTCCATCTCGTATCTTAATCCCATCTGAGGCCGCTAAGTTTCAGAATATTCTCCACACAGGCCGAAGCCTCTCCCCTCTGGGGCCGGCCCCTCCCTTCCCCAGACAGCCGCTCCCAGGTGTGGAGAACAGCGGAACGCGTCCCCCCGGAGTTCATGCTCCAGCATGCCCACCTTGGGGGTGTCCTGCTTTCTCCCGCTGTGGGGGCAAGGTCTCAAGTGCATTCGCTGTTAATAATGATGGAAGAGATGGGATGATATTCATGGGGGGACAAAAGGAGCAGCTGGCCCTGGCCTGAGACCCTCAGTCAGTTCCCAGAAGTGTTTCTGAATGTGAGCTCATCCAAAGACTCCAGAAGCCCCCCGGTTCTGAGCAGGTGGGAGGGATCCAGGCCCTGTGACGTGTGTCGGTGTGACTGGGGATGCGCCACCTGGCTGGGCTCTGTGGAGCAAGAAGCTGCTTCCCAGTGGTGCCGTCTGGAAAAAGCGAGGCTTTCATCCCTGTTAGCCAGAGTGAGGACTGAGGCCCGGGGAAGTGACGTAGCTCACTGACGGTCTCCAGCTCGTGGGAGGCAGAGCCTTGGCCACCTCACGCTCCCATTTCCCCATCTCTCCCTGCACCTTTAAGTTTGAGCACTCCTAGCTCAGTGCCATCCCACAGAAATACTGTGCCTGCCACAGAAGTCATTTTAAGTTTCCTAGTGGCCACACTAAAAAGAAAAGACTATAAAGTGAGCATTAGTGATAATTTTACTGAGGTCAATTTCTTGTCATTTCAACATGTAATCAGTGTAAGAAATTAATAGGATATTTGCTTTTTTTAGAGGTTAATTACTTTTTTATTATCAAATTATATTATGAAGTCTATATCTAAATTTTAATCAGGAAGAAATACTTTGCATTTACATCAAGGACACATTTATTCTAGTGGAATTGAACAGGCACAGACTTAACAGGATATTTCCCACTCTTCTATTTCCTGCGCTCAGTTTCAAATTCCAATGTGTGTTTTGCACTCATGGCACATGTCTCAGCCAGTCATGTTGTCGGTGCTCAAGGGGCAGTTCAGAAGCTTTACCTGCAAGGAAAGGGGGCTCCTTTCTCCCTACAGAAGTCAGGTCCATCTCGTATCTTAATCCCATCTGAGGCCGCTAAGTTTCAGAATATTCTCCACACAGGCCGAAGCCTCTCCCCTCTGGGGCCGGCCCCTCCCTTCCCCAGACAGCCGCTCCCAGGTGTGGAGAACAGCGGAACGCGTCCCCCCGGAGTTCATGCTCCAGCATGCCCACCTTGGGGGTGTCCTGCTTTCTCCCGCTGTGGGGGCAAGGTCTCAAGTGCATTCGCTGTTAATAATGATGGAAGAGATGGGATGATATTCATGGGGGGACAAAAGGAGCAGCTGGCCCTGGCCTGAGACCCTCAGTCAGTTCCCAGAAGTGTTTCTGAATGTGAGCTCATCCAAAGACTCCAGAAGCCCCCCGGTTCTGAGCAGGTGGGAGGGATCCAGGCCCTGTGACGTGTGTCGGTGTGACTGGGGATGCGCCACCTGGCTGGGCTCTGTGGAGCAAGAAGCTGCTTCCCAGTGGTGCCGTCTGGAAAAAGCGAGGCTTTCATCCCTGTTAGCCAGAGTGAGGACTGAGGCCCGGGGAAGTGACGTAGCTCACTGACGGTCTCCAGCTCGTGGGAGGCAGAGCCTTGGCCACCTCACGCTCCCATTTCCCCATCTCTCCCTGGCCGCTGGGGCCGGGTGGAGAAGTCCCTGGAGAGACAGGCCATATGAGGTCCCAGCTTAAGGAGGAGCTGAACAGTTACCCAGCTGGGGTGGAGGCAGGGAGACGGAGCATAAACAAGCACCAGCCCTGACCTCCTGGCACGTCTTGGCAGTGCTCGGGCAGGGTGGCAGGGCGCCCGTGGCTGACCTGGCCTCCACGAGAGGAAGTGAGGCTGTCTCCCGCCCGGGAACTCACGGCCCCAGAGTACTTCTCAGGTCGGCGGCGCTGGGCCTTCTCTAGCCCTGTCACAGCCCACCTGTTTATATTTATCAGTCCCACTGCTTGTCACTGCTGGCCCAGCCTAGAGTCAGGACACACCGGGGCCCAGAATGGGCCCGGCCCCACCTGAGTTCGTAGACTGGTTGAAGGGCAGACAGCAGACGAGTAAACCAGTGGGTAGGTGACCAGCGGGCAGTGATGGACTGTTGTGAAGGAGACAGAAATGGCGAGGAGCAGGCCCAAGCAGCCTCCTTCAGTGGAAGGGAAGAGGCCATGTAACCAGGGAATGGAAGAGGGAGAAGGAGCCCAGGAGGATTCCAGCCATGCTTTATCCCTGCCAGGGCGGCTGCCCTAAAGGCCCAGGGTCAGTTCATTTGAGGAGAAAGAAGTGGGTGGGCGAAGGAGGGAGGTGGCGAGGGCCGAGAGGTCAAGGGGGCTGTGGTGAGCCCCTCAGGGGCCCTGCCCGGGGCAGCAGGAACCCTCTAGGGTTCTGAGGCAGTGGGATGACATGATCAGATACTTGTTATTACACGGGTCTGTGCATGCTGGGGGCTCTGTGGAGCAAGAAGCGGGAGCTCATCCAAAGACTCCAGAAGCCCGGTTCTGAGCAGGTGGGAGGGATCCAGGCCCTGTGACGTGTGTCGGTGTGACTGGGGATGCGCCACCTGGCTGGGCGCTGTGGAGCAAGAAGCTGCTTCCCAGTGGTGCCGTCTGGAAGCGAGGCTTTCATCCCTGTTAGCCAGAGTGAGGACTGAGGCCCGGGGAAGTGACGTAGCTCACTGACGGTCTCCAGCTCGTGGGAGGCAGAGCCTTGGCCACCTCACGCTCCCATTTCCCCATCTCTCCCTGGCCGCTGGGGCCGGGTGGAGAAGTCCCTGGAGAGACAGGCCATATGAGGTCCCAGCTTAAGGAGGAGCTGAACAGTTACCCAGCTGGGGTGGAGGCAGGGAGACGGAGCATAAACAAGCACCAGCCCTGACCTCCTGGCACGTCTTGGCAGTGCTCGGGCAGGGTGGCAGGGCGCCCGTGGCTGACCTGGCCTCCACGAGAGGAAGTGAGGCTGTCTCCCGCCCGGGAACTCACGGCCCCAGAGTACTTCTCAGGTCGGCGGCGCTGGGCCTTCTCTAGCCCTGTCACAGCCCACCTGTTTATATTTATCAGTCCCACTGCTTGTCACTGCTGGCCCAGCCTAGAGTCAGGACACACCGGGGCCCAGAATGGGCCCGGCCCCACCTGAGTTCGTAGACTGGTTGAAGGGCAGACAGCAGACGAGTAAACCAGTGGGTAGGTGACCAGCGGGCAGTGATGGACTGTTGTGAAGGAGACAGAAATGGCGAGGAGCAGGCCCAAGCAGCCTCCTTCAGTGGAAGGGGAAGAGGGCCATGTAACCAGGGAATGGAAGAGGGAGAAGGAGCCCAGGAGGATTCCAGCCATGCTTTATCCCTGCCAGGGCGGCTCGTCTAAAGGCCCAGGGTCAGTTCATTTGAGGAGAAAGAAGTGGGTGGGCGAAGGAGGGAGGTGGCGAGGGCCGAGAGGTCAAGGGGGCTGTGGTGAGCCCCTCAGGGGCCCTGCCCGGGGCAGCAGGAACCCTCTAGGGTTCTGAGGCAGTGGGATGACATGATCAGATACTTGGTTATTACAAAGAACCTGGCTGCCCTGGGCGGCGGGGATCTAATGGGGCAGGAGTGGCCACCTGGAGGCCAGTACTGAGGTGACTGTGGTGCCCCAGGAGGGGGCGCTGTGGCTGACCCTGAGTGGAGCCCTGCACGTGGGAGGCAGTGGTCAGATATTCAGCATGTGCCAGAGGGCACGTCCACCCAGGATGGGCTGATGGAACGGATCCAGCAAATTGTGGAGAAGGAAGACTCCAGGGTTAATTTGGTAGATGCTGATGTGGCTGTGAAGTTGGGGACCCTGGGGCTGGGTGAGGCATGGAAGGCTGCGCAGCGTGTCTGATCACCATTGCTGGCGGTTGGTGGGTGAAGACTGGGAATGGGAGCTGGGGGAGCAGCTGTTGGAGGGCGGAGGCCCGGGGCCAGGGTCCCATGAGCGCCAGCTGGTCTCACGTCCACACCACTTCTCTCCCGGCCTCCCTGCCTGCAGTGATCAACAAATACAAGCGCCGGCGGTTTCAGAAAACCAAGAACCTGTTGACGGGAGAGACGGAAGCTGACCCAGAGATGATCAAGGTAAACACGAGCGGAGCCTTCGGGTCCTAGGGGCGCCATCCGACCCTGGGTTCCCAGCCCGGTAGGCAGCCCTCGGGGATCATCTTTGGCACTGTCCCTTGGCGGGGGGTGGCGTTCACCTCTCTGAGCCTCAGTTTTCCTCCCTGGAAGCAGGGTCAGGATGCAGAGTAAGCTCTCAGGGAGTGGGGACTTCTGGGCAAGGTTAGAGCCAATCTATGGCAGTGGCAGGGTCCGTGCACCATACACAGACCCTCCCGGAGGCCCTTCGCCAACCCACTCGGTGGGTCCCATCATAGGGAGACTTGCCTGCGGTGTCACAGCTGGGAAGTGGCAGGGCCCGATTCACACCCAAGCCACAGGCCCAGAGCCCAGGCTCAGCTAACATGGCTCTAGAAGGAACACTCTCGGTTAATCCGGAGATCTGAACCCATGATGGCAGCAAGAGTCTTCCTCTCTCCAGGAAGTGGTTCTGGACAGGAGGGCGGGGCCCCTGAGTACAGAGGCTGCTGTGGGTCCCGTCTTCATACTGTAAGGAAGCTGTACTTCGCAGCCTGGTGCACTGTCCCATCCAGGATTTTATGCTCCGCAGGTGTCTGGGGGAAGCCAGGGCTGTAGGGTCTAGAGGCTGGTGTAGGGACTGACCAGGGCGAGCCCTTGGCCAGTGGTCACTGTGGTGCGCCCTTCTGCCGTGGTGATGTTCATGGGAGTCCTCAGGAAGAAATGAACGGGTGCCTCTGAGGCCCACCATCCCCCTTGTCTTCCCTCAGAGGGCCGAGGACTATGGGCCTGTGGAGGTGATTTCCCACTGGCACCCCAACATCACCATCAACATCGTGGACGACCACACACCGTGGGTGAAGGGCAGCGTGCCTCCTCCCTTGGACCAGTGTGAGCTCCGCCCTCTTGGGCTCCTCCTGGCCCCACACCCACCCTGAGATCTCCGACCAGGGGTCCACCCTCCCAAGCCCTACCTCTCTAGACACTTGGCTTCTCTCTCCCACACCCCCAGTGATCCTAGCACTGACCAGTTTGTGCCCAAACTGGTCTCATCCACCCACAAGCTTTGTTCAGAAATTGTGCATCCGTTGCCAACTTGGGAAATTGGGGCAACATCACTTAGGCACCCAGATTTCTGGCTTCTTTGAACAGATCCTGACACATAGGGACCCTCGGGGCAGCCAGAGTCTGGAGCGGAGCTGCAGCTGGCCCTTCTTTACCTTGCCCTTTCCCTGAGGTCAGACACACCCAAGAAATGTCCCCTGTCCACCTTGTGAACATCTGAATTTGACCCCTTTTTCCTGGGAGGCTGAGATCGCACCACCCCTGTGGGGGCCTGTGGCCTCCGGGCCCAGCTGAGCCATTCCCGTCCCGCGTGCCTGCAGATGTGAAGTTTGATGCCGTGAGCGCGACTATTACCCCATCATCTACTTCAACGACTACTGGAACCTGCAGAAGGACTACTACCCCATCAACGAGAGCCTGGCCAGCCTGCCGCTCCGCGTCTCCTTCTGCCCGCTCTCGCTCTGGCGCTGGCAGCTCTACGCCGCCCAGAGCACCAAGTCGCCCTGGAACTTCCTGGGTGATGAGCTGTACGAGCAGTCCGATGAGGAGCAGGACTCAGTAAAGGTGAGGCGGGAGGCGGGCCTTCCCGGCTGCGGGAGGAAGGGAAGTGGACCCAGCTGCTGGCTGGGGACCGCTGGCCGATGCTCTCCTGCCCACGGTTTCACAACCTCCCAGGGTCTCCTGAGAAGAGCAGGAAGTAGCTGTGGTGCCCCCTTCTGCCGTGGTGATGTTCATGGGAGTCCTCAGGAAGAAATGAACGGGTGCCTCTGAGGCCCACCATCCCCCTTGTCTTCCCTCAGAGGGCCGAGGACTATGGGCCTGTGGAGGTGATTTCCCACTGGCACCCCAACATCACCATCAACATCGTGGACGACCACACACCGTGGGTGAAGGGCAGCGTGCCTCCTCCCTTGGACCAGTGTGAGCTCCGCCCTCTTGGGCTCCTCCTGGCCCCACACCCACCCTGAGATCTCCGACCAGGGGTCCACCCTCCCAAGCCCTACCTCTCTAGACACTTGGCTTCTCTCTCCACACCCCCAGTGATCCTAGCACTGACCAGTTTGTGCCCAAACTGGTCTCATCCACCCACAAGCTTTGTTCAGAAATTGTGCATCCGTTGCCAACTTGGGAAATTGGGGCAACATCACTTAGGCACCCAGATTTCTGGCTTCTTTGAACAGATCCTGACACATAGGGACCCTCGGGGCAGCCAGAGTCTGGAGCGGAGCTGCAGCTGGCCCTTCTTTACCTTGCCCTTTCCCTGAGGTCAGACACACCCAAGAAATGTCCCCTGTCCACCTTGTGAACATCTGAATTTGACCCCTTTTTCCTGGGAGGCTGAGATCGCACCACCCCTGTGGGGGCCTGTGGCCTCCGGGCCCAGCTGAGCCATTCCCGTCCCGCGTGCCTGCAGATGTGAAGTTTGATGCCGTGAGCGGCGACTATTACCCCATCATCTACTTCAACGACTACTGGAACCTGCAGAAGGACTACTACCCCATCAACGAGAGCCTGGCCAGCCTGCCGCTCCGCGTCTCCTTCTGCCCGCTCTCGCTCTGGCGCTGGCAGCTCTACGCCGCCCAGAGCACCAAGTCGCCCTGGAACTTCCTGGGTGATGAGCTGTACGAGCAGTCCGATGAGGAGCAGGACTCAGTAAAGGTGAGGCGGGAGGCGGGGCCTTCCCGGGCTGCGGGAGGGGAAGGGGAAGTGGACCCAGCTGCTGGCTGGGGGACCGCTGGCCGATGCTCTCCTGCCCACGGTTTCACAACCTCCCAGGGTCTCCCTGAGAAGAGCAGGAAGTAGGCGCTCAGCGCTCTGACTCTGACTGACTCTGGGGGTCCCAACTCTGGGGCTTCCGTGGTCATCCTTGTCAGGACTTTTCTGCTTGCTGGGCCCGGCCCTCTGGGTCTGGTCCTGCCCCTTTGGCCCCACAGCCTGCCGCCCTGCCTCTGGACTCCGACGCCCTGTCCCTCTCACCATGTCCTAGAGCAGCATCCTTCCCTGCCCATGTCTGGCATGCGGGGTCTTGGCTGCACTTGCCTGGGCTGTCTCTGCTGGTGGGTTTCTGTCCTTTTCTCCGACTGCGCCTTCCTCTCTCTCTCTCATTCCTCTGCCTGCCCCCAGCACTGTCTCCCCATCTCTCCTCCGTCCCCACGCTTCCCTTCCTTCTTCGTACACTGCTCACCCACCTCTCTGTGCCTCTCTGCCTGTTTCTGACCTGCTCTCCTCCTGGCTAGCATCGCTCTCCCTCTCTGGGAAGCCCTGGGGTCGAATCTGTGGGGAATATCATCAGGGTTTTTCCGGGGCCCTAAGGAAGGAGAAACAGCCGGGCCAGCTCACAGGGCGCTGCAGCGTTCAGCCCCAGCTGGGGCCCTGGTGCTCACGGCCCTTTCCCCACCTCCGCCCCGCCCCAGGTCGCCCTCCTAGAGACCAACCCCTACCTGCTGGCGCTCACCATCATCGTGTCCATCGTCCATAGTGTCTTTGAGTTCCTGGCCTTCAAAAACGGTAGGGGTGGGACCCTCGGCCCCATGAGAGGCCGTGGGGGGCGGGGGGCAAAGGAGGGCCCGAGGAGTGGGTAGGGCCCATCCCTGCCTCTCCCACTCTGCAGAGACTTGGGGAGCGGCAGCCAGCTCCCAGCCCAGAAACTCCCGTCTGTGGGGTGTGGCGCTGGGGGAGGGGTGGACCTGCTGTTCTGGCGAAGGCCAGCTCGGCACCGCCAGGAAGCAGGGCCGGGGAACTCCAAGGCCGGGAGCAGGGAAGCCCCGCAACTGCTGTAGCCACCCTGCCTGGCCTGCTGCCCCTGAGGGAGACTCCTCAGGGTGGAGTGGATAGGGCCCACCTGAGTGGGCAAGTGACAGCCGTGTCCCCAGAGGCCCCAGGGGGCTGGAGGCCCACAGTGGTGATGGCCAGGGTTTGAGGGGTCTGGCCGCACAGGCACCGTGCGGGCACCCTCACCAGTGAGCACATTGAAAACCCACAGCCAGAGCCGGTGGGGCAGCGACGCTGTCCCCTCACCCACCCCGTGCAAAGATCAGAGAGGTTGATTATTTACCACAGTCACACAGCTCCCAAGTGGCACAGCCAGGACTTAGATCCAGGAGCCTGCTCCAGCTCCTGCTTCATGCTCCAGACCCTGCTGGCCACTTCTTCCTTCCCTGGAGAAGCCTGGTCTGAAGGCGGCCTGCCGCTCTGCAGCTTCTGGAAGGGGCAGTAGTACTGAGTATTATTACTGTCATTATTGAGGGCATTCCTGTGATTTGAGTTACCTTCTGGAAAATTATAATGTCAAAACTGAACCGTAAGTGGTGCCGACCCCAATAGGGACCCCAGTGGGGAGGAATCTGTTAGCCGAGGTGCATGGCGAGCCAGGCACCAGCTTGCAAGGTGCTCCTGGTGACTGCGAGCCAGGTCCCTTGGGGTCCCTCTTCCCCAAGTGAGAAATAAAGGCACAGAGGGAGTGGTCAATGCCCAGGGTCACAGAGACCAACCCCTACCTGCTGGCGCTCACCATCATCGTGTCCATCGTCCATAGTGTCTTTGAGTTCCTGGCCTTCAAAAACGGTAGGGGTGGGACCCTCGGCCCCATGAGAGGCCGTGGGGGGCGGGGGGCAAAGGAGGGCCCGAGGAGTGGGTAGGGCCCATCCCTGCCTCTCCCACTCTGCAGAGACTTGGGGAGCGGCAGCCAGCTCCCAGCCCAGAAACTCCCGTCTGTGGGGTGTGGCGCTGGGGGAGGGGTGGACCTGCTGTTCTGGCGAAGGCCAGCTCGGCACCGCCAGGAAGCAGGGCCGGGGAACTCCAAGGCCGGGAGCAGGGAAGCCCCGCAACTGCTGTAGCCACCCTGCCTGGCCTGCTGCCCCTGAGGGAGACTCCTCAGGGTGGAGTGGATAGGGCCCACCTGAGTGGGCAAGTGACAGCCGTGTCCCCAGAGGCCCCAGGGGGCTGGAGGCCCACAGTGGTGATGGCCAGGGTTTGAGGGGTCTGGCCGCACAGGCACCGTGCGGGCACCCTCACCAGTGAGCACATTGAAAACCCACAGCCAGAGCCGGTGGGGCAGCGACGCTGTCCCCTCACCCACCCCGTGCAAAGATCAGAGAGGTTGATTATTTACCACAGTCACACAGCTCCCAAGTGGCACAGCCAGGACTTAGATCCAGGAGCCTGCTCCAGCTCCTGCTTCATGCTCCAGACCCTGCTGGCCACTTCTTCCTTCCCTGGAGAAGCCTGGTCTGAAGGCGGCCTGCCGCTCTGCAGCTTCTGGAAGGGGCAGTAGTACTGAGTATTATTACTGTCATTATTGAGGGCATTCCTGTGATTTGAGTTACCTTCTGGAAAATTATAATGTCAAAACTGAACCGTAAGTGGTGCCGACCCCAATAGGGACCCCAGTGGGGAGGAATCTGTTAGCCGAGGTGCATGGCGAGCCAGGCACCAGCTTGCAAGGTGCTCCTGGTGACTGCGAGCCAGGTCCCTTGGGGTCCCTCTTCCCCAAGTGAGAAATAAAGGCACAGAGGGAGTGGTCAATGCCCAGGGTCACAGAGCAAGGGCGTGGGCCCTGGCTGAGCCCAGCTTTACATCCGTGCTTGCTGCCTCTCTGGTCTGAAGCGGAACTCAGATCCACCCACCCCCACCAGAACCCTGTCTTCAGGCGCATTCTTCTCAGTTAGGATGGGGTGAGGGGCCTCTCCTCAAGGGAGGCATAAGCCTCCTGGGTTGTGCTGGGGCTCTGGAGTCGGAGCCGGGTGGGCAGCCAGCCCCCAGCCCCGTGCCCCTAGGTGACCACGCGCCTGGCTTCTTCCCCAGAAGACAGGCATCGTGCTGAGTCGGCCTCCCCTGGCAGCAGGTGTTGGGCGTCTACCCCCACAGGCTCCAGTGATGCCAGACTCTTCATCGGGCCCACGGGGAGACCAGGGTCGGCAGAGGGACTGAGCTGGGCCCCACGGGGAGGTGACAGGGGTGCAGGGGAGGAACACTGGAAAGAGCTGCTGTTGGAGAACAGAGCCCACGGCCCTCGCACACACTCCCAGCCTGTACGCCGGCCGGTTCCTTCAGGGGCTCGGGGCGGTGGGCTGGAAGAGGTGGTCTTGAGGTGTGTGTCTCAGACCTTTCCGCCCAGCGGAGGTGCCCCTGCACCAGGGTGGACAGCTCGGGTCTGGTGTCACACACAGACCCAGCTTCCAGATTCCAGGTCAGGCTGTGTGGCCTTAGGGCCGCGGCGTCCCTGACTGGCCCTGAGCACTGAGTGAGTGGGGCGCCCCAGGACATGGCGGCGGTCATCACTGTCACTACCGGTCAAGGAATTGCAGCCTGTTGAGGGGTGGTGTCCAGTGTGAGGATGGCAGACATCCTACCTGCCCTGGGCTCTAGCAGCACCCGCGGAGCTGACTCTCAGAGGAAGTGGGAATAGTGTGCACCCTTCCCCCTTGGCAGACTGAGTGCCGCCCAGAGGGTCTTAGGGAGATGGGGCGTGGAGGCACTGCAGGGGGATCCAGGTCGCGCCTCGCCTCCAGCTGCCCCCTCCGCACGCAGATATCCAGTTCTGGAACAGCCGGCAGTCCCTGGAGGGCCTTTCTGTGCGCTCCGTCTTCTTCGGCGTCTTTCAGTCTTTCGTGGTCCTTCTCTACATCCTGGACAACGAGACCAACTTCGTGGTCCAGGTCAGCGTGTTCATCGGGGTCCTCATCGACCTCTGGAAGATCACCAAGGTTATGGATGTCCGGGTAAGACCAGGCTGCCATGCTGTTTAGGGAGCCCCTGAGGGGTTGGGAGCGGGGTCAAGGGGCCCAGCCAGACCCTGGAGCTGGCCTCGGGGGATTCCCAGTGCCTGCCGCGCTCCTGAGACCAAGGGGATTTTCGCACCAGGGGATTTTTCGGGTCACACGTGGGGCAGGGGAACTGGGAGCAGTGGGGAAGGGCAGGGGTGGGAGCGAGCCCAGAGGCTGAGCGCTGCCTCCCTCCCTGTCTGCAGCTGGACCGGGAGCACAAGGTGGCAGGACTTTTCCCCCGCCCGACCTTCAAAGACAAGTCCACATACATTGAGTCCTCAACCAAAGTGTATGACGATGTGAGTGATCCCCCCGCCCCGTGGGCCCCCAGGAGGCTCTCCCGGTACCCGCTTGCTCCTGGGGCCCAGGAGGTGGGCAGTGGTTGGGGCGCTGGGATGTCGGCCCGTCCGCTGACAAGTCCTTGCTTTCGGCCTTGTGTCATACATACCCTCTGGTGACCCCTGCTTGCCCGGAGACTTCCCGGCTGAGTCCAGAGTTCCCAGGGCCACTTGGAAATTCCCCTGGGCCGGCCTGCCTAACCAGGTGTGGGTGGGTGAGGGTGGGGAGCAGGGATGCCAGGCGGGGCCCGAGCAGCCGCGTCCCAGCCCCGCCCTGTGCCCAACAGATGGCGTTCCGGTACCTGTCCTGGATCCTCTTCCCACTCCTCGGCTGCTATGCCGTCTACAGCCTCCTGTACCTGGAGCACAAGGGCTGGTACTCCTGGGTGCTCAGCATGCTCTATGGCTTCCTGCTGACCTTCGGTGAGCAGGCCCGGGGCACACTGGGGTCCAGCCACAGCCTCAGCCCCGCACTGGAGGTCCAGTGTGGGAGACAGACCCATCCCCAGACAGGAGCACTTGGGGATGGGAAGGGGTGGCAGGTGGGCAGCCTCAAAGTAGTGCCCAGTCCCATCTGGGGATCTGGAGGGCCTCCAGGAAACCTTGGACAGTGCATTTCAGTCCTTGTCCCCAGGGTAACCCAGAGTGAACAAGCAGACAAGCGAGTGACAGCGGGTGGTGGGTGCTACGAAGGAGTCAGAGTCGAGGGCACTGAGGCTCGGGGCCTCTGCCAGGCGGCCTCTCCGAGGAGATGACACGTAAACTGAGGCCTGAAAGATGCCAAGGAGGGAACCGTGCAAAGATCTGGTGACCGGGCAGAACAAGTGCAAAGGCCCTGAGGTAGGATGTGCCCAGCATGTTGGAAGCAGCAAGCAGACCAGTGTGGCCAGAGCCGAGTGAGTGACGGGACAGAGGCCAGAAATGCAGTCAGAGGTGGATGCTTAGACGCCCACCTCTGCTCACGGCCTCCCTTCCTCGCCCCCACAGGCTTCATCACCATGACACCCCAGCTCTTCATCAACTACAAGCTCAAGTCTGTGGCCCACCTGCCCTGGCGCATGCTCACCTACAAGGCCCTCAACACCTTCATTGATGACCTGTTTGCCTTTGTCATCAAGATGCCTGTTATGTACCGGATCGGCTGCCTGCGGGATGGTGAGGCCTGTGGGCAGGCGGGTGGGTGGGCAGACTCTCACCAGAGCTGGGCCCGGGCGGGCCTGGTCTGAGGGAGGCCCTGGCCTGGGGGCTCAGCGCACTCTTGCAGGACCACTCCGCCCCAGCCCCCACTGCTGGTGAGCCCCAGGGCCTGCCTCTGCCCCTCACACTGCCCCTCCCCACTGCCGCCCCAGATGTGGTCTTCTTCATCTACCTCTACCAACGGTGGATCTACCGCGTCGACCCCACACGGGTGAACGAGTTTGGCATGAGTGGCGAGGCTCCCACAGCAGCAGGCGCCCTCTCACCTGCCCCCACCCCCGCCACGACCACGGCTGCCGCCAAGGAGGAGGCCTCTACACCCCCGCCCACCCAGGCCCCCCAGGGCGAGGGGGCCAGCTCTGCCAGCGAGCCCCAGGAAGCCCCTCCAAAGCCAGCAGAGGACAAAAAAAGGGATTAGTCTCTCCTGCTCCTTCTCTGTACAGGCTCCTAGTGACCACCACCCCCGCCGCCCTGGCCCCTCGCCTCTCCTCCCCATTGCTGCCCTTTCCCTGGACAGATGGGTCCTGGGCAGCAGGAGGCCCCCGCGGCTGGGCCCAGTGTGTGGCATAGGGGCTGGGGCAGGCCAGGGCCCATCGTCCGTGGCGGCGGCGTCCGTCTGTCTGTTCCTCTGTGTTTCTAGCCATCTCGCCCCGCCAGCCCAGCACCATTGGGAATCATGGTGAAGCCGACGTGGCGCTACGGAGGGAATGGGCCAGGCGGGGGGTGGGCCGGGGCCCTTCGGAGGGATGCCAGCGGCCATCCATCATCCTGTCCCTCGACCCCCACCACTCTCCCCCTCCCAGACCGCCGCCCTTTAACACAGTGTGGATTTAATAAATTCATATGGGTGTTTAACTTAAGCTCAGCAGAGCCCCACCTCGTGTCTTCCTTCCTTGGCCACCCTGGAGAGCACGGCCTTCGAAGGCGCATTACAAAGCTCAAGTCTGTGGCCCACCTGCCCTGGCGCATGCTCACCTACAAGGCCCTCAACACCTTCATTGATGACCTGTTTGCCTTTGTCATCAAGATGCCTGTTATGTACCGGATCGGCTGCCTGCGGGATGGTGAGGCCTGTGGGCAGGCGGGTGGGTGGGCAGACTCTCACCAGAGCTGGGCCCGGGCGGGCCTGGTCTGAGGGAGGCCCTGGCCTGGGGGCTCAGCGCACTCTTGCAGGACCACTCCGCCCCAGCCCCCACTGCTGGTGAGCCCCAGGGCCTGCCTCTGCCCCTCACACTGCCCCTCCCCACTGCCGCCCCAGATGTGGTCTTCTTCATCTACCTCTACCAACGGTGGATCTACCGCGTCGACCCCACACGGGTGAACGAGTTTGGCATGAGTGGCGAGGCTCCCACAGCAGCAGGCGCCCTCTCACCTGCCCCCACCCCCGCCACGACCACGGCTGCCGCCAAGGAGGAGGCCTCTACACCCCCGCCCACCCAGGCCCCCCAGGGCGAGGGGGCCAGCTCTGCCAGCGAGCCCCAGGAAGCCCCTCCAAAGCCAGCAGAGGACAAAAAAAGGGATTAGTCTCTCCTGCTCCTTCTCTGTACAGGCTCCTAGTGACCACCACCCCCGCCGCCCTGGCCCCTCGCCTCTCCTCCCCATTGCTGCCCTTTCCCTGGACAGATGGGTCCTGGGCAGCAGGAGGCCCCCGCGGCTGGGCCCAGTGTGTGGCATAGGGGCTGGGGCAGGCCAGGGCCCATCGTCCGTGGCGGCGGCGTCCGTCTGTCTGTTCCTCTGTGTTTCTAGCCATCTCGCCCCGCCAGCCCAGCACCATTGGGAATCATGGTGAAGCCGACGTGGCGCTACGGAGGGAATGGGCCAGGCGGGGGGTGGGCCGGGGCCCTTCGGAGGGATGCCAGCGGCCATCCATCATCCTGTCCCTCGACCCCCACCACTCTCCCCCTCCCAGACCGCCGCCCTTTAACACAGTGTGGATTTAATAAATTCATATGGGTGTTTAACTTAAGCTCAGCAGAGCCCCACCTCGTGTCTTCCTTCCTTGGCCACCCTGGAGAGCAGGGTGGGTGGCTCTCCTGAGTCTGGCAGGGAGGCCTGCTTGGCGACGTGGGGACAGGGACCCTCTGGGCCACGCCCTTTCTCATCCTCCCAGGAGCCCTCAGCTGCTCCCATCTCACCGCGCCAGCGCTCTTACCTGCAGAGCTGGGGGCGGCCCACCGAGGCCAGAGGCCCGCCTGTGCCTGCTAATGGTTTCTGGTTTCCTGTCCTCAGGTGGCCCAGCTGGGTGGGAAGGCAGGTCTACCGCCCTGACAGAGTCAAGTCACCCTCCCTCAGTCTGCAGTCTGGGGACCCTGGCTGCCCGACCTTGCTTCTCTGGGCTTAAGAGCTCATCTCCAGGGGGACCCTTGGAGTGAACCCTGGCTCAGAATGGTGCCCAGCGGTGGCATCCAGAACTGTAGGGCTGCTGTTAGCACCCCCAGGGCTGCCTGTGCCAAGGACCCAGCCAGAGGTGGTGTATGATGTGCATGCCTTCCCAGCAAGCTGGGTACAGGTTCACTCACTTTGTAGATGAGACTGAGGTCTTGGTGTCCTTGCAGTCCTAGGGGTTGGGGCCAGACATTCCCAGGTTTATTGTTTTTTGCATGGGTCTCATAAACATCTCAAAGAGGCAAGGCCTGGGGCTGAGGTGCCCTGCAGAGCCAGGCAGGGAATCTGGGAGGTCCCAGGAGATGTGCAGAGCTCCCCCACCAGCTTACACAGACACACGGGCACACATGCTGCAGGCTCCACCCCTTAGCCAGCGGCAGCCAGGGAGCCACTCCACTCCCTCCCCTGCATTGCGTCGTGCGGGCACCCAGGAGAAAGGGGAAGGCTTCTGTGCTGACCGCCTAGAACCAAGGGCGCTCAGGCCACCTGAACTCGTCTGTTCTCCCCAAGTCCTCATCCTACAGCCTTTGACGAGGCCCGACAGCACACCCCACTGTAGCTTGGGGTTCTCACTGCTTCCACTGAGAGCGCCTGGTCCAGGCTCCTCCTTATACCCTGGGGTCCCCACTCAGACTCAGCTCTGGTCTCCTCCCCCTCCCCGCAATCTGTTCACTCTCCAGCAGCCAGAACTTCTTTCTTTTTTGGTTGCAGTGTGGCATGTGAGATACTCGTTCCCAGACCAGGGATCACACGCATGCCCCTGCTGTGGGAGCGTGGAGTTTTAACCACTGGCCCACCAAGGAGGTCCTCAGCAGCCAGAACTTTGTGAAGCACAAACCTGACCCTGCTCGTTCTTTGTTCAGACCCTACCATGGCGTCCCAGTACCCATGGGAGAAGAGCCCAGGCTGCCGACAGTGGTGAACCGTACCTTGGGGGAGGGAACTTCTTAACCCTTACAGCCTCATCGCCCTTGCTTTAATCAGCTGTGACCTCTTACACCTGGCACCCTTGCCTTACCTGAGACATAACTCCAGACACAGCTCTTCACCTTATCTTACGCATCCTCCAGGTTGTCTTGGTGGCTCCTCCTCCAGGAAGCCCTTCCTGACCACCTCCTCTGGGACAACCCTCCCCCCACCACTCCCTGGGCTCCCACATCCCAGCCCTGCCCGCTAAGGGTCACCACTACCCAGGGACAGTTAGCGTCTGCTACCTGGACTGAGCCCTGTGAGGACAGACCCAGCGCTGTCATGGCCGGTGCTGTGCCCACCCACAGAGGAGTCACCCTGATGTTTGCTGAGCGCCCGTTGGCACCATCCTGACACAGACACAGGCACACATCCAGACGTGGGGACCTTGGTGGGGCCTGTTCTAACACACTCAACAGAGTTGTGAGTCCTGGCATTTCAAGGGGCAGGGGGGAACCAGGTGGGCTCCTGGTCCCACATGGAGGTGCCACTGTTCAACACTCCTTATCATGAGCCAAGCTCTAGTTGAGTGCTGTGTGGGCTTCACTTCATTACATTTAACATTAACCAACAGCCCCATCACCTTACAGGCTACGGCCCTTGCCTCGTCTCCACTGCTTCCCCAGCACTCACTCCACTCCAGCCTCCTTGCTATTCCTTGAACATGCCATGCGTGTTCCCACCTCAGGGCCTTTGCACTGGCTGTTCCCTGTGCCTTGAACACTACTCTAACCTAGATATCCACACCACGGAGCCTTCACCGTTTCAGCAGTCTGCTCCAATGTCACCTCAGACCCTCCCTGAACTTCCTAACCCAGATACTCCCCTCCAGACTGGATCCACGCATCCTGTGCTAATATTCTGTAATACTGCCTTCACCATCAGACATATATTTGCTTATCTCTTTTTCCATCGGTCTCCTCCGACTTGGATTCCCATTCTATGGTAGCAGAGGCTTTCGTCTACTGTATTGCTTGCTGTGTCCCCAGCTTTTGGAACAGTGCCTGGCACTATGACCCTGTGTGCAGTATCTGTTAGACAGGTGTTCACGAGAGCAGGTGAGAAGACTGAAACTCCGAGAAATTAATTTGTGCAAAGTCTCACAAATAATGTGACATTGAATGCTAGCACAGCACTCTGCACACAGAAGAGCGCTATGCACATGTCCACTAGTGTTCGTATTTAATCCTCATAACCATCCTGTTAGTGACCTTTTTTACAGAGGAGGAGACTGAGGCTCAGGGAGAGGATGTCAGCTTCCTGAGGTCTCCCAGGAAGAAGGGGACCTAGGATTGGCACTTAGGCAACCTGATTCTGAACGTTCAACTCGCAGCCTTCCTAGCAGTCCCCTTGCCATATGCAGACTGCAGCCTGCAGGCCCAAACCAGCACTTCACAGTTGTAGTTTTTCTGTAGCTTTGACGTGTTTTAAGTGGTTGGAGAAGAATCTCCGAGTATGTTGTTTCACATGAAAGTTACACAGAATTCGAATTGCAGTAGCCATAACCTACTGTTAACATTGGAACACAGTCATGTTTTATGGGAATACAGTCCTGGTTTCTGTATGGTCTTTGGCGGCTTGTGTGCAGCGGCACAGTTGAGTTTTCAAACTGTCTGGCCCTCAGAGCCTGGAGCAGAGCGAATCTGCTATTCAGCCATTGCAGGAAAAACTACTGCTTTAGAGCAGTTCTCCAATTTGAGTTGACATTGTATCACCTGAAGGCTCTGGGCCACACCTTGAAAACTACACAGCTTTTCTTCCTTCCACGAGCAGGTGCCAGGGCTAGCTTGGTGAGTGCCGTGCCTAGGTACCCAGTTTAGACTCTGGCATATAGTAAGTGCTCAATAAGTGTATGTCAACTGAGTCCGTAATTCCATGTGGGCTATGAAAAGAAGAGGTGGAACACTCAAAAGTTTTCACAAGCAGACACGGGATGTCAAACCCAGGCTCTGCGGCCAGTGTGCCTGTTGTCCAAGCTGGGACCTAAAGGATAGGCTGAGACATGTGATCTAACCAAATGACTTACCCCTCTTTGAACCTCAGTCACCTCCTCTCTGCAGGAATCTCAATTCTGTCACCTTCCTCTGATCCTGGTGCAGGCTGTGAGATATCCATGAGGCCCCCAGGTAAGCCCAGGAGTCTGCACCCTGGGGACTACACTGTTGCCATCCCCTGTTACTGAGCCTTTGAGCGGAAAATGCTCTGGGCTATTAGAAAACCTGAAGGAACTGTGGAGAGGAATAAGACATCCATCCACTCGTTCAATAAACATTTATTGGGCACCTACTGTTTTCTGGGTGCTATTCTAGATGCTGGGGATACAGCAAGAAAGAAAAGAAAGCAACAGACAAGTGCTAGACCTGACACCCAAGCTTTAAGTGTTTAAGTATCTCCAACGATTTACTCAGTTGAAGGAACTGAGGTGTAGAGAGACCACGGAGGTTTCAAAAAGATTATCAATGGCAGCTATGGAGCCCTGGTAACCCTCCTGATCCCAAAGCTTCCCTTCCAGCCAGAGGAACAAGTCAAGTAAGGTTGGCAGTCCTGGGGAGGCAGGTCTCAGTTTCCTTATTTGCTACATAGTTGAGTAGTGGTCCCAAGCAAGACTTCGTGGCCTCGCCCAGAGCAATGAGCATCGTCGCTGGCTGGGCCCCTCCGGTGAGCCCGGCCTCCTCTTCCCGGCCGGCCCCGCCCCCAAAGCCACGTGACGCGTGGGGGTTTTCCCGTTCCCCTGGCGTGACGTAACGACGGGGTGAAGGCCAATGAACTCGCAGGCCGGCGGCGCCGGGGAATTCCGCCGCCCCGCCCCCGCCCGCCGCCCGCCCGGCCCGGCCCGGCGCCCCCCGCAGCCCCGGGCGCCGCGCGTCCAGCCCGGCTTGAGGCCCCAGCCCCTGCGCCGCTCTCCCGATCCGCAATCGTCCGCCAGACCGTGCCACCTGGCCGCTCTGCTCGCCCGCGTGTGTGTGTTTTGGTCTGGGCTGGCCTCCGGGCCGTCAGTCCCCACTGGTTGGGCCATGCCGAGTCGCCGCGTCGCCAGATCGTCCGCTGCGCCGGAGCTGGGGGCCTTGGGTAAGCGGGGCCGGGGTTCAGGAGAGGAGTCCGGGACGGGACTAGAGATGCGGGAGTTCTTGGAGTCCCGGAGTAGTCTGGGGGTTCCTACAGGAGTCTAGGTTTTGCGGGAGAGTGCGCGGGTTCTGGGGACACTGTATCAAAGGGAAGGAAGGACGGATGATAACTGTTGCCATCCTGTTACTGAGCCTTTGAGCGGAAAATGCTCTGGGCTATTAGAAAACCTGAAGGAACTGTGGAGAGGAATAAGACATCCATCCACTCGTTCAATAAACATTTATTGGGCACCTACTGTTTTCTGGGTGCTATTCTAGATGCTGGGGATACAGCAAGAAAGAAAAGAAAGCAACAGACAAGTGCTAGACCTGACACCCAAGCTTTAAGTGTTTAAGTATCTCCAACGATTTACTCAGTTGAAGGAACTGAGGTGTAGAGAGACCACGGAGGTTTCAAAAAGATTATCAATGGCAGCTATGGAGCCCTGGTAACCCTCCTGATCCCAAAGCTTCCCTTCCAGCCAGAGGAACAAGTCAAGTAAGGTTGGCAGTCCTGGGGAGGCAGGTCTCAGTTTCCTTATTTGCTACATAGTTGAGTAGTGGTCCCAAGCAAGACTTCGTGGCCTCGCCCAGAGCAATGAGCATCGTCGCTGGCTGGGCCCCTCCGGTGAGCCCGGCCTCCTCTTCCCGGCCGGCCCCGCCCCCAAAGCCACGTGAGGCGTGGGGGTTTTCCCGTTCCCCTGGCGTGACGTAACGACGGGGTGAAGGCCAATGAACTCGCAGGCCGGCGGCGCCGGGAATTCCGCCGCCCCGCCCCGCCCGCCGCCCGCCCGGCCCGGCCCGGCGCCCCCCGCAGCCCCGGGCGCCGCGCGTCCAGCCCGGCTTGAGGCCCCAGCCCCTGCGCCGCTCTCCCGATCCGCAATCGTCCGCCAGACCGTGCCACCTGGCCGCTCTGCTCGCCCGCGTGTGTGTGTTTTGGTCTGGGCTGGCCTCCGGGCCGTCAGTCCCCACTGGTTGGGCCATGCCGAGTCGCCGCGTCGCCAGATCGTCCGCTGCGCCGGAGCTGGGGGCCTTGGGTAAGCGGGGCCGGGGTTCAGGAGAGGAGTCCGGGACGGGACTAGAGATGCGGGAGTTCTTGGAGTCCCAGAGTAGTCTGGGGGTTCCTACAGGAGTCTAGGGGTTTTGCGGGGAGAGTGCGCGGGTTCTGGGGACACTGTATCAAAGGGAAGGAAGGAGGCAGAGGATGATAACCGAGTCCGGTCCAAGGTAAGAGACGTCCCACTATAGAGTGAGAAGGGGGCGGGGCCTGACCCTGAGGCAAAGAAGGGGGCGGGACCCGACGACAGGAGGGAGGGGCGGAGCCTGACTCGAATAAGGAGGAGCGGGAGCTGTTCCTTAGGGATTGGGCGTGGCCAGACTCAGAGAGGGAGAAAAAGGAGGGGCCTGACTCACGGAAGGGGGCGGGGCCTGATTGAGTGTGAGGAGGGGCGTGGCCTAACTAAAGAAGGAAGCAAGCTCTCGCCTACTCAGAGTAAGGGGCGGATCTTAAGATGATAAGGAGGCGGGGATGGACGCGGAGAGAGAGAGAAGGGGCGGGGCCTGTTCTGAAAAAAGAGGGCGGGGTCTGACTTGGAGAAGGAAGAGGAGGTGGGGCTTGCCTCCGGAGAGAAGCAGTCGGGTCTGTGGGAGAACAGGACCGGCTTGACGGTGAAAAAGTGAACGGTAGGGTCTGACCCTGAAATAAGAGACGGGGGTGGGTGCTGTTCAAATTGAGGTTGCGTAGGGCTCCTTCAGGCCCTTCTCAGCCTTCTTGACGAAGAGAAGGTGCAGGGTGTGAGTGTGACGAAGGGTAGGGTGACTGACAGAAAGTAGAGAACCTGTCCACGAGTTAAGGAAGGAAGGCAGGCCCGACCGTGAAGGCTTGGGTGAGGGGCCTGACCCAAAGGGGTGGGACCGGGAGAGGAACGGGTGGGGCTTGGGAGATTCTCGGGTGTTACCACGGCGTCTTCCTCCCCTCCTGAGACGTGCCTCCTTCCCTGCAGGGTCCGCGGACCTCTCCTCGCTCTCGCTCGCCGTTTCCAGGACCACCGGTGAGCAGCCCTCCGCAGTCGCTGCCCGTCTGCACACTCAGGACGGGGCAGGGGGATCCTATGGAGGAGGCACTGCGCACACCTTTGTCTGGGGGGTTTTGCGGAAGTCCACCTCCGCTTTCCTCAGCCTGTGTCCCTCCCTGCCCTTGAGATGGGGTTCCCAGATGCCCCTTCCTCGCATGTGATAAGGAGCTGGGCAAGTAAAACTAACCACTTACTCTGTAAGAGTTCTCTTTAGAGATTCACTATCCTAGTGCAGAGGGTCATAATTACATACTGGTGTTACCACCCCTTCACTGTGTGAATATCTGCAACCTCACTTCCCCTCTCTGGGCCTCAGTTTTTCTCATCTGTAGGAGAGGCAGAATATCAATACCTCCCTTTTAGAGGAACCAAGACTATGTAATAAGCTGATACAGCGAAACAGTATCAGTATTGAAACAATGACAATGTTAAAGGAGTGTCTAGCGCAGTTAAGGGTCACCCAGAGAGCTGTTAAAAACAGATGTGGGGGCCCAACCTCCAGAGTTTCTGATTCAGTAGATCTAGGATGAGCTCTGAGAGTCTGCATTTCTAGCAAGTTCCCAAGAGATGGTGAAAACCACTAGTCTATAAGGGCCCTCATTTGGTGCCATCCAAAATTCATGGGACTTCCCTGGCAGTCCAATGGTTAAGACTCCATGCTTCCACTTTAGGAGACTTGGGTTCCATCCCTAGTTAAGCAACTAAGATCCCATATGTCATGCAGCGCACACACACACACACACACACACACACACACACACTTCAGCGCTGCCCACGGAAATGTGGAATCATGGCCAAAGGATAACATTCTTTCTCATAAGTGTGCTGGAGTTTGCAAGGCAGGGATTGAACCCTTCCATCATGAAAACTCAATGGCCCTATAGGCTGGGTCTGAACCTCTCTCTCAAGGTCGAATCTTGGGATGGGCCCCAGAAGTCTGGCGTGGCTGTGAAGGAAGGCCTGTGTGTTCTCTAACAGACCTGTGAGCCTGGGAGACACTGAAAAGTGGGAGCTGGCACTGGAAACAGGTCCTGCCAAGCACTGGTTCTGGGCAGGAACAAGGCTGAGATTTTTCCAAAGAACTAGGTCTTCGATGTCAGTTAAGAGTAATTTCTGACGTGATCCATTCAATAACTACTTATTGAGTGCCTATTCCATACCTGGCCCTGTTCTGGGCGGTGCTGAGGACTCAGGAATAACTCAGACAACCCTGGCCATGCCCTCATAGAGTTCCCTACCTAAACGTGGAGGGAGCTAGGTACACAACAAATTAAATGTATGATTATAAAAATGTGATAAAGGCTATAAACATATCTTGGGATCATTGACACCTAACTAGCAATGTGGATATGGGAGAAGTACTGAGATGGGGGAAATTTTCCCTCGTTTCGACGGGCCAGACACATACTGGGCCCGGGGTATACAGTAGGTAGGGGGGCAGACATGTTTCCTTGTCTCTATTGCTCACAGTTTACAGGAGACAGATATGAATCACTCTAATACAAGGTCATGTCAAATCCTATCCAGTGTGATGAAAATGGTAAAACCAAGGCATCTAACTGTGTGTGACTGGAGTAGGGGTTCTGGGGACTATCTTGGATAAAGTAGTCAGGGAAGCCCTATCTAAGAGGTGACATTTGAGCAAGGATCTGGAAGTGGAGGTGGAAGCATGCAAAGAACTGAAGGAAGAACATTCTGGTCAAGAACAGCCTGTGCAAGGGCCCTCAGGCAGGTGGTGGGAAGGACTGTTGCTCGCATCTGCTCAAGTGGCTGCCCCTGAATAGTGGCAAGTTTGTGTGAGAGGTGGGGGGGGATTTCTCATGAAGCTTCTAAAGCTTCATGTTAATGCCTGAGATTTATCAGACCTCATTTTATAGAGAAGGAGGCTCAGAGAAGTTAGGCAACTTGCCCAAGGCAACAGAGCCAGCAAGTGACAGCTGGGATTCAAACAGATCTGTGTGACTCCACAATTGATACTCTGATACCATGTCTTCCAACCTCCCCATTTTATACACAGACAAACTGAGGCCTAGAGAGAGGAAGTAATTTTCCTAAATCCATAAAATAATGTCTCCAACGTCTTACCCAATAGTAGCCAGTGTTTACATATTATCTACTATTATGGCAAGACTAAGTGCTTCCTATTTATCAGCTCATTTAATTTTCACAGCAGTCCCACAAGAGGATTATTATTACCATGTCCATTTTATTGATAAAGAAATCAAGGTGCAAAAGGCGGTTAAGGGTCTTTCCTGGTGGTCCAGTGGCTAAGACTGTGCTCCCAATGCAGGTGGTCTGGGTTCCACCCCTGGCCAGGGAACTAGATCCCACCTGCTGCAACTAAGAGTTCACCTCTGCAACTAAAAGATCCCAAATGCTGCAACGAATAAGCTACGGCCACATTAGCATGAAAAAAAAACCTTGGGATCATTGACACCTAACTAGCAATGTGGATATGGGAGAAGTACTGAGATGGGGAAATTTTCCCTCGTTCGACGGGCCAGACACATACTGGGCCCGGGGTATACAGTAGGTAGGGGGGCAGACATGTTTCCTTGTCTCTATTGCTCACAGTTTACAGGAGACAGATATGAATCACTCTAATACAAGGTCATGTCAAATCCTATCCAGTGTGATGAAAATGGTAAAACCAAGGCATCTAACTGTGTGTGACTGGAGTAGGGGTTCTGGGGACTATCTTGGATAAAGTAGTCAGGGAAGCCCTATCTAAGAGGTGACATTTGAGCAAGGATCTGGAAGTGGAGGTGGAAGCATGCAAAGAACTGAAGGAAGAACATTCTGGTCAAGAACAGCCTGTGCAAGGGCCCTCAGGCAGGTGGTGGGAAGGACTGTTGCTCGCATCTGCTCAAGTGGCTGCCCCTGAATAGTGGCAAGTTTGTGTGAGAGGTGGGGGGGGATTTCTCATGAAGCTTCTAAAGCTTCATGTTAATGCCTGAGATTTATCAGACCTCATTTTATAGAGAAGGAGGCTCAGAGAAGTTAGGCAACTTGCCCAAGGCAACAGAGCCAGCAAGTGACAGCTGGGATTCAAACAGATCTGTGTGACTCCACAATTGATACTCTGATACCATGTCTTCCAACCTCCCCATTTTATACACAGACAAACTGAGGCCTAGAGAGAGGAAGTAATTTTCCTAAATCCATAAAATAATGTCTCCAACGTCTTACCCAATAGTAGCCAGTGTTTACATATTATCTACTATTATGGCAAGACTAAGTGCTTCCTATTTATCAGCTCATTTAATTTTCACAGCAGTCCCACAAGAGGATTATTATTACCATGTCCATTTTATTGATAAAGAAATCAAGGTGCAAAAGGCGGTTAAGGGTCTTTCCTGGTGGTCCAGTGGCTAAGACTGTGCTCCCAATGCAGGTGGTCTGGGTTCCACCCCTGGCCAGGGAACTAGATCCCACCTGCTGCAACTAAGAGTTCACCTCTGCAACTAAAAGATCCCAAATGCTGCAACGAAAAAAAAAAGTATAAATAATGGGCTCACGGCCACATTAGCACATAGCAAGGAATGAGCCGGGATTTGAACTGAGGCAATCTGGAGTTTCAGCCACAGATGCCCAAGGCCTCAGTTTCCCCTTGAGGGCTCACACAAAGGCTAGGTCATCTTTGGATCCCGAGGTCATCCAGCACGGATACCTGAGAAGGTGTTTCCAAGTGGAAAAGACTTGATGTTCTCCCTGGCCCTGGTCAACAGCGTGTCCCCTCGTCTCTCCCAGCCTCAGTGTCCCTATCTATCAAGTGGAGTGTCTTCCCTACCCTGCTGACCTCACAAATCACGTGAGATAAGGCAGGTAGAAAGACTGCTCACTTTCCAAGGAGCAAAGGTCTGGCTGCCGGGAGCCACTCCCGAGAGTGGAGGAGGAGGACAGGGCCGCCTGCTGAGCAGGACAGCAATAATCCAGCTGCCAGCACAGGCAACGGTGGATGGGGCATCTGGACCCCACCTGCCCTCCTTTGACTGTGTGACCCTGAAGGCTTGCTTGCTCCCTCTGGGCTCCCATTGTTCTGTCTGTGGAATGGTGGGAGGTTGGTTTCGATCCGTCATGGTCTCTTCCAGAGCTGAGCTTTCCTAAGGAGGTGACGAGGGGCTTCCCCAGCTCGGCTGTCATTCCCTCCTTAGGAAGTAGGGGTGAATCCCGAATCCCAGGTGGGCACTGCTCAGGGACTGGCATGGGATACAGGGCAGGTGGTAGCCTGGAGATGGAGGATCAACTTCCCTGGATGTTCAGACATCAGAAAGTGATCTCCTGAGGTCTGGGGTGGGCTTTAGCGTGGGGTACACCCTCCCATTTTGTTTTTTTTCGCTAAGCTGCACAGCTTGTGGGATCTCAGTTCCCCGACCAGCTATCAAACCTGGGCCCTTAGTAGTGAAAGCACAGTCCTAACCACGAAACTACCAAGGATTTCCCTTGTTTAGAATCTCAAGTGTTGTTTCTTTTTTTCCCCTCTGATGATAAGAATCTTATCTTTTCATCAGATTTTCAACAATGCTTTATAATCCCTGGTCTAAATGTTTCCGGGGGAGGCATTTGATGGTAGCCTAACCCTGGGACTCCCAACACTGACAGCTGAAGGGAGGGTAAGCCAAGAGGGAGAGACGGGGGTTGGGGCTTAACATTCCCAGGATGGAGATAGAGGGAAGGGTTCCAGGAGGGAAGGGGGTTGGGGGAGGGTCTGTCTTAAAACATGAAAGTCTTGACTGCTTTCTGGACCTCACCTTTCTTACCTTTCTCTTTCTCTTCCTTCCACAGATGAACTGGGTAAGTATCACAGGGCACTCTGGTGGGGGTGAAGCTAAAGAGTCTCAGGGCTCACCGAGGGGGATCTTGGCCTTCCTTCTGGGCGAGGCGGTGACTTTTGCTGAGGGATTTTAACAGTCACGGGCTCCCAGGGGACTTAGCTACGCTTGTGAAGAGTCAGCAAATGCCAGCTGTCTTTAATACTGGTTACTATCACTACGACTGTTGTTCAACTATTGTTCATTCCTTGAATGTATCATGGGGAGTGGGCTCCCCTGGTAGCTCAGCTGGGAAAGAATCCACCTGCCATGCGAGAGACCTGGGTTCGATCCCTGGGTCATTCCTTGAGTGTTTTGTATGGAACACCTGTTGCATGCCAGGCACTGAAGTTTCAGCCCATGCCCTCTGAGAGCTGATACTCTAGTGGGAGAGGCTGAAGGAAAAGGAATAAAGAACAAAATAATGTTAGCTTGGGCTAAGGCTTGTGAAGGAAATAAACAGGAAGAGGCCTGGGGAAAATGGATTAGATCGGGCCTTTCTGAAGAGGTGAGCTGAGATGGGAAGGATGAGAAGGAGCCACAGTATGGTTTGAATGGGGGGATCAGGAACCATTTCAATGCCCTGAAGAGGGCTGAGCTTGGTGGGTGCGAGCCACAGGAAAGAGACCGGAGAGCGGTGAAAGGGGGCAGTGGGAGGCGAGAGGCTCAGGACAGCCAGGGCTCTGTGGCCGAGCTCAGGGGTGTGGGTCTGGCCTTCGTCGTAATTTCCTGAGGTGAGCAGTCTGGGGAGAGCTGTATGTGGGGAAAGTGTTTACTTCAATGCTTAGGGAGGTGGGAGTCACTGGAGGTTTCTGTGCAGAGGAGGGCAGGGTCTGACGTCGGATCTCTCCAGCTGCGTGTGGCAGATAGACTGGAAGAGGCGAGGTGGGGACCAGGAGCAGTGGATCAAATGGAAAACGATGGCGGGAGGCCCAGAGAGGAGGCCATGGGGGTGGGGAGAAGTGATGGGAATGCACATGTCTATTTGAGGGAGAGGTAGACGTTTCAGGTGGTGCTAGTGGTAAGGAAACCTCCTGCCAAGGCAGGAGATGCAAGAGACCTGGGTTCACTCCCTGGGCTGGGAAGATCCCCTGGAGGAGGAAATGGCAACCCACTGCGTTATTATTGGCTTGGAGAATCCCCTGGACAGAGGAGCCTGGCGGGCTACAGTCCATAGGGTCTCAAAGAGTCGGACACACACAGGAGAAGTTCACGGATTGGACCTAGTGGATGAGGAATCCTGAGCAGCCGACAGACGTGTCCATCCTTCCAGCTTAATCACTCTGGATGGTGGTGGTCCTTTCTGAGAGGAGGCTTTGGCAGAGTAGCTATTATTCTTGTTGTTAAATGGGGCAAAGTGGAGGCAGGGGGACCTGTGACTTGTTTCTGCCTTGATTCAGGTGAGAGGTGATGGAGGCATGGATGCAGGAGTGTTTTGGAGGCAAGTGGACTCAAGGGTTCAGGAGAAGGAGAAGGCAGGCCAACCCCGCGTTTGACGCTTTAAGAACTGCAGAACGCTGGGGGTCGGTTTGGAAGAGGCTTTTTTGTGTTTGGAGCTGAAGCCCCCACCTTCGGCTCACAAAAATATCTATCTTAAAGAAATGAATGGACGGGAAAAGGCGAGGGTGGCACAAGTCTTGGGGGTAAAACAAGCCTTTTCTTTAACAATCAGGGTCACCCCCAGTTTTGGCTTCTCCCGCAGAGATCATCGACGAGTACATCAAGGAGAATGGCTTCGGCTTGGAGGGGGGACAGCCAGGTCCCGGCGAGGGGTTGCCGCGCTTGGTGTCTCGCGGGGCAGCTTCCCTGAGCACCGTCACCTTGGGCCCCGCGGCGCCCCCAACCCCGGCCACGCCGCCGCCCTGGGGCTGCCCCCTGGGCCGGCTGGTGCCTCCGGCCCCGGGCCCTGGGCCGCAGCCACACCTGGTCATCACCGAGCAGCCCAAGCAGCGCGGCATGCGCTTCCGCTACGAGTGTGAGGGCCGCTCGGCCGGGAGCATCCTTGGGGAGAGCAGCACCGAGGCCAGCAAGACACTGCCCGCCATCGAGGTGGGCATGGAGGGGATGGGCACCGGGAGCGGGAGGAGGGGGAGGGGAGTCTTCCCGTGGCTGTCACCCCCCAGAGTCACGTGCATATATTTCTTATTTTTTTATTTATTAGCTTCTCAGGGTCTTCTTAACTGCGCAGGCTTTCTCTAGTTGAGGGGAGCGGAGACTGTGGTGCTCCTCACCACAGTGGCCTCTTGTTACAGAGCAGAGACTCTAGGATGTGCGGGCTTCAATCATTATGGCATGGGGGCTTAGCAGCTCCAAGGCGTGTGGGATCTTCCTGGACCAGGAATCGAACCGGTGTCCCCTGCATTGCAAGGTGGATTCCCAACCTCTGAACCCCCAGGGAAGCCCCTGCATGTATTTCTTTAGTCATGCATTTATGGTTTTAAAGCATTTCACTTATTTCTTTATCTTTGGTTGCACTAGGTCTTCGTTGCTGTGTGCTTTCTCTAGTTGTGGTGTGTGGGCTTCTCATTGCCATGGTTTCTCTTTTTGCAGAGCACAGCCTCAGAGGCATGGTTGTGGCCCAGGGGGCTCTGTTGCTCCACTGGGCCAGCTGTACTGCCTCAGCCAGGTTACTCAGTCCCTCTGTGCCTCTTCCACTATCAACATGATAATAGGAACGTCTCTGGTGGTCCAGTGGCTAGAACTCCATGCTTTCAGAGCTGAGAGCTTGAGGTTCAATCCCTCGTTGGGGAACTAGGATCCTGCAGAGCCATGAGGTGCCTCCCCAATAAAACCCCAAACACAAAATGGCATCATAATAACCAGCCACTGATTGGGAGGATTGCTACATCGACGAGTACATCAAGGAGAATGGCTTGGCTTGGAGGGACAGCCAGGTCCCGGCGAGGGGTTGCCGCGCTTGGTGTCTCGCGGGGCAGCTTCCCTGAGCACCGTCACCTTGGGCCGCGGCCCCCAACCCCGGCCACGCCGCCGCCCTGGGGCTGCCCCCTGGGCCGGCTGGTGCCTCCGGCCCCGGGCCCTGGGCCGCAGCCACACCTGGTCATCACCGAGCAGCCCAAGCAGCGCGGCATGCGCTTCCGCTACGAGTGTGAGGGCCGCTCGGCCGGGAGCATCCTTGGGGAGAGCAGCACCGAGGCCAGCAAGACACTGCCCGCCATCGAGGTGGGCATGGAGGGATGGGCACCGGGGGGCGGGAGGAGGGGGAGGGGAGTCTTCCCGTGGCTGTCACCCCCCAGAGTCACGTGCATATATTTCTTATTTTTTTATTTATTAGCTTCTCAGGGTCTTCTTAACTGCGCAGGCTTTCTCTAGTTGAGGGGAGCGGAGACTGTGGTGCTCCTCACCACAGTGGCCTCTTGTTACAGAGCAGAGACTCTAGGATGTGCGGGCTTCAATCATTATGGCATGGGGGCTTAGCAGCTCCAAGGCGTGTGGGATCTTCCTGGACCAGGAATCGAACCGGTGTCCCCTGCATTGCAAGGTGGATTCCCAACCTCTGAACCCCAGGGAAGCCCCTGCATGTATTTCTTTAGTCATGCATTTATGGTTTTAAAGCATTTCACTTATTTCTTTATCTTTGGTTGCACTAGGTCTTCGTTGCTGTGTGCTTTCTCTAGTTGTGGTGTGTGGGCTTCTCATTGCCATGGTTTCTCTTTTTGCAGAGCACAGCCTCAGAGGCATGGTTGTGGCCCAGGGGGCTCTGTTGCTCCACTGGGCCAGCTGTACTGCCTCAGCCAGGTTACTCAGTCCCTCTGTGCCTCTTCCACTATCAACATGATAATAGGAACGTCTCTGGTGGTCCAGTGGCTAGAACTCCATGCTTTCAGAGCTGAGAGCTTGAGGTTCAATCCCTCGTTGGGGAACTAGGATCCTGCAGAGCCATGAGGTGCCTCCCCCGCAATAAAACCCCAAACACAAAAATGGCATCATAATAACCAGCCACTTGGAATTGTGGGGAGGAATAGATAGGCCTACATCTGGACAAAAGAAAGACAACAAGGTGCTTCCTCCCAGCCTTGTTTGTATAAAGAAGAATTAGAAATTTCCCTATTAATCATCAGAGGACTTGTGAAATAATCGATAAACAGCTACCCATCACAATCCTATGCAGCAGGGACAAATATATCTGTGTACGCGTGCAGACAAATAAGAAAATGTACAGTTAATATAGGTCTTCTCCAGTGACTTAGTGGTAAAGAATCTGGCTGCAATGCAGGAGACCCAGGAGACCTGGCTTCGATCCCTGGGTCAGGAAGATCCCTTGGAGGAGGAAATGGAACCCACTCCAGTGTTCTTATCTGGAAAATTCCATGGACAGAGGAGTCTGGTGGGCTGTAGTTCACAGGGTGGCAAACAGACACGACTGAGCGAGTGAACACGCATGCATAGTTAATGCAGAAAAAACTGTAAATGAAGCTGTCCCTTGGGTACTCATGTGGAAGTATCTGTCTCCAAGGTATATTAATATTTTTTAAAAGTTGAGGTGTAGGGACCTCCCTGGTGGTCCCCGGCCCAGTGGTCGAGACTTCACTCTTCCAATGCAGGGGAGCCAGGTTTGATCCCTGGTGAGGGAACTAGATCCACATGCTGCTAAGACCCAGCACCACCAAATAAATAAATGTATGTAAATGTTGAAGTGCAAAACCCTGCAGGTATCATACGGTTGACCTTGGAACATGAGTTTGAACTGGGCGGGTCTGCTTAGAGGTGGATTTTTTTCCAGTAGTAAATACAATCCACGGTTGGTTGGATTGCTCAGTGTGGTACCACAGAAACATGGATACCAATGGCTGACTACTAGTCGCAGGTGGATTTCCCACTGTGGAGAGTCCATGCCCCCTAGGCCTCCCTCATTTGCCCCTCCACGTTGTTCAAGGGCCACTGTACTGCTTTGTGTGTCAAAAAGAGGGAAAAATAAGCTTTTAAACTTGAATGTGCTAGTATTTGCATAGAAATTCTGGAAAGGAAAGCAAATAAAGGTGAATGCTTTTTTGGAGGGAGTGCCGAATGGATAAGGTACAGGTAAGATCCCCAAACACAAAATGGCATCATAATAACCAGCCACTTGGAATTGTGGGGAGGAATAGATAGGCCTACATCTGGACAAAAGAAAGACAACAAGGTGCTTCCTCCCAGCCTTGTTTGTATAAAGAAGAATTAGAAATTTCCCTATTAATCATCAGAGGACTTGTGAAATAATCGATAAACAGCTACCCATCACAATCCTATGCAGCAGGGACAAATATATCTGTGTACGCGTGCAGACAAATAAGAAAATGTACAGTTAATATAGGTCTTCTCCAGTGACTTAGTGGTAAAGAATCTGGCTGCAATGCAGGAGACCCAGGAGACCTGGCTTCGATCCCTGGGTCAGGAAGATCCCTTGGAGGAGGAAATGGAACCCACTCCAGTGTTCTTATCTGGAAAATTCCATGGACAGAGGAGTCTGGTGGGCTGTAGTTCACAGGGTGGCAAACAGACACGACTGAGCGAGTGAACACGCATGCATAGTTAATGCAGAAAAAACTGTAAATGAAGCTGTCCCTTGGGTACTCATGTGGAAGTATCTGTCTCCAAGGTATATTAATATTTTTTAAAAGTTGAGGTGTAGGGACCTCCCTGGTGGTCCCCGGCCCAGTGGTCGAGACTTCACTCTTCCAATGCAGGGGAGCCAGGTTTGATCCCTGGTGAGGGAACTAGATCCACATGCTGCTAAGACCCAGCACCACCAAATAAATAAATGTATGTAAATGTTGAAGTGCAAAACCCTGCAGGTATCATACGGTTGACCTTGGAACATGAGTTTGAACTGGGGCGGGTCTGCTTAGAGGTGGATTTTTTTCCAGTAGTAAATACAATCCACGGTTGGTTGGATTGCTCAGTGTGGTACCACAGAAACATGGATACCAATGGCTGACTACTAGTCGCAGGTGGATTTCCCACTGTGGAGAGTCCATGCCCCCTAGGCCTCCCTCATTTGCCCCTCCACGTTGTTCAAGGGCCACTGTACTGCTTTGTGTGTCAAAAAGAGGGAAAAATAAGCTTTTAAACTTGAATGTGCTAGTATTTGCATAGAAATTCTGGAAAGGAAAGCAAATAAAGGTGAATGCTTTTTTGGAGGGAGTGCCGAATGGATAAGGTACAGGTAAGATTTTAAACTATACCCGTCTTTATTTTGTTTTGAAGTTGTTTTTTTTTTTTTTTTTTTTTAAATAAGTCCTTGATGTCGTGGTCCATGCGCGGGTTGGAAAAGAATTTCCAGACACAAGGCGGGATGAGAGGAGAATAAAGTTTACTAGAGTGGGAGATGCTGTTAGAACAGTCGGCCAGTTCAAGGGAGAACTGACAACTTTATTTTAAAGTTTTGAATCACGTGACGTAGGTCAAACCGTTCAAAATTATGAAGTCATGTTAAATTAACAATTTAAATTAAAATGAACAAAAGTGCCCCACTCCAGCTCCCAGGTTCCCCCAACCCAGAGGTAACTATTGTTATAAACATGTCGTAGAGCCTTCCAGAACTTTTTATGATTAATTATTATATAGGAAAATGTATGCATACATATATACCATACATACTATCTCCCTTTATATAGGAAATAAAAAATACGTATATATAAAATGTGAGTGTAGGAACTTCCCTTGTGGTCCAGTGGCTAAGACTCCATGTTTCCAATGCAGGGGCCCTGGGTTTGATTCCTGGCCAGGGAACTAGATCCCACATGCTGCAACTAAAAAGGATTTCAAGTCTCACAACTAAGAGCCAGTACAGCCAAATAAATAAACAAATAAACATTAAAATTTTTTTTTTAATGTGATTTTCTTTTGGGGGGCTTGCCGTGATGTGTCACGTGGGACCTTAGTGAGACCAGGCCTGGAACCCGAGCCCTTGCCGTGGCAGATTCTTAACTGCTGGATGGCCAGAGAAATCCTAAAGTGTGTTTTTTGACTTAAAAAATATACCTTGGAAGGACTTGCCTAGTGGTGCAGTGGTTAAAACTCCACCTTCTAATGCAGGGGTCACGGATTCAATCCCTGGTCCGGGAGCTGAGGTCCCATATGCTGTGTGGTGCAGCCAATAAATAAATAAAGATATATACATATATATATATATATATATATATATATATATATATATATGATATATGTATTTTGGAGTTGAGCACATATCAGCCTGAACGAAGGTGCCTTATTCTCTTTCCCGTCTCATCCCCCTGTGTGGCTATATGATAATATGTTGTGCAAATCTCCTGTTGGTGGACATTTTGATGGTTTCCTGTTTCCTGCCATTTTTATACAAGCTAGGCTGCTGAGAGTGACTCAATTCATCTTTTAAACTTTTTGGCATCACTCAGCATGCAGGGTCTTAGTTCCCTCACCAGGAATAGAATCTGAACCCCCTGCTGATGAAGTGTGGAGTCTGCACCACTGGACCACAGAGAAATCTTTGGATTCATCTCTTATTCTCTTTATGTGTGTCACTCAAACAGTTTCTGGCAAGGGACTTCCCTGGCGGTCCAGTAGTTCAGACTACACTTCCACTGCCAGGGGCCCTGATTCAGTCCCTGGTTGGGGAACTTAGATCCTGCAGACCGTGTGGCGTGGCCAGAAAAGAAAAGGAAAAAATAACTCCAAAGTTCTGAAAGCGGGATTGGCCATCAAAGGTAGTCTGACAGCTGTTGCCAAATTACCCTCCTCGGGATTACATGACTGTCTGAGAGGCCTGATGCCTCTTGCTTCTCCAGTACGGAGCCTCCTTAGGTTTCTGGATCTTAGTCAAGTGTCCATGGACCCTGAGTTGTGTTCTCACTATCCCACCAGCCCTGGATCCCAGCTGCCCAGCTGCTTCCTCCCTCCCTGGTAACCAGTGCTCAGTAACCCCCCAGATTTTCTCTCTCAAGGCAGTCAGAGAGGTGCTGTTAAATTACACATCTTCTCTCCCCTGCTCAGAATTCTCCCTTGGCTCCCTAGCTGCCCTTGGGAGGAAGCCCAAGATTCTCCTTGCATCTCTTTTTAAAAAATACTAATTTATGTATTTGGCTGTACCAGGTCTTACTTATAGCACGTGGGATCTCTACCTTAGTTGTGGCATACAGGAGCTAGTTCCTTGACCAGGGATGGAACCTAGGCCCCCCACATTGGGAGCATGGAGTCTCAGCCACTGCAGTTCCTCTAAAATCTTTCCTGGCCCCGTCCCACCCAGCCCCGTCACTCCCCACCGTCCAGCCACCAGGCCTTCCCCTGTACCATTCCTCCTGCCCGAAGTGCTTTCCAGCTGCAGCCTGGTCACCCCCTGTTCACTTGTGAGGCTTCAGCCCATCTCAGGAAATGCCTTCCCTGACCCCTGCCTCAGATCCCAGCTCCCTCATGTAATATATGTTGGGATCTTCCCAACTCAGGAATGGAACCCAGGTTTCCCACATTGCAGGCAGATTTTTTACCATCTGAGCCACCAGGGAAGCCCAAGAATACTGGAGTGGTATTACACTGAAGCCTATAATACTAAAGCCTATCCCTTTGCCAGGGCATTTTCCCGATCTAGGATTTGAACCGAGGTCTCCTGCATTGCAGGCGGATTCTTTACCAGCTGCTTTCCTTTACAAGGGACGCCCTCTAGAGGGCAGTCCTCCCCAACTGAGGCACACCTGTTCTTGTATTTGATAGGCGCTGGCTTTACATGTTCTGATCAGACATTAGAGTTCTTTGATACCAGCACTGCCCGGCCCTGTGAGTGACCCAGGAAAACCAGCGGGTCTGGGCCTCATCTCAAGAGGCTGGTTTCTATCTGCTGCCCCATCTAGCCCCAGTTGTCATAACTTCCTTTTTTAAAAGGAAAAGCTGGAAATCTGGAATGACATGATGTCTCATGCTTTTAAAATGTAGGCTCTAAATTTTCCCCAACTTTTTTTTTTTTTTTTTTTTGCTATGCTACACAGTAGCTGGGACCTTAGTTCCCTGACCAAGGATCAAACCTGTTCTCCCTGCAGTAGAAGCGCAGAGTCTTAACCGCTAGACCACTAGGAAAGTTCCTTTCCCAATTTTTTCTTTTCTTTTTTTTACTTTGGCCTCTTTCATTGGTTTTCCATCCATTCATTTTCATCCATCCTCACTCTTGGCCTGTGTGGGTCTCCCATTGCAGTGGCCTCTTCTAGTTGCAGAGCATCGGTTCTAGAGCTCTGGCTCGTAAGTGGACACACTGGTCCAACCACTTTGCTGCATGTGGGATCTTCCTGGGCCAGGGATTGAACCTAGGCCCCCACATTGGGAGCATGGAGTCTCAGCCACTGCAGTTCCTCTAAAATCTTTCCTGGCCCCGTCCACCCAGCCCGTCACTCCCCACCGTCCAGCCACCAGGCCTTCCCCTGTACCATTCCTCCTGCCCGAAGTGCTTTCCAGCTGCAGCCTGGTCACCCCCTGTTCACTTGTGAGGCTTCAGCCCATCTCAGGAAATGCCTTCCCTGACCCCTGCCTCAGATCCCAGCTCCCTCATGTAATATATGTTGGGATCTTCCCAACTCAGGAATGGAACCCAGGTTTCCCACATTGCAGGCAGATTTTTTACCATCTGAGCCACCAGGGAAGCCCAAGAATACTGGAGTGGTATTACACTGAAGCCTATAATACTAAAGCCTATCCCTTTGCCAGGGCATTTTCCCGATCTAGGATTTGAACCGAGGTCTCCTGCATTGCAGGCGGATTCTTTACCAGCTGCTTTCCTTTACAAGGGACGCCCTCTAGAGGGCAGTCCTCCCCAACTGAGGCACACCTGTTCTTGTATTTGATAGGCGCTGGCTTTACATGTTCTGATCAGACATTAGAGTTCTTTGATACCAGCACTGCCCGGCCCTGTGAGTGACCCAGGAAAACCAGCGGGTCTGGGCCTCATCTCAAGAGGCTGGTTTCTATCTGCTGCCCCATCTAGCCCCAGTTGTCATAACTTCCTTTTTTAAAAGGAAAAGCTGGAAATCTGGAATGACATGATGTCTCATGCTTTTAAAATGTAGGCTCTAAATTTTCCCCAACTTTTTTTTCTTTTTTGCTATGCTACACAGTAGCTGGGACCTTAGTTCCCTGACCAAGGATCAAACCTGTTCTCCCTGCAGTAGAAGCGCAGAGTCTTAACCGCTAGACCACTAGGAAAGTTCCTTTCCCAATTTTTTCTTTTCTTTTTTTTACTTTGGCCTCTTTCATTGGTTTTCCATCCATTCATTTTCATCCATCCTCACTCTTGGCCTGTGTGGGTCTCCCATTGCAGTGGCCTCTTCTAGTTGCAGAGCATCGGTTCTAGAGCTCTGGCTCGTAAGTGGACACACTGGTCCAACCACTTTGCTGCATGTGGGATCTTCCTGGGCCAGGGATTGAACTGGTGCCCCTTGCACTGCGAGGCGGACTCTTTACCCACTAGACCACTAGGGAAGCCCCACTTTCCCAACTTTGAAAAAATTCTATTTTATTGAACTATAGCTGATTTACAATATTTTACAATATTTTAATTTAAATATTTTACAATATTTACAGACATTTCTGCTGTACCTTAGTGATTCAGTTGTATGTACACACACACACACACATATACTTTTTCATTATGGTTTATCACAGGCTATTGAATAGAATCCACGGGCTATACAATAGGATCTTGTTGTTTATTCATCCTACATATAATAGTTTACATCTGCTAATTCCACATTCTCATTCCTTCCTTCCCTTCCCTGCCACAATGTTTTATTTTGAAAAAAAAAAATCTTTTAAATCTTTTTTTCTAAAAGTTTTTGTTTCTTTCTTTCTTTGAGGTATAACTGGTATACAAAAAAATCCACATATTCAATGTAGACATTTTGATGAATTTAGGATAAAAAAATTTTAATCTACAGAAAAATTTAGAAAATAGTAACAACAGGTCGGTGCTCCCTTGAACCGGCCCACTGTTCTAACAGCATCTCCCATGCTAATAAACTTTATTCTCCTCTCAAAAAAAAAAAAGATTGTACAACAAATGCCTGTGTGCCCTGTACCCATATTAACCAGTAAGCATTTTGTCTCAACTTGGAATATCTGTCACTGTCTCCATGCACACAAACATGTGTAAGCACTCACATACAAACACAGAACCATCCATGTTGTTTTTTGTGGACCCATTTGCAAATGAGGTGTGAATATCATGAAAGTCATTCAGTCATGTCCGACTCTGCAACTCATGGACAAACCATGGAATTCTCTAGGCAAGAATACTGGAGTGGGGCTTCCCTGGTGATCCAGTAGGTAGAGAATCCACCTTGCAGTGCAAGGGGCACTGGTTCGATCCCTGGCCCTGGAAGATCCCACTTGCTGTAGAGTAGCTGGGCTGGTGTGTCCAATTACGAGCCAGCGCTCTGGAGCGCATGCACCAGAAGCCAGTGCTCTGCAACGAGAGAGGCCACTGCAATGGGAGGCCCACACAGGCCAAAGAGTAAAGATGGATGAAAATAAATAAAGAAACCAATAATAATAATAAAAAAGGCGGCCAAAATTAAAAAAAAAGAATACTGGAGTGGGTAGCCTTTTCCTTCTCCAGGGGATGTTCCCAACCCAGGGATCGAACCTGGGTCTGCTGCTTTGGCAGACAGATTCTTTACCAGCTGAGCTACAATGTAAATACCATGTTATTTCACCTCTAGATACTTCAAAGAACATCTCCTAAAAATAAGCTCACACATGGCTATGGCATTCACTTCCATCCCTAGGAAAATCAATAATATTCCATAATATCATCTAATATACAGTCCATGCTTCTGTTTCCCCCCCCTTTTTTTTAAGTTGATTTATGTATTGTTGGCTGTGCTGGGTCATCTTTGCTGTGCAAGGGGTTTTCTCTAGTTGCGGCAAGCGGGGGCTACTCTTTGTTGTGGTGCTCTGGCTTCTCACTGTGGTATCTTCTCTTGTTGTGGAGTTCAGGTTCTAGACTTGAGGATTTCAACAGCTGTGGCACATGGGCTCAGTAGCTGCGGCTCCCGGCCTCTAGAGCACAGGCTCGGTAGTTGGAGTCCACGGGCTTAGTTGCTCCAGGCATGTGGGATCTTCCTGGACCAGAAATAGACCCCGTGTCCCCTGCATTCGCAAGGGGGTATTAGCCACTGCATCACCAGGGAAGCCCCCCAAAATGTCTTTTATGATTGTTTTTCCCTCCTCACTCTCGGATCCTGTTTTATTTGGTTGTTTTGTCTCTATAGCCTCTCCTTTTTTTTTCTGGAAATTTGAGTTACATTTGATCAAATCCTAAGTGTATAACTCTAGGAACTTTGACATATGTATATATTATAAAACTATCAGCCAGGTCAAAATACATTTTCTGTTTCTCTTTTAACACTGAATATGACATCTTTCCTTTTTTTTTTTTTTTTTTTGGCTGTGCACTGGGTTTTAGTTGTGGTGTGTGGGACGTAGTTCCTTCGCCAGGGAATGAACCCAGGTGACCTGTATTGGGAGCATGGACTCTTAACCACTGGACCACCAGGGAAGTCCCCACCCATCTCTTTATTGTCTTTCATGACACAGATAGGTCTGACTGGATGACCCTCAGTTTGGGCTTGTCTGACGTGGCATCATGATTAGATTCTGGTGATGCACTTCTGGAAGGGCTGTCATTGAAGATCCGTGTTCTTCCCAGTTGTTGTTTAGTCCCTCAGTCATGTCTGACTCTTTTCCACTCCATGGACTGCAGCACTCCAGGCTCCCCTGTCCTTCACCATCTCCCAGAGTTTGCTCAAACCCACGGCCATTGACTCAGTGAGGCCATCCAACCGTCTCATGCTCTGTCGCCCCTTCTCCTGCCCTGCATCTTTCCCAGCATCAAGGTCTTTTCCAGTGAGCTGGCTCTTTGTATCAGGTGGCCAAAGTATTGGAGCTTCAGCTTCAGCACCAGTCCTTCCAATGAATATTCAGGGTTGATTTCTTTTAGGATTGACTGGTTTGACTTCCTTGCTGTCCAAGGGACTCTCAAGAGTCTTCCCCAGCACCACAGTTCAAAAGCATCAATTCTTTGGTGTTCAGCCTTCTTTATGGTCCAACTCTCACATCCATACACGATTACTGGCAAAACCATAGCTTTGACTTTTTTTAGACCTTTGTTGGCAAAGTGATGTCTCTGCTTTAAGCCAACTTAACTCTTCTCTTTCACCCTCAGTAAGGGGCTCTTTAGTTACCCTTCACTTTCTGCCATCAGAGTGGTATGATCTGCATGTCTGAGGTTATTTCTCCCAGCAATCTTGATGGCAGTTTGTGACTCATTCCTTCAGAGGGTATCTCTACTATCTTGGCCCCATATTGATGATCCTGACCTTGATCACCTGCTTAAGGTGATGTCTACCAGGTCTCCCCACTCTTACTATATTATCTGTGGGCTATACTTGGTGACCTTGTGTGCATTTAATTTTTTTAACTCGAGTGGTGCATCTGGGGGTCAACTCTTGTGTTATAAGACACCCAGGTTGGAAGCCTTGGGTTTAGGATCTCAGAGGGGACTTCAACCAACATAGGTTCATTGTTGCGGGGAGAGAGGAGGTGCCAGAGGAGGCTTGGATGGGTGTAGGTGTCTGCGACCCCAAGAGTCCCCATCTTCCTGCAGCTCCGGGACTGCGGAGGGCTGCGGGAGGTGGAGGTGACCGCCTGCCTGGTGTGGAAGGACTGGCCTCACGAGTTCACCCCACAGCCTCGTGGGAAGGACTGCACAGACGGTGTCTGCAGGGTGCGGCCCGGCCTCATGTCAGCCCTCGACACAGGTACCTGACCCTGACACCCCGCCCTTGGCCATGGAGAATTTAAGCGACTGAGGATCACCCCAGAAAACCTTAGGGCAAGGGCAGCTGCAGCACTCCAGGCCCCTTCCCCCCCGGGCAACCCACGGCCATTGACTCAGTGAGGCCATCCAACCGTCTCATGCTCTGTCGCCCCTTCTCCTGCCCTGCATCTTTCCCAGCATCAAGGTCTTTTCCAGTGAGCTGGCTCTTTGTATCAGGTGGCCAAAGTATTGGAGCTTCAGCTTCAGCACCAGTCCTTCCAATGAATATTCAGGGTTGATTTCTTTTAGGATTGACTGGTTTGACTTCCTTGCTGTCCAAGGGACTCTCAAGAGTCTTCCCCAGCACCACAGTTCAAAAGCATCAATTCTTTGGTGTTCAGCCTTCTTTATGGTCCAACTCTCACATCCATACACGATTACTGGCAAAACCATAGCTTTGACTTTTTTTAGACCTTTGTTGGCAAAGTGATGTCTCTGCTTTAAGCCAACTTAACTCTTCTCTTTCACCCTCAGTAAGGGGCTCTTTAGTTACCCTTCACTTTCTGCCATCAGAGTGGTATGATCTGCATGTCTGAGGTTATTTCTCCCAGCAATCTTGATGGCAGTTTGTGACTCATTCCTTCAGAGGGTATCTCTACTATCTTGGCCCCATATTGATGATCCTGACCTTGATCACCTGCTTAAGGTGATGTCTACCAGGTCTCCCCACTCTTACTATATTATCTGTGGGCTATACTTGGTGACCTTGTGTGCATTTAATTTTTTTAACTCGAGTGGTGCATCTGGGGGTCAACTCTTGTGTTATAAGACACCCAGGTTGGAAGCCTTGGGTTTAGGATCTCAGAGGGGACTTCAACCAACATAGGTTCATTGTTGCGGGGAGAGAGGAGGTGCCAGAGGAGGCTTGGATGGGTGTAGGTGTCTGCGACCCCAAGAGTCCCCATCTTCCTGCAGCTCCGGGACTGCGGAGGGCTGCGGGAGGTGGAGGTGACCGCCTGCCTGGTGTGGAAGGACTGGCCTCACCGAGTTCACCCCCACAGCCTCGTGGGGAAGGACTGCACAGACGGTGTCTGCAGGGTGCGGCTCCGGCCTCATGTCAGCCCTCGACACAGGTACCTGACCCCTGACACCCCCGCCCTTGGCCATGGAGAATTTAAGCGACTGAGGATCACCCCCAGAAAACCTTAGGGCAAGGGGCAGCTTAACGAGACTCTCCCCACTGCATTGCCCAGGTGGGGAAACCAAGGCCTGGGGGCAGTGGAGGGTCTTACCTAGGCCTGGATCCCTGCTGCACACACATTCACGTGCATTATATTATCCCCATTTTGTAGAGGAGGAAACTGAGGCTCAGAGAGGTGAAGGAACCCAGATAGCCAATGGCAAAGCTGGGATTTGACTCTAGACCTGACTTAACCGTAAGGCCCATTCTATCTTTTCTTTGTTTTTTTATTTGTTTGTTTATTCATTTTCATCCATCTTTATTCTTTGGCCTGTGTGGGCCTCCCATTGCAGTGGCCCATCTTGTTGCTGAGCACTGGCTCTGGGCGCATGCGCTCCAGAGCGCTGGCTTGTAATTGGCCGCACTGGTCCAGCCACTCCACCACACACAGGATCTTGCCGGGTCAGGGATCAAAGCTGTGCCTCTTGCAGTGCAAGGCGGACTCTTTACCCAATGGACCACCAGGGAAGCCCCCATTCTATCTTTTCAATTAAAAAAAAAAGATTCAGAAAGGGTGTGCAGAGAAAAATTTCCTTATTAAAAAATAAATTTTTTTATTCTTCTAACTTTGATCCTCGAGTCACTAATATCCCTTCCTGGAGGCAACTAAAGATATGCTCTACATGTATATGTGATCTATCCTTCTGTTTTAAATGGTAGATACATTTGCATCTTTTATTATTATTATTATTATTATTATTATTATTATTATTATTATTATTATTATGGTCTCCCTTATTGGTCCTTCATTTATTTATTTTCATCCATCTTTATTCTTTGGCCTGTGTGGACCTCCCATCGCATTGGCCTTTCCCGTCACAGAGCACCGGCTCTAGGCACATGTGCTCCAGAGCGCTGGCTCGTAATTGGACATACCGGTCCAGCTGCTCCGCGGCATATGGCATCTTCCCATGCCAGGGATCGAACAGGAGCCCCTTGCAAGACAGACTGTTTACCCACCAGACCACCAGGGAAGCCCTGTCCTATCTTTTTTATTGGTTGAATAGTATTCCAGTGTATGGATGTAAACAATGAGTTGACTATGTCCTTATTAATGGGCCCCCTCAATGGTTCCGATCTCTTGTTGCTCTATTATGGACTGTACTGCAATGAAAAACTTCACATATATACCCTTATCTAGGATAAATTCCTAGAAATGAAATTGTTGGCCCCATGTCTGTACACTTAGACTTTTAATGCTTTGTCCACTTAATGAAAATGTCAGTTCCATGAGAGCAAGAGTTTATCTCTTTCCTTCCCTCGTGTATTCCCCTGTTCCCTCTACCTGGCACAGTCCTGGGCACACAGTAGGTGCTCAGGAAATGTGGGTGGAATGAACGAATACCTCCATGCTGTCCGCCGGTAGGTGATTGCTGGGCTGGTTGGCGGTCTCACCCGCAATGGGTGGGAGTGCATGACTCTCTACAACATCATCCTTTCAGCAGAGGATCTTATCTAGCATTTTGATCTCTGCTGTTTTAGAGAGGTTTTTTTTTTTAATTGGTATCACATTTGTATTTATTTATTTATTTATTTTTTTGACTGTGCAGCTCAACTTTTATTTAATAAAATCAGAATATGCACAGCACATGCAGTGCTAGCATCTAAACTAATACAATAAGCAATTACTAAAGCTACAGTGACTTGAGGTTCAATTTTTACATTCAGCAAGTTTACATCCAAACTTACATGTTTTTTGAAACCTTATTTATTAACTGAAAATATTGCTTGCTGATAAAACTTGCTCAAATGCTATCGCTGAATGTACAAGTCACTGATTATGCCAATGCAACAAAACATTTGTATTTAATTGGCAGTTTTCTTCTTATAAATGAGGTCAACCGGTGCTGTCATGTGACAAAGATAAGATGTGTTCCCAAGTTCTCTCAAGAATCCTTCACACCCCTGAAGAGCCTGAGCCCCATCCCCTCCCAGTGCTGGGAACCCTGGACCTGGGAGGCTTCACCCTCTGAGAGTGTGAACCCCATGGCAGCATGTGCCAGAGCCTTCTTGTGGATTAGGGTGACCCCTGCCCCCTCAGGAGTACCTCCCTTCCCCTCTCCTCCCCATTTAGCTTTAACAACCTGGGCATTCAGTGCGTGAGAAAGAAGGAGATCGAGGCTGCCATTGAGCGGAAGATTCAGCTGGGCATTGACCCCTACAATGGTGAGTCCCTGCGCCTAGCTCAGCATCTCATCCTCCCGAGCTCCTTCCCCCTCTGCTACCCCATCCTCTCGCCTTTCCCAGTACCCACCACTGCCCCATCCCCTTACTAGGGTATCCACCGCCCACTCTCAGCCTTCCCGTCTCTCTCCACAGCTGCGTCCCTGAAGAACCATCAGGACGTGGACATGAATGTCGAAAGGATTTGCTTCCAGGCCTCATACAGGGACCAGCAAGGACAGATGCGCCGGATGGACCCTGTGCTCTCTGAGCCCGTGTACGACAAGAGTGAGTCAGGGGTGCTGTTCTCTTAGGATTTTCGTTGGCCCTGGGTACCCGAAAGCACCACATACAATGGTGTGAACAAACAAGGAGTTCTTTTTGTCAGTTTTTAAGTTCCTACTGATTCAGCTGTTCGGAGATATCAGGGCTCTGGTTCAGCAGCTCTGGGATTCTTGTGGCCTTTCCCTCATGGTCACGAGCTGGCTGCCACAGCTCTGGACATCATGTCTGTGTTCAAGGCATGATGTGCAGTGTCACCCTGAATGGTGTGCAAGCTGTACACTGCCCAGTTCTAGGGACTAGCATTTACTAGTAACCTGTGAAATGGGGCCTTCTAGTGTTGTAGAAAGTGTGGACAGGTTTGAAACCTTATTTATTAACTGAAAATATTGCTTGCTGATAAAACTTGCTCAAATGCTATCGCTGAATGTACAAGTCACTGATTATGCCAATGCAACAAAACATTTGTATTTAATTGGCAGTTTTCTTCTTATAAATGAGGTCAACCGGTGCTGTCATGTGACAAAGATAAGATGTGTTCCCAAGTTCTCTCAAGAATCCTTCACACCCCTGAAGAGCCTGAGCCCCATCCCCTCCCAGTGCTGGGAACCCTGGACCTGGGAGGCTTCACCCTCTGAGAGTGTGAACCCCATGGCAGCATGTGCCAGAGCCTTCTTGTGGATTAGGGTGACCCCTGCCCCCTCAGGAGTACCTCCCTTCCCCTCTCCTCCCCATTTAGCTTTAACAACCTGGGCATTCAGTGCGTGAGAAAGAAGGAGATCGAGGCTGCCATTGAGCGGAAGATTCAGCTGGGCATTGACCCCTACAATGGTGAGTCCCTGCGCCTAGCTCAGCATCTCATCCTCCCGAGCTCCTTCCCCCTCTGCTACCCCATCCTCTCGCCTTTCCCAGTACCCACCACTGCCCCATCCCCTTACTAGGGTATCCACCGCCCACTCTCAGCCTTCCCGTCTCTCTCCCACAGCTGGGTCCCTGAAGAACCATCAGGAGGTGGACATGAATGTCGTAAGGATTTGCTTCCAGGCCTCATACAGGGACCAGCAAGGACAGATGCGCCGGATGGACCCTGTGCTCTCTGAGCCCGTGTACGACAAGAGTGAGTCAGGGGTGCTGTTCTCTTAGGATTTTCGTTGGCCCTGGGTACCCGAAAGCACCACATACAATGGTGTGAACAAACAAGGAGTTCTTTTTGTCAGTTTTTAAGTTCCTACTGATTCAGCTGTTCGGAGATATCAGGGCTCTGGTTCAGCAGCTCTGGGATTCTTGTGGCCTTTCCCTCATGGTCACGAGCTGGCTGCCACAGCTCTGGACATCATGTCTGTGTTCAAGGCATGATGTGCAGTGTCACCCTGAATGGTGTGCAAGCTGTACACTGCCCAGTTCTAGGGACTAGCATTTACTAGTAACCTGTGAAATGGGGCCTTCTAGTGTTGTAGAAAGTGTGGACAGGACAACTCTACTAGGCGGCCCTTGGGAAGAGGCAACATGAGTAGTAGTCTCTCTCTTATGGAGAAAATAATACATTTTTCAGAATTACCCTGGTCGACATCTGCTTAGGTCTCCCTGGCCAGAACTTGGTTCCATGGCCACCTTTAGTGACAAAGGAGTCTGAGAAAGCAAGTATGAAGAGTTTTCATTCTCGATAGAGGGGTACAGGCATAGAAGAGGAGATTAGGAATGGCCGGCAGATTTGAGCCCACCTACCGTGCCTGCCACAAGCCTTGGCGTGGGCAGGGATATGAACCCAGTCAGGGCTTTTATGGATGCAAGAGATAGAATCCCAACTCTAATAAGGCAAGGAAAAAAAAAAAAAGAAGAATGTTTGTTTGATTAACTAAAAATATCTAGAGGTAGTACAGTGCTTCAGGTTTGGCTGGATGCAGGTTCTCAGGGAGGTCCTTAAGGATCTGCCTCTTTCCATCTGTCAGTCATGCTTTCTTCATGTCAGAAGCACTCTTAGCAGGGCCTTCCCATGAAGGGGAAAAATAACTGTATGCAGCTCTGGTCTTACCAGCCTGACACCTTCTCCCACTCCCAAAGAGAGATTCTCTTACCCCAAGTATGTATATTTTTAACTGCGCTAGGTCTTCATTGCTCCATGCAGGCCTTCTCGAATTGCGGTGAGTTGGGGCTATTCTTTGCAGAGGTGCATTGGCTGTAGGCACTCGGGCCTCTATAGTTGTGGCACGCAGGCTCAGTAGTAATGGCTCACAGGCTCTAGAGCTCAGGCTTAGCTGCTCCGTGGCATGTGCAGTCTTCCCAGACCAAGGATCAAGCCTGTGTCCCTTGCATTGGCAGGCAGATTCTTATCCACTGCACCACCAAAGTCCTCTTTTTTTTTTTGTCCACTTCTATTGATCTTTCATTTATTTATCTTTGTTCTTTGGCTCCTGTGGGCCTCCCATCGCAGTGGCCTCTCTCACTGCAGAGCACCGGCTCTGGGCACATGCGCTCCAGAGCTCCGGCTCGGTAGTTGGACACATCGGTCCAGCCGCTCTGCGGCACATGGGATCTTCCCAGGCCAGGGATCGAACCGGTGCCCCTTGCACTGCAATGTGGTGTCCTTACCCACTGGACCACCAGGGAAGCCCCCAGAGAAGTCCTCTTACCCAAGACTTTTGCTCAGAATCCTAGGGCTGTCTCATTGGCCTGGTTTTACTCACATCCTCCTCTCTGACCAATCAGCTGTGGCCAGGAGAGGGTGATGCTTTGATGGGCCAGGTCTAGGGCACATGGTCACTGATTAGCTACCAGTGATCTTGGACCTACTCAATCCCCAGGACAGAGGTGGGGGCTGGTTCCTTGAAGGAAAATTGGGGTGGGGGTCCATTCACAGAAGAAGAGCCAGGACTGCTAGACGGGCAAGGCGACATGTGTCCACTACTAGTTTCAGGTCCCTAGCCCTCGTCTGAAAATCCCCACTGACTCCTGTCCCCACCAACCCCTCCCTGAAGCCCGAGGCTCTCCCTTATGGCCAGACGCTCACTGGACCTCAGCTCGGGCACTCGTGGTTTTCCATTAACCTCTCCTATCTGGGCATCTTCTTTTTCCACCTGGATCCCAGGTTCCAGAAAGATCAGACACCTTGGCTTTTCCATTTCCCACCTCTCCACACCCCCGGTGGGCATGCATGGGGTATCTGGTAAGGGTGTGATGACTGAATTCTTTTTTTTTTTTTTTCCGTATGTGCATCTTCCTCTCCTCTTTCCCAGAGTCTACCAACACATCAGAACTGCGGATTTGCCGGATCAACAAGGAGAGTGGGCCATGCACGGGTGGTGAGGAGCTCTACCTGCTGTGCGACAAGGTGCAGAAAGGTGAGGGGCCCGGGGCAGGGAGTGGTGGGGTGGGCTCTGCCGGCCTGCAGAGGGTGAGGGGGTGAGGAAGAGCTGGTTAACTAGGGGAGCCTAGTAGAAGGTTCTAGAGCTCTGGTTTTGGAAATACCCCATTGATTCATTCCCTCACTGAGTCACTCATTCACGCACCCACTCATTCATGAACAGAGAACGAGGCCTGTTTCTGTCGGCCAGCCCTAGGGGCTGGGCAGACCTCAGCAGCAGGAGCTTCTGGGACTACTCTGTTACTCACACCGTGGAGCTGCATACATAAATGCTTAATGACAGGTGGATCTGGGCTATGGATGGAGAACATGGAAGATGTTTCCACTTGATTCACGTCCATGCACATGTCAAAACCCTTTCTCAAATAGGGTTTTTAAAAACGTTTTGTTATTTACTTAGTTTTGGCTGCTCTGGGTCTTTGTGGCTGGGTGCCGTCTTTCTCTAGTTGCGGCGAGTGGGGGCTACTCTTTGTCGTGACGTGCGGGCTTCTCATTGTGGTGGCTTCTCTTGTTGCAGAGGACAGGCTGTAGGCACATACATGCTTCAGTGAGTTGCCACACGTGGGCTCAGTAGTTGCAGTGTGCAGGCTCTAGGGCACAGGCTCAGCAGTTGTGGCACGTGGGCTTAGTTGCTCTGTAGCATGTGGGGCCTTCCCGAATCAGGGATAGAGCCCACGTCCCCTGCATTGGCAGGTGGATTCTTATCCACTGTACCACCAGGGCAGTCTGGGTTTTTGTTGTGTTGAATGATCAAATGGTTATTGGGTGGCTCCTCTGTGCCGGGCTCTGTGCTGGGCGCTGCTGGAACATAGCAGTGACAGAGACACATCCAGACTCTGCCCTCGCAGGGCTCTCAGTTCAGTGGGAGGTAGGTAAAGAAATACCAATTCCAAAATGTGGGTAATGCTGAGGGAAGAAGACACAGTACTGAGACTGAACAACAGGAAGACCAGACATGGTCCAGACATCTGGGAAGGTGTCCTGGAGGAGGTGGCATTTGAGCTGAGATCTGAGGAAGGCCAAGGAGACGGTTAGGAGCCTGAGGATTGGGGTCCAGGCAGGGAAACTGATCCTGCTCTGGGTAAATAACTCAAGGTAGCTGTGAGTCCTGTTCCATCATTCACTCATTGCCTGATCTCAGCCAGGTGACTTCACCACCCTGAGCCTATTTCCTCAACCCTAAAATGAGCTGATATTGGTGTGAGATGGGATCCCAGATACTTAAGAACTGCATCATAAAGAATTAGTCTTTACTGAAGATTTTCTGAGTGCCAGACCTGGGGCTAGTGTTTTGCATAATGCTAACAGAAGCCATCATCCTTTCATGGCTCCATCACCTATTATGTTAAGCCCTCTTCTAAGCCCTTTTCTTGGAGTGACTCCTGTGAGGTGAGTGCTATGACTTTCCCTCCTTTTTTTTTTTAAATTTTATTTATTTATTTGGCTATTCTGGGTTTTCACTGCTGCTGCAGGTTCTTCTGTGGTTGTAGGGGGTGGGGGCTATTCTGTAGTTGAGGTGAGCAGGCTTCTTTTTTTTTTTTTGGAGGGGGGAGGTAAGCTGGGGAGGGAGGGGGGCGGACGGGTCACTTCTATTAGTCTTTCATTTATTCAGTTTAATCCATCTTTGTTCTTTGGCCTGTGTGGGCCTCCCATTGCAGTGGCCTCTGCATGCACTCCAGAGCTCTGGCTCGGTAATTGGACACATCGGTCCAGCCGCTCCGCAGCATGTGGGATCTTCCCAGGCCAGGGAACCGGCGCCCCTTGCACTGCAAGGCGGTGTCCTTACCCACTGGACCACCAGGGAAGCCCGTGAGCAGGCTTCTTGTTGCAGTGATTTCTCTTGTGGTGGAACTTGGGCTTTAGGGCACACAGGCTTCAGTAATTGCAGCACATGGGCTCCATAGTTGCGGCTCCAAGGCTCTAAAGCACAGGCTCCATAGTTGTGGCTCATGGGCTTAGTTGCTTTGCAACATGTGGTATCTTTGTGGATCAAGGATTGAACCCGTGTCTCCTGCATTGGCAGGTGAACTCTTTACCACCGAGCTACCAGGGAAGCCCCCTGATTTTCCCTCTGTAAGGTGAGAAACCCAGGCCCAGATATATTAGTAACTTTCCCAGGCCTCAGGGGCTAGGGGTGAAGAGCTCTCACCTGCCTGTATTCCCATCTTGGCTGCTGAGTCCCATGAGTCCCTTAGGGAATCACTGAATCTGATGGTGGCCTTGGAGGCCCCTGACAGCAAGGTGGGGATATGAATTCTACCTGCCTTTTGGATTGGTAAAGGACTGTGAGTATGTGTGCTCAGTTGGTTAGTCACGTCCACCTCTTTGTGACCCCATGGACTGTAGCCCTCCAGGCTCCTCTGTCCATGGGATTTCCCAGGCAAGAATGCTGGAGTGCGTGGGTTGCCACTTCCTTCTCAAGGGGATCTTCCCAGCTCAGAGATTGAACCCATGTCTCTTGCATTGGCAGGAATATTTCTTTACCACTGTGCCATCTGAGAAGCCCTGTTAAAGGATTAGATGAGATTATGTGTGTGTGTATATATATAAAGTGACTAGCACAATAGTTACTCAATAGAAAGTTAGCTGCCTCTGATTAGTTTTATTCTTAGAAATATTGGTGTTGATTTTGGGGGAAGCGGAGTGGGATGGGTCTCCGGTGGACCAGGGTCCTGGCTCTGCTGAAGGCCCCCACTTTCCTGCCAGAGGATATATCAGTGGTGTTCAGCAGAGCCTCCTGGGAAGGCCGGGCTGACTTCTCCCAGGCCGACGTGCACCGCCAGATCGCCATTGTGTTCAAGACCCCGCCCTACGAGGACCTGGAGATCGCTGAGCCTGTGACTGTGAACGTCTTCCTGCAGCGGCTCACCGACGGGGTCTGCAGTGAACCTCTGCCTTTCACCTACCTGCCCCGAGACCATGGTAACCATGGGAACCTGGGGTGACCCTCAGCCCCAGAGACCAGGTCTTGCTTTGGGGTGGCCAAAGAGAAAAGGGGAAAAGACAGAAGTAGAGGCAGTAGGAAGCTCAGAGTTGTACAGACTGGGGTTCAAATCCTGGTCTGCTGCTTACTGACGTGTGTAACTTAGGCTTTTCCTAGTCTCAGGCTCCTCCTGTGAAAAATGGAAATAATAATAGCACCCAACCCCTGACATGTGTGGACTCTTGAGTTATTCCTCCCCTCAGCATAGCTGCTCGTGCCTGGCCCTCTGCTGGGTAGTGTCAGGAATAGAGCGGTGCCAGAGAGAGCCCCAGCCCTGTACTCTGAGGCTCTAATAGGGGGTATATGTGAGGGACAGATCCATTCCCATACAGTGACAACCAGAGTGGGCAGATCTGGGATGGAACTGCTTACAGAATTCAGGTTGCAGAGCAGGGCACCTGACCCAGCCTTAGCATTCACAGAGGACTTCCTGGAAGAGGGGACAGCTGATCTGAGGACAAGAAGGTCATTAAGCAGCTCTCTAGGGAAGTGGTAAGAGTTGAGGAAAAGTGTTTTAAGCAGCTGGAACAGCAAGTGCAAAGGCCCTGAGGCAGGATTCCGCCTGAGATGGTCCAGCGTAGTTTAAAATGGATTTGAGTTTTATTCTAAGATGTGGACATCTACTTGTATTGGTTGTCGAAAAGCCAGAACATCTCAGCAACCTCCCACATGGTCTCTATAATTAATTCTTCCTTTTAATGGATTATTTTGTATGTCTCTGGTCTCTCCTGGACAGACAGCTATGGCGTGGACAAGAAGCGGAAACGTGGGCTGCCCGACGTTCTTGGGGAGCTAAATAGTTCTGGTGTGTCCCCTCTGCCCCTTTTCAGATCCCTCTCCAGGTCCCTGGGAAGGGATGACTGACCCAATGCCCTGCCCCACCCCAGGTTGGGGAGGAGAGGCTGGTGGGATCCAGGGGTCCTCATCTCTGCCTTCCCTCAGACCCCCATGGCATCGAGAGCAAACGGCGGAGGAAAAAGCCAGCCTTCTTGGATCACTTCCTGCCCAGCCATGGCTCAGGTGGGTCCTGGTTCAGTGTAAGTTCCTTCCCCCGAGATGGGCCCAGGGTGAGTTGCAGCCCCATTTTTCTGGCCTCTTCAGGACCCCCAAGAGCTCCTACAAGGCCAGTGCCTCACCACTTAACCAGCAACATAAAGTGGAAAGAATAGTGGTTCTGGACCTAGTCCAGAGGCTCTGATCTCTATTAGACCATTTACCTGCTGTGTGACCTTCACCAAGTTGCTGTACCTCTCAGAGCCTCAGGGTTCCTCTGAAAAGTCTCAACACATACCTATTTCATAGGCCTTTGAAAATTTTTTTTCCCCATCATGCCTCTTTTATATTTATTTTCATCCATCTTTCATAACACCCCTGACATGTGTGGACTCTTGAGTTATTCCTCCCTCAGCATAGCTGCTCGTGCCTGGCCCTCTGCTGGGTAGTGTCAGGAATAGAGCGGTGCCAGAGAGAGCCCCAGCCCTGTACTCTGAGGCTCTAATAGGGGTATATGTGAGGGACAGATCCATTCCCATACAGTGACAACCAGAGTGGGCAGATCTGGGATGGAACTGCTTACAGAATTCAGGTTGCAGAGCAGGGCACCTGACCCAGCCTTAGCATTCACAGAGGACTTCCTGGAAGAGGGGACAGCTGATCTGAGGACAAGAAGGTCATTAAGCAGCTCTCTAGGGAAGTGGTAAGAGTTGAGGAAAAGTGTTTTAAGCAGCTGGAACAGCAAGTGCAAAGGCCCTGAGGCAGGATTCCGCCTGAGATGGTCCAGCGTAGTTTAAAATGGATTTGAGTTTTATTCTAAGATGTGGACATCTACTTGTATTGGTTGTCGAAAAGCCAGAACATCTCAGCAACCTCCCACATGGTCTCTATAATTAATTCTTCCTTTTAATGGATTATTTTGTATGTCTCTGGTCTCTCCTGGACAGACAGCTATGGCGTGGACAAGAAGCGGAAACGTGGGCTGCCCGACGTTCTTGGGGAGCTAAATAGTTCTGGTGTGTCCCCTCTGCCCCTTTTCAGATCCCTCTCCAGGTCCCTGGGAAGGGATGACTGACCCAATGCCCTGCCCCACCCCAGGTTGGGGAGGAGAGGCTGGTGGGATCCAGGGGTCCTCATCTCTGCCTTCCCTCAGACCCCCATGGCATCGAGAGCAAACGGCGGAGGAAAAAGCCAGCCTTCTTGGATCACTTCCTGCCCAGCCATGGCTCAGGTGGGTCCTGGTTCAGTGTAAGTTCCTTCCCCCGAGATGGGCCCAGGGTGAGTTGCAGCCCCATTTTTCTGGCCTCTTCAGGACCCCCAAGAGCTCCTACAAGGCCAGTGCCTCACCACTTAACCAGCAACATAAAGTGGAAAGAATAGTGGTTCTGGACCTAGTCCAGAGGCTCTGATCTCTATTAGACCATTTACCTGCTGTGTGACCTTCACCAAGTTGCTGTACCTCTCAGAGCCTCAGGGTTCCTCTGAAAAGTCTCAACACATACCTATTTCATAGGCCTTTGAAAATTTTAATGTACTTGTTTATTTATTCCCCATCATGCCTCTTTTATATTTATTTTCATCCATCTTTCATCCACGTGGGCCACCCATTGCAGTGGCCTCTCTCGTTGCAGAGCACCAGCTCTGGGCACATGTGCTCCAGAGCGCTGGTTTGTAATTGGACACACCTGTCCAGCTGCTCTGTGGCATGTGGGATCTTCCCGGGCCAGAGATCGAACCGGTGCCCCTTGCACTGCTAGGTGGACTCTCTACCCACTGGACCACCAGGGAAGCCCTAATGTATTTATTTGTATAGACACTATATGATGAGCCCATAACTGCTTGGTGTGTGTTTACTCACTTAATCTGTGCAGTCACTCAGGGGGTCAGGCACTGTCATCTCCTCCCATGCCCTGGCCTCATTTTACTAGTGAAAAACTTGAGTCCCAGAGAGGTGACAGTCTCTTGCCCAAGGTCACACAGCCAGTCCGTGGTGGAACGGGGAGTTATACCTAGGTGTGGGTTTATTTACTTATTCATTTATTTAAAATTTTAATTTTAATTAATGAATTAAGCTGCAACAGGTCTTCGTTGCAGCCCGTGGAAATCGTCTATCTTCATTGCAGAGTACAGTATCTTTATTTTTCTTTTTAAGATTTATTTATTTATTTATTTTTTGGGGGGGTGTGGTGGGGAGGGAGGGGAGCAGGCAGGCCACTTCTATTGGTTCTTCATTTATCTATTTTCATCCATCTTTTTTTTGTTCTTTGGCCCATGTGGGCCTCCCATCGTGGTGACCTCTGTCGTCGCAGAGCACTGGCTCAGGGCGCATGCGCTCCAGAGCTCCGGCTCGGTAGTTGGACACATCGGTCCAGCCACTCCGCGGCACGTGGGATCTTCCCAGGCCAGGGATTGAACCGGCGCCCCTTGCACTGCAAGGCAGTGTCCTTACCCACTGGACCACCAGGGAAGCCCCTCATTTGTCTATTTTCATCCATCTTTGTTCTTTTGGCCTGTGTGGGCCTCCCATCGCAATGGCCTCTGTTGCAGAGCACCGGCTCTGGGCGCATGCGCTTCAGAGCTCCGGCTCAGTAATTGGACACATGGGTCCAGCGGCTCCGCGGCATGTGGGATCTTCCCAGGCCAGGGATCGAACCGGTGCCCCTTGCACTGCAAGGCGGTGTCCTTACCCACTGGACCACCAGGGAAGCCCAACGTGCAGGATCTTTAGTTGCAGCATACAAACTCTTAGTTGTGGCATGAAAATTCTTAGTTACGGCATGTGGAATCTAGTTCCCTGACCAGGGATTGAAACCAGGCCCTCTGCATTGGGAGCATGGAGTCTTAGCCACTGGATCATCACCTGTGGGCGTAGGTTTAGATTAGTGATGGCATCTGTGAAATCAGTGGTAGGGAGTAGACGGTGGACGAATGGAGGTGGTGGTCAGAGTCAGCCAGCCTTGAATTCAGTCACCCTCTGACCTCTTCTACCACAGCCTTCATGTCAACTCACATGGCAGGCTCCAAGTCCCACAAATTCGAACCCTGTCTGACTCCCATCCACAGCCACCCCACTCGCTGACCGCTAGCTCTGAGAATGCTGTCCCCAACACTCCAACTACCCCAGGAGCCCAGCTCCCAACCAGAGTCTGCTGAGCTTGGAGCACTCTAGCCAACCCACCCCAAAGGTTTCAAGTATCATTATTATCCCCCAACACACTACAACCAGGGCCCAAGTGCCCTGCCCCTGGAACCCCCCAGTCCTAGCCCATTCCATCAGCCTTCGACTCTGAATCCCTGAAGTTCCTCCTCACTAGCCAGCCGTGCTTCGCGTACCTACTCCATTACTCCAGCTTCCCAGCATCTAAAGTTCCCGCTCGCGTCTTTGTGGCAAAGCTACCCTGGGACTAGGGTGGAATGGTTAGGAGCCTGACCTCTGCCATCAGACTGTGTTTGAATTTGGGGTCACAATTTAGCCACTGTGTGACCTCCTTTTTTTTTTTTTTTAACCTTTATTTATTTTTGGCTGTACTGGGTCTTCATTGATGTGTGGGTTTAGTTGCTTCGCGGCATGTGGGATCTTCTTGGATCAGGGACCGAACCTGTGTCTCCTGCATTGGCAGATGGGTTCTTATCCACGAAGCCTCCAGGGAAGTCCTGTGTGATCTCTTTTTAAACAGCATTTATGTATTTATTTAAACAGTATTTATTTATGGCTGCATCAGTCCTTGGCTGCAGCATGCAGGATCCTTCCATGTGGGCTCTCGGTTAAAGAACAAGGGTTTCTCTCTAGATGGCATGCGGGCTCTTGAGCTCGCAGTATCAGTAGTGGTGCGTGGCTTAGCTGCCCCAGGGGGGAGTGCCCAAACCAGGGATCAAACCTGTGTCCCGTGCGGAGCATACAAACTCTTAGTTGTGGCATGAAAATTCTTAGTTACGGCATGTGGAATCTAGTTCCCTGACCAGGGATTGAAACCAGGCCCTCTGCATTGGGAGCATGGAGTCTTAGCCACTGGATCATCACCTGTGGGCGTAGGTTTAGATTAGTGATGGCATCTGTGAAATCAGTGGTAGGGAGTAGACGGTGGACGAATGGAGGTGGTGGTCAGAGTCAGCCAGCCTTGAATTCAGTCACCCTCTGACCTCTTCTACCACAGCCTTCATGTCAACTCACATGGCAGGCTCCAAGTCCCACAAATTCGAACCCTGTCTGACTCCCATCCACAGCCACCCCACTCGCTGACCGCTAGCTCTGAGAATGCTGTCCCCAACACTCCAACTACCCCAGGAGCCCAGCTCCCAACCAGAGTCTGCTGAGCTTGGAGCACTCTAGCCAACCCACCCCAAAGGTTTCAAGTATCATTATTATCCCCCAACACACTACAACCAGGGCCCAAGTGCCCTGCCCCTGGAACCCCCCAGTCCTAGCCCATTCCATCAGCCTTCGACTCTGAATCCCTGAAGTTCCTCCTCACTAGCCAGCCGTGCTTCGCTACCTACTCCATTACTCCAGCTTCCCAGCATCTAAAGTTCCCCGCGTCTTTGTGGCAAAGCTACCCTGGGACTAGGGTGGAATGGTTAGGAGCCTGACCTCTGCCATCAGACTGTGTTTGAATTTGGGGTCACAATTTAGCCACTGTGTGACCTCCTTTTTTTTTTTTTTTAACCTTTATTTATTTTTGGCTGTACTGGGTCTTCATTGATGTGTGGGTTTAGTTGCTTCGCGGCATGTGGGATCTTCTTGGATCAGGGACCGAACCTGTGTCTCCTGCATTGGCAGATGGGTTCTTATCCACGAAGCCTCCAGGGAAGTCCTGTGTGATCTCTTTTTAAACAGCATTTATGTATTTATTTAAACAGTATTTATTTATGGCTGCATCAGTCCTTGGCTGCAGCATGCAGGATCCTTCCATGTGGGCTCTCGGTTAAAGAACAAGGGTTTCTCTCTAGATGGCATGCGGGCTCTTGAGCTCGCAGTATCAGTAGTGGTGCGTGGCTTAGCTGCCCCAAGGCGTGTGGGGTCTTAGTGCCCAAACCAGGGATCAAACCTGTGTCCCTTGAATTGGAAGGTGGATTCTTAACCACTGGACTACCAGGGAAATCTCTGTTTGACCTCTTTGGGCCTCAGTTTACTTAACTGACAGATGGAGATCCTCCCTCTTGGAATTCCTTCCACAATTTAGTGAGGCCCTATCGCACAGTTCTGGCTGGCAGAGGGTTGATGCCCAGGAGATGCTAGGAACTTGCCAGAAACTAGGAATGCCACCTGCCTTTGTTATGATCACGTTTAACTGCATTCACACCAACCCCTAAATAAAAGGAGCTTCAATAGGACAGAAGATTATTTCTCTGCCCACATAAACACAGTCCAGAGGGAGGTGCTCCACAGATGGTTAGGTGGCTGTGTGATCATCAGAGACCCAAGCTCCTGCCATTTTCAGCTCGTGGGTTCCACCTCACCGTCCAGAGTGGCCGCTGCAGCTCATGCCCCACATTTCAGCCAGCAGCACCTGGCCACATGACCACATCAAGCTACAAGGGAGGCTGGGCAATAGAGTTCCAGCATGGCTGTGATGCCTTCCAAAATACGCGCAGTCAGCCTTTGCTGGTGAGACGTATCTTATCTCAAAAAGATTCTCCCGTTATGACACTCCCATTGTACCTTACAATCTGGGGTCCTGAGATTTCTCCTTGGATCTCCCCCAGTGTGGAGATTTCACCTTTTGGGTTGTCTTTATATTGGGGGGCATTCTGGAACCTCCTCATTCTTGAGGAAAACTCACTAGCACTGTAGGAATGCAGTGCAACAGTGCAGTGTGGATCCAACCCTGGATCCACAACTCACCTAGGGACTGCAAGTGATTTTACCTGTGTGTTTATTAAATAAGAATGCTTCTGTTAGTTTTTTGAGGAACCTCCAACCTGTCTTTCACACCAATGTACTTTCCCACCGACAGTATACGAGGGTTCCCTTCTCTCTCCGTCCTCACCAGCATCTGTTGTGTCCTTTTTTTTTTTAAAGGTTTATTTATTTATTTATTTGAGGGGAGTGGGGTGGGGAGGGAAGGGAGCAGGTGGGCCACTTCTATTGGTCTTTCATTTGTCCATTTTCATCCATCTTTGTTCTTTGGCCTGTGGGGGCCTCCCATTGCGGTGGCCTCTGTTGTCGCAGAGCACCGTCTCTGGGCGCATGCGCTCCAGAGCTCCGGCTCAGTAATTGGACACATTGGTCCAGCCGCTCCGTGGCACGTGGGATCTTCCCAGGCCAGGTATCGAACTGGCGCCCCTTGCACTGCAAGGCGGCGTCCTTACCCACTGGACCACCAGGGAAGCCCTGTTGTGTCTTTTTGACGATAGCCATTCTGACAGGTGTGAGGGTATAGCACGTTGTGGTTTTCATTTGCATTTCTCTGATGATTAACCATGTTGAGCATCTTTTCACGTGACTGTCGGCCATCTGGATGTCTTCTTTAGAAAAATGTCTATTCAGTTCTTCTGCCCATTTTTTTTTAAAGTCGGGGTGTTTCTTTGATGTTGTACAAGCTGTTTTTACTTTGGATGTTAACCTCCTATTGGTCATATCGTTTGCAAACACCATATATAACCCAGCAATTCCAGTCTTGAGTATATATTCTCCCACCAAAGCCAAGCCAAACAAACTGAAAACACTAATTCAAAAAGGTACATGTTCATAGCAGCATTGTTCACAATAGTCAAGTTATAGAAGTAACCTAAATGTCCTTCAATAAATGAATGGATAAAGATGTGATACAAACACACATACACATATATTTACACAAAGGAACACTACTTAGTCATAAAAATTTGCCTGAGATTTCTCCTTGGATCTCCCCCAGTGTGGAGATTTCACCTTTTGGGTTGTCTTTATATTGGGGGGCATTCTGGAACCTCCTCATTCTTGAGGAAAACTCACTAGCACTGTAGGAATGCAGTGCAACAGTGCAGTGTGGATCCAACCCTGGATCCACAACTCACCTAGGGACTGCAAGTGATTTTACCTGTGTGTTTATTAAATAAGAATGCTTCTGTTAGTTTTTTGAGGAACCTCCAACCTGTCTTTCACACCAATGTACTTTCCCACCGACAGTATACGAGGGTTCCCTTCTCTCTCCGTCCTCACCAGCATCTGTTGTGTCCTTTTTTTTTTTTAAAGGTTTATTTATTTATTTATTTGAGGGGAGTGGGGTGGGGAGGGAAGGGAGCAGGTGGGCCACTTCTATTGGTCTTTCATTTGTCCATTTTCATCCATCTTTGTTCTTTGGCCTGTGGGGGCCTCCCATTGCGGTGGCCTCTGTTGTCGCAGAGCACCGTCTCTGGGCGCATGCGCTCCAGAGCTCCGGCTCAGTAATTGGACACATTGGTCCAGCCGCTCCGTGGCACGTGGGATCTTCCCAGGCCAGGTATCGAACTGGCGCCCCTTGCACTGCAAGGCGGCGTCCTTACCCACTGGACCACCAGGGAAGCCCTGTTGTGTCTTTTTGACGATAGCCATTCTGACAGGTGTGAGGGTATAGCACGTTGTGGTTTTCATTTGCATTTCTCTGATGATTAACCATGTTGAGCATCTTTTCACGTGACTGTCGGCCATCTGGATGTCTTCTTTAGAAAAATGTCTATTCAGTTCTTCTGCCCATTTTTTTTTTTAAAGTCGGGGTGTTTCTTTGATGTTGTACAAGCTGTTTTTACTTTGGATGTTAACCTCCTATTGGTCATATCGTTTGCAAACACCATATATAACCCAGCAATTCCAGTCTTGAGTATATATTCTCCCACCAAAGCCAAGCCAAACAAACTGAAAACACTAATTCAAAAAGGTACATGTTCATAGCAGCATTGTTCACAATAGTCAAGTTATAGAAGTAACCTAAATGTCCTTCAATAAATGAATGGATAAAGATGTGATACACACACACATACACATATATTTACACAAAGGAACACTACTTAGTCATAAAAAAATTTGCCATTTGCAACAACATGGATGGACTTGGAAGGTATTATGCTTAGTGACAGAGACAGACACTGTATGATATCACTTATATGTGTAATCTTAAAAAAAGTTACTGAATATAACAAAAAGGAAAGACTCACAGATATAGAAAATAAATTAAAGGTTACCAGGGGGAAGAGGGGAGGGAAATATAGGGATGAAGGATTAAGAGGTACAAACTGCTATGTATAAAACAGATTGACTACAAGGACTATTGTACAGCACAAGGAATATAGCCAATACTTTATAACAACTGTTAAGTAGAGTATGGGCTTCCCTTTGCAGGAGGCCTGGGTTCAATCCCTGAGCCAGGAAGATTCCCCCTGAGAAGGGTATGACTGGTTACCTACTCCAGTGTTCTTGCCTGGAGAATCTCATGGACAGAGGAACCTGGTGGGCTAGAATCCATGAGGTCGCAAAGAGTGGGACACAACTGAGTGACTAAGGACACACACATAAGTGGAAATATAACCCTACAAAATTGTGAATCACTATATTGTATACCTGAAACATATAATACTGGATATCAATTACACCTCAAAAAATATTGTAACTAAAAAGAGAATGGTGATAGTCCCTACTCAAGAGTTCTTGGCCGTGATAGGAGGCCACACTGACAAAAGTATTTAGCAAAGAGATTCCCTGGTGGTCCCGTGGGTAGAGTTCAACTTGCAGTGCAAGGGGTACGAGTTCGATCTGGGCCCTGGAAGATCCCACGTGCTGTGGAGCGGTTAGACGGGTGTGTCCAACCAGGAGCCAGCGCTCTGGAGCTCATGCACCCAGAGCCGGTGGTCTGCAATGAGAGAGGCCACTGCAATGAGAGGCCCACACAGGACGGGGAATTAAGATGGATGAAAATAAATATAAACAACAAAACTCTGTAAAAGTTAAAAGTAAAATAAAGGTTTAAAAAAAAAAAAAAGAAGATAAATAGGTGAAGGACCAATAAAAAATAGGTCAAAATTAAAACAAAAAACAAAAAAAAGTATTTAGCAACTTCCCAGCTTTTGAGTTGGGACCTGGCGGGGAAGTCGACCCTGAAAGCATACCATGCTTCCTTCTTTATCCGTATGCCTACAGGACCGTTCCTCCCGCCGTCAGCGCTGCTACCAGACACAGAGTTCTTCCAGGGCACCGTCTCCCTCCCCGGCCTGGAGCCCCCCGGCGGGCCGGACCTCCTGGACGAAGGCTTTGCCTACGACCCCGCTGCTCCCACGCTCTTCACCATGCTGGACATGCTACCCCCAGCGCCACCACTCACCAGCGCTGTCGCGGGCAACGGGGGTGCAGGGGCTGCGGTCGGGGAGCCCCCCGGCCCCGAGCCGATGACGCTGGACTCGTACCAGGCTCCGGGTCCTGGGGACGGAGGCACTGCCAGCCTCGTGGGCAGCAACATGTTCCCCAACCAGTACCGCGAGGCGGGCTTTGGGGGTGGCCTCCTGTCCCCGGGGCCTGAGGCCACGTAGCGCCGTGGCGCTGGAGGAGAGGCGCTGGGTGGGGCGGGAGGTGAAGGGGTCGTGCGAGCCCCATCCGGATACCCAGCACCCCGGCCCTTGGCCAGTCTTCCGACGTCCTCGTCCTTCTGAATCGGACATCTTCGGCTCTGGCGAGAAACCCCGTAGCATCGGTTTCCCCTGAGCCCATTTTACAAATGAGAAAACGGAGCCTGGAGAGGAAAGGGGCCTTGGCTCTCAAGCACTAGCTTGTTAAAGCTGCTGCCTCGCCCCGACAAGCAAGGGCACCTTCTCCAGGGGGATTTTGTGTATATATGGGAGGAGGGTGCAGCTCCCCCACCCTCCTTCCCCAAGCGTAAAGATGAGCGTAGGCTGTTTGTTCAGTCTACCCAATAAAGAAGTTTTTGAACCTTGGGGGTCTCGTCTCGTCTCCTCTCCGTTAGAGAAATATCCCTGCTCTTAAGCACTGCCTCTAGCCTTTGCCTACACTCCCCCTGATCTCCTTAAACCCCGCCCTTCCGCTCCCTCCGCGGGCCAACCTAGTCCCCGCCCCTCGCGTCAGCGGAAGCGCCTCCCGCCCTTCCCCGCCCCTTCACTCAGTCTCCTACTTCCGCTTCCGGTGCGGGTCGCGCGCGAGCGCAGCGGTGGGAGGCGGCGACCAGCCGGTGAGTGCGGGCGGTGCGCCGTGACCTCCTGGCTTCGGGCGGACGTCAGCCCAGCTTCGCCCTTGCCTCAGCCTCTCCGCGATCTCCTGTGAGGCTCTGCTTGGCGCGGGCCCCTAGGGCCGCCCACTCCGCACCCCTTCGGCCCGCCATAACCTCAGGCCTCGCCCTGCCCCCGCCGGCGGCCCGAGCTCGCCGCGTCGGACCCCGCCACCTGCCACAGGTCCCGCCCCCTTGTCGAGACACTTAGCCCGAAGCCTCAGGCCCAGACCCTGGGCTCGAGCCCCGTCCTCCAGGCTTGCCCCTAAACTCAGCGCACCTGCACCTGCCAGCCCGCTTCGCCTCCCTCGTCTCTTGATCCTCCGCCCGCCCCGCATTATAGATTGCTTCTTCAGACGTCTGCCGCGCTGCGTTCTCTCCTTGCAGCCTGCCTTCATGTTACCCCTCCTCCCCCAAGGGGCGTCTCCGTCCACGCCCTTCGCCTGCGCTCGACCCCCACCTGCTCACCACTCTCTGTTCCCATGAAGGCTCTCTCCTCTTCGTCCACCTGCTTGCTTCTCCAGACCTCCGGTACCCAGACGCCCACCCCCACGGACGGCCCCCGCTGGGCGCCGTTTCACCTCTTCCTCTCCCTTGAGCGCCAACCCCAGCTGCTCATGGTCTCCCCTCAGACCTTCTTTCAGACGCTCACTCCTTCCATTTCTGAACCTTTTCATTCTTGATTCCTCCTGGAACACAGTGTACCCCTTTTCCAGGGGTTTTTTCCCCCCCCCCGCTAAAGATGAGCGTAGGCTGTTTGTTCAGTCTACCCAATAAAGAAGTTTTTGAACCTTGGGGGTCTCGTCTCGTCTCCTCTCCGTTAGAGAAATATCCCTGCTCTTAAGCACTGCCTCTAGCCTTTGCCTACACTCCCCCTGATCTCCTTAAACCCCGCCCTTCCGCTCCCTCCGCGGGCCAACCTAGTCCCCGCCCCTCGCGTCAGCGGAAGCGCCTCCCGCCCTTCCCCGCCCCTTCACTCAGTCTCCTACTTCCGCTTCCGGTGCGGGTCGCGCGCGAGCGCAGCGGTGGGAGGCGGCGACCAGCCGGTGAGTGCGGGCGGTGCGCCGTGACCTCCTGGCTTCGGGCGGACGTCAGCCCAGCTTCGCCCTTGCCTCAGCCTCTCCGCGATCTCCTGTGAGGCTCTGCTTGGCGCGGGCCCCTAGGGCCGCCCACTCCGCACCCCTTCGGCCCGCCATAACCTCAGGCCTCGCCCTGCCCCCGCCGGCGGCCCGAGCTCGCCGCGTCGGACCCCGCCACCTGCCACAGGTCCCGCCCCCTTGTCGAGACACTTAGCCCGAAGCCTCAGGCCCAGACCCTGGGCTCGAGCCCCGTCCTCCAGGCTTGCCCCTAAACTCAGCGCACCTGCACCTGCCAGCCCGCTTCGCCTCCCTCGTCTCTTGATCCTCCGCCCGCCCCGCATTATAGATTGCTTCTTCAGACGTCTGCCGCGCTGCGTTCTCTCCTTGCAGCCTGCCTTCATGTTACCCCTCCTCCCCCAAGGGGCGTCTCCGTCCACGCCCTTCGCCTGCGCTCGACCCCCACCTGCTCACCACTCTCTGTTCCCATGAAGGCTCTCTCCTCTTCGTCCACCTGCTTGCTTCTCCAGACCTCCGGTACCCAGACGCCCACCCCCACGGACGGCCCCCGCTGGGCGCCGTTTCACCTCTTCCTCTCCCTTGAGCGCCAACCCCAGCTGCTCATGGTCTCCCCTCAGACCTTCTTTCAGACGCTCACTCCTTCCATTTCTGAACCTTTTCATTCTTGATTCCTCCTCCTGGAACACAGTGTACCCCTTTTCCAGGGATGCTTATTCTCGAATCCCCGCGGGTAGGGGGCGATTCAGAATGCCCAGGGTACCGGATCCGGCTTGCCTGGGATACACCTGAGTGTCTGGCGCACAGCTGTGCGGCTTCACTTACCGTCCCTGAAGCCGACGTTCCGGATTAACTGGCACCAGCGTGTTAGGTGTTGGAAAATCTACATATATATATATATATATATATATATATATATATATAGTTTTTTTTTTAAGCCCATCTGACACCCCTCCCGTCATTCCTCAGGTTGAGGCCCCAGCCTTGGCCTCACCACCATGTGGCACGAGGCTCGGAAACATGAGCGGAAGCTTCGGGGCATGATGGTTGACTACAAAAAAAGGGCAGAGAGGCGCCGGGAATACTATGAAAAGATCGTGAGTAACCTTTCCTCTGGGACCTCCGTTGGATGATAGGGCCCTGGTCAGCTTGGGGCCTGGAAAGAGGCTCAGACAGGAGCCCCATTTTCTCAAGAGGATGCCCGTTTTTGGAACATAATCTTTGGAAAAGTAGAAGAAAAAACCCTGCGGTATTTTGTTTATGGCCGCAAGCTGTGCTGTTTGGTGTGGGCTCTGAGTACACAGCTGGTGTTGGCGGGAAGCAGGGACGTCTGTGTAGCTCTCCGGATTGAAGATTGGCCATCTTCGGAATGCTGTCTGTCTTGCTTTTTGCTGTATTTGCAGTGCCCAGAGGAGCTGAGCCATTCTTGAGGTTTGGCTTGGCACCCTGAAGGAGGGCCATCAATATTCGTGAAGTGAACTCTGACCATTTGTCCCCCTGTTTGCTGCTTCAGTTGCTTTTGGAGAGAAAACTGCACTCCCTCTGGTGACCTAAAAGCCCTGGTGGTCTGGCCTCACTGACCTCTCAGCTTCATCCTTAGGCTTGGGCTTTTCTTCATCTCCGCCTCCACTGGACTTGAGCCCGTGCGCCTCCTCTGAGCTCTTTAACTGTTACTTGCTCTTGAGACCCCAGCTTGAAATGGCATTTGCGTACTAGGTTAAGACCTTCTGCTAGATGGTATTTATATAGACGTTTTCATTTACTGCTGCATCGCTGCCCCAGCCTCCTCCAGTCTTCTGGCTTCCAGTCATGCCACCTCTAATCCTCCTTCCTCAGAGAGACCAGAGAGGTCTATCCTTTTTTTTTCCATAAAGGACAGAATTTTTTTTTTTTTTTTTTTAAATTCACTTATTTGGCTGCACCAGGTCTTAGTTGTGGCATGTGGGGTCTAGTTCCCGGACTAGAGATCAATCCCAGGCTCCCTGCATTGGGAGCGTGGAGTCTTTAACTGCTGGGCCACCAGGGAAGTCCCCAGAGAGGTCTTTCTAAAGCACAGAGGTTACTCTGTCCCTTCTTTTTGCTCAGAACTTCTCTGGGATTCCCTAGTGCCAGGCTCCTCCTCACCGCCTTTAAGACCTTCCATGACTTAGCTCTAACCACCACCTCTAGACAGACCACGCTGCTTTCTACTTTCTTCCTTTGTGCACGTCATCCCTCAGGTTGAGGCCCCAGCCTTGGCCTCACCACACCATGTGGCACGAGGCTCGAAAGCCAGAGCAGAAGCCTTCAGGCATGACGGTCTTGAAGAGGACAGGGAGGTGCAGGGTATACTATGAAACCACCTCACTACCTGGGGCTACATTTTCTAGTGAGAAAAACCTGTCAAAAGCACCACCAGTTGGTGTAGCCCTCCCCAGCCCCTGGGCCTTTGCGTGAGCTTTTGGGGTGCTTGGGTAGCTCCTGCCCATGTCTCAGATCTCAGGCCTCAGGGGAAATCTTCCCTCATCCTTCATACTCAGTCCATGTCCCCTGTAAATGCCATCATAGCCTCCTGTCTGTCCCTTTGTGGAATTTTTTGGGGAGGGGTGGGGAGGGAGGGGTGGGGAGGGGAGTGAGGGCAGCAGGCGGGCCACTTCTATTGGTCTTTCATTTTGTCCATTTTCATCCATCTTTGTTCTTTGGCCCGTGTGGGCCTCCCGTCGTGGTGGCCTCTGTTGTTGCAGAGCACCGGCTCTGGGCGCATGCGCTCCAGAGCTCCGGCTCGGCAATTGGACACATCAGTCCAGCCGCTCCGCGGCACGTGGGATCTTCTCAGGCCAGGGATCAAACCGGCGCCCCTTGCACTGCAAGGCAGTGTCCTTATCCACTGGACCACCAGGGAAGCCCCCCTTTGTGGAATTTAACACACGTACCTGGCTCTAGGAGACTGCTCTGTGGACTCAGTGTATTTGGGTCACATTCCTGTGCTCCAAGCTTGAGCCCAACCTGCTTTAAAAGAATAGATGAATAAAACAATAATAATTGCAGTTGCCATTTTAATTGATCCCTCTTGGGCACCAGACTCTTTTTTTAAAGGCATCCCAGTGCATTGGGAGCGTGGAGTCTTTAACTGCTGGGCCACCAGGGAAGTCCCCAGAGAGGTCTTTCTAAAGCACAGAGGTTACTCTGTCCCTTCTTTTTGCTCAGAACTTCTCTGGGATTCCCTAGTGCCAGGCTCCTCCTCACCGCCTTTAAGACCTTCCATGACTTAGCTCTAACCACCACCTCTAGACAGACCACGCTGCTTTCTACTTTCTTCCTTTGTGCACGTCATCCCTCAGGTTGAGGCCCCAGCCTTGGCCTCACCACACCATGTGGCACGAGGCTCGAAAGCCAGAGCAGAAGCCTTCAGGCATGACGGTCTTGAAGAGGACAGGGAGGTGCAGGGTATACTATGAAACCACCTCACTACCTGGGGCTACATTTTCTAGTGAGAAAAACCTGTCAAAAGCACCACCAGTTGGTGTAGCCCTCCCCAGCCCCTGGGCCTTTGCGTGAGCTTTTGGGGTGCTTGGGTAGCTCCTGCCCATGTCTCAGATCTCAGGCCTCAGGGAAGTCTTCCCTCATCCTTCATACTCAGTCCATGTCCCCTGTAAATGCCATCATAGCCTCCTGTCTGTCCCCTTTGTGGAATTTTTTTTGGGGGGAGGGGTGGGGAGGGAGGGGTGGGGTGGGGAGGGAGGGAGCAGGCGGGCCACTTCTATTGGTCTTTCATTTTGTCCATTTTCATCCATCTTTGTTCTTTGGCCCGTGTGGGCCTCCCGTCGTGGTGGCCTCTGTTGTTGCAGAGCACCGGCTCTGGGCGCATGCGCTCCAGAGCTCCGGCTCGGCAATTGGACACATCAGTCCAGCCGCTCCGCGGCACGTGGGATCTTCTCAGGCCAGGGATCAAACCGGCGCCCCTTGCACTGCAAGGCAGTGTCCTTATCCACTGGACCACCAGGGAAGCCCCCCTTTGTGGAATTTAACACACGTACCTGGCTCTAGGAGACTGCTCTGTGGACTCAGTGTATTTGGGTCACATTCCTGTGCTCCAAGCTTGAGCCCAACCTGCTTTAAAAGAATAGATGAATAAAACAATAATAATTGCAGTTGCCATTTTAATTGATCCCTCTTGGGCACCAGACTCTGGGAGGAGAGCTTTAGACGCACGGTTTCTTCGAGTCCTCACAGTCTCCCTTGGGACAGAGGCTGCTGTTTATCCTAGGAGAGGACTCTGTCATCTCTAGTGCTTTCAGAATAACTGACACGACCTCAGGGCAGGGCCTGGGTCTCTGCTGGTTATAGTTGAGGCCCCAGGAGGGGAGCAGGAGCACAGTCCGTGCTCAGGGATGAATAGCCACCATTTATTAAGGGTCCAGGGTGCGCCAGCCCCGGTGCCTGCTACTTGGGCACGTTTGTTCTAGTCCTTTGAGCACACCTGAGAAATGGGTGTTGAGCCCTGTATTAAAGGTGATCCTGATACTCTTACTTAACGCTGCTGAGCATGTATGGGTTAATCATGTGCTGAGGGCTTGACGTGTGTCTGTGTTTCATCAAATCTTCACTAAAAAGATAGATACTTATTTTGTTTTTATATAGACACCCAGAGGTGGCCAGTTTTGCTCAGGGAACTGTTGTTCAGCCTTGCGTGGCTTCTCTTCCCCTGTGTTGTCTTAAGGTCTCAGACGGCTGCCCCGGCCCTAGCCATCATGTCTTCATTCCATCCAGCAGGGAGGAAGAAGGGAGGAAAAAGAGGCCAAGGGGCTCATGTCCCTTGTTAAGAAAGTTTCGAAGTGTTTGCACGTGATACATCCACTCGTATCCCCAGGCCGAAGAGTAGCCCCATGATCACATACAGCTGTCAGGGAGGCTAAGAGGCCTATAAGCTGAGTGCCTGGTGCCAGGTATGTCAGGAGTCTCCTTCCTGGAGTTGTTGCCAGTGAATGCGCTGCCACCGATGGTGAGGGCTGGGGCACCTCCCTCCCTCCCCAGCTGTTGGAGTACTCCGTGAGATGGGGCACAGAGACCCTCGAGGGCAGGCCTGCCCAGGGTAACTCGTCGGTGCTGAGGTTATGGAGTGGAGGAAAGAAGGCTGGAGTGGGGTCACTCAGAAGACCTGGGACTCCAGGCTCTCCATCCTTGTGAGCCGGGGAGCTCTCTGAGCTTTGTGCCCCGCCCCCAACTGGAATGGTGGTGACGACCAGCCCCTCTCGCTGGGTGGCAGGGGAAAAGCTTCAAGAATAGGACAGTGTCTGTGGGGTGCTTTGCGGTGCAGGCCTGTACAAGCAGCCATTGTCTCCATACGTGAACGTGATCAGTGTTCAGATCAGAGCCACCAAGCTGTGGACGATGGCAGCTTGAGAGCATGGGGCCGTCACAGGGGTCTCTGGCCTTACTCCGCGGTCAGGAGAGGCGGCTGACGCCAGTGCTGAGGAAACAGACGTCGGCCGTGGCAGGCTGGGCTGGTGTGTCCAGACAGCTGGTTTCTCTGTTCTTGGTGGTCTGTCCTTGGTGCCGGCCCTCTTTCCCTCGCTGCCCCTGGTTCTGTCATTGCTCCTGTCCCTGTTGACTTTCTTCTAATCAGTGGTTCGGATAAAGAAACAGAATCCCATGTTGATGTGAAAGTGGGGCATAAAACAGATCTTGGCTCTGGCATCTCCTTCTCCACTAGGCCCCAGGCTGAGTGACGCATGCCCTGGCTCCCACATCCCAGCACTGCCCACTCTGGGGCGTCAGTGTGGGGCACGGGTCTGTCACCTCACTGCACTGTGAACCACGAGGGTAGGGCTGGCTGTCTCAGTCACTGCTGTGGCCCTTGTGCAAGGCCTCGCAGAGTGGGTGCCTGCTAGACAGCTGAATGAATGAGGGAAGGCTCCATGAGCTTGTCTGACCCCCTCTGATGCTGGAAACGTAATGGTCCAGGGGTTAATAGATTTTGGCTCTTACATCCACTCGTATCCCCAGGTCAAGAGTAGCCCCTTTGTGTCAGGGAGGCCAAGTGAAGGTATGTCAGGAGTCTCCTTCCTGGAGTTGTTGCCAGTGAATGCGCTGCCACCGATGGTGAGGGCTGGGGCACCTCCCTCCCTCCCCAGCTGTTGGAGTACTCCGTGAGATGGGGCACAGAGACCCTCGAGGGCAGGCCTGCCCAGGGTAACTCGTCGGTGCTGAGGTTATGGAGTGGAGGAAAGAAGGCTGGAGTGGGGTCACTCAGAAGACCTGGGACTCCAGGCTCTCCATCCTTGTGAGCCGGGGAGCTCTCTGAGCTTTGTGCCCCGCCCCCAACTGGAATGGTGGTGACGACCAGCCCCTCTCGCTGGGTGGCAGGGAAGAGCTTCAAGAATAGGACAGTGTCTGTGGGGTGCTTTGCGGTGCAGGCCTGTACAAGCAGCCATTGTCTCCATACGTGAACGTGATCAGTGTTCAGATCAGAGCCACCAAGCTGTGGACGATGGCAGCTTGAGAGCATGGGGCCGTCACAGGGGTCTCTGGCCTTACTCCGCGGTCAGGAGAGGCGGCTGACGCCAGTGCTGAGGAAACAGACGTCGGCCGTGGCAGGCTGGGCTGGTGTGTCCAGACAGCTGGTTTCTCTGTTCTTGGTGGTCTGTCCTTGGTGCCGGCCCTCTTTCCCTCGCTGCCCCTGGTTCTGTCATTGCTCCTGTCCCTGTTGACTTTCTTCTAATCAGTGGTTCGGATAAAGAAACAGAATCCCATGTTGATGTGAAAGTGGGGCATAAAACAGATCTTGGCTCTGGCATCTCCTTCTCCACTAGGCCCCAGGCTGAGTGACGCATGCCCTGGCTCCCACATCCCAGCACTGCCCACTCTGGGGCGTCAGTGTGGGGCACGGGTCTGTCACCTCACTGCACTGTGAACCACGAGGGTAGGGCTGGCTGTCTCAGTCACTGCTGTGGCCCTTGTGCAAGGCCTCGCGCAGAGTGGGTGCCTGCTAGACAGCTGAATGAATGAGGGGAAGGCTCCATGAGCTTGTCTGACCCCCTCTGATGCTGGAAACGTAATGGTCCAGGGGTTAATAGATTTTGGCTCTTAAAGAAGTATTGGTACATGTTTGTTGGGAATATGATTCACCATACCCAGGTTGTGGAAACAGCTTCAACGTCCATCAGCTGATGAATGGGGGAAGAAGAGAGGTCTGTACATATCGTGGATTATCATTGAGTCTTAGAAGGAAATCCTGTCATGTGCTATAGCCTAGAGGCACCTGGAGGACTTTATGTCCAGTGAAATAAGCCAGTCATAGGAAGACAGACATGGCAAGGTTTCATGTACATGGGGTATTTGAAGCAGTCGAGCCCTTAGAAACAGAATGGTGGTTGCCAGGGGCTGGGGGAGGGGAAAAGGGGAGTAGGTGTTCCGCAGGTGTAGAGTTTCCGTTTTGCAAGCTGAAGAAGTTCCAGAGAGCTAGTGCATAGCAAGCTGCAGCTAGTCAGTGCTACTGTCCTGTGCCCTTAAAACAGTAAGTTATTACTTTACATGCCATTTATCGCGATGAAAATATTATTTTAAAAGAAAGTGAATTTTGGAGTCAGGCCCGTTTGGGCTCAGATCCTGGTTCTGTCTGTGGACTGGTATGATCTGGACTGCTCTGGGCTCTAGTTTCTTCATCTGGGACACGGGATAGGAGTAGCACCTTCCTCCCGTGCTTGAGAAGGTTGTGATGTACAGAAAACCCCTGGCTTTTAGTGCGGTTCGTTGACTCTTCCAGAAGCTGGCAGCAGAGCCAGGGGCCCATGCTTTAACTCCCGCCCGGTGCTTTTTTGCTTCTGTGCTGGTGCAGACAGTGTGCTCTTGGTACAGGCCAGAGTCCATCCTGCAGACGCATCCCGGGTGTGTCTTGGCTGTGGGTGCCCGCCTTTAACCTGGAGCAGTCTCGGAACATGAGTGGGCAGGCTGGTCTTAGGCTTGCCTCGGGTGGTCACAAAGCCCGACGAGGGACCTGAGGGGGGCAGGTGCAGTACGGAATGAGGAGCTGGATTGCAGGAGCGCCACCCTGTGGGCGCAGGTGTTGCCCGTGCAGCCCCTTCAGGTGTGAAGGGAGAGAGGTAGCCTGGTGTGCGCAGGACAGGAAGCAGCCGGTAGCCTCCGTGGCCATGGGTGAGGGTCCTTCTCCGCTCCTGCTGACTGGGCTTGGGTGGGAGGTGCAGGCTCTCAGGAGCTTGATGGTGATGGTTTTGTCAGTCTCAGAGACTCAGCTGATGAATGGGGAAGAAGAGAGGTCTGTAAGGATTATCATTGAGTCTTAGAAGGAAATCCTGTCATGTGCTATAGCCTAGAGGCACCTGGAGGACTTTATGTCCAGTGAAATAAGCCAGTCATAGGAAGACAGACATGGCAAGGTTTCATGTACATGGGGTATTTGAAGCAGTCGAGCCCTTAGAAACAGAATGGTGGTTGCCAGGGGCTGGGGGAGGGGAAAAGGGGAGTAGGTGTTCCGCAGGTGTAGAGTTTCCGTTTTGCAAGCTGAAGAAGTTCCAGAGAGCTAGTGCATAGCAAGCTGCAGCTAGTCAGTGCTACTGTCCTGTGCCCTTAAAACAGTAAGTTATTACTTTACATGCCATTTATCGCGATGAAAATATTATTTTAAAAGAAAGTGAATTTTGGAGTCAGGCCCGTTTGGGCTCAGATCCTGGTTCTGTCTGTGGACTGGTATGATCTGGACTGCTCTGGGCTCTAGTTTCTTCATCTGGGACACGGGATAGGAGTAGCACCTTCCTCCCGTGCTTGAGAAGGTTGTGATGTACAGAAAACCCCTGGCTTTTAGTGCGGTTCGTTGACTCTTCCAGAAGCTGGCAGCAGAGCCAGGGGCCCATGCTTTAACTCCCGCCCGGTGCTTTTTTGCTTCTGTGCTGGTGCAGACAGTGTGCTCTTGGTACAGGCCAGAGTCCATCCTGCAGACGCATCCCGGGTGTGTCTTGGCTGTGGGTGCCCGCCTTTAACCTGGAGCAGTCTCGGAACATGAGTGGGCAGGCTGGTCTTAGGCTTGCCTCGGGTGGTCACAAAGCCCGACGAGGGACCTGAGGGGGGCAGGTGCAGTACGGAATGAGGAGCTGGATTGCAGGAGCGCCACCCTGTGGGCGCAGGTGTTGCCCGTGCAGCCCCTTCAGGTGTGAAGGGAGAGAGGTAGCCTGGTGTGCGCAGGACAGGAAGCAGCCCGGTAGCCTCCGTGGCCATGGGTGAGGGTCCTTCTCCGCTCCTGCTGACTGGGCTTGGGTGGGAGGTGCAGGCTCTCAGGAGCTTGATGGTGATGGTTTTGTCAGTCTCAGAGACTCAGTCTCCTTATCTGTCGGTGAGGCTGCATTCTGTTTCCTGGTCCCTGCTCTGAGCGCTCCAAGCACAGCAGTGAACAAAACAGGTCCTGCCCCCTGGATGTTCCTGTCTAGTGTAGGGGACGGGTGGCACGCGATGGGCGTTGCTCTGTAGAGAACAGGTGGAGCGAGGGTCGAGGGTCGGTCAGGGACTGTGAGGAGCCGTCCAGACAGAATTGATGAGGAAAGCGGCTAGGCTAGAAGGAGATCGGAAATAAGTGAGGATACAAACGTGCTGTGCTGTTCTGTGGCCTAGAAGCTGACCTCCTGGAACAGAACCGTGCCGGGCTGGGGAGCGTGTGGTGAGATGTCAGAGAGGGACAGGCTGGAGCAGGCGAGGCTCTGAGCAGAAGGACAGGGCCTAATAGGCTTTAACAGAACCCCTCAGCCTGCTGTGTGGAAAATGGGCTGCAGAGGGCACGGGCGGTAAGGTGGGCGCTGAGAGCAGGAAAGGAGGCTGCTGGGTGGTCAGGGATGACTGGAGGCTGGAGGATCTGGATGGGGAGGGCTTGGACTCGGCCAGGGCTTAGCTGGGAGCAGCCTGGCTCGTACCTCTGACGTGGCTGCAGCTCAGCCAGGCCCCGGAACTCGTGCTGGGTGCTGCTGCTGCTGCTGGCTTCTAGCCTTTCCTGATGCGGTTACGCTGACCTGGGATTGTAACTCCCATGGGAACACTGGGGCCTGAGCTGAGAAGTGAGTGTGAGGTACCATCAGGTGGTGGAAGGGGCTCTGGAGGACACAGCCAACTTGGGGGCCATTCTGCATCTCGGTACCCTTTTTTTTTTTTTTTTTAATCGCTTTATTGAGATATAGTTCACATACTGGGACTTTCTTTGGTGGTCCAGTGGTTGAGACTTCACGCTCCCCCTGGACAGGGAACTAATAAGATCCTGAGTGCCTCCCAGCACAACCTAAAAAAAGGACAAAAATTTCTTTAAAAAGCCACATACTACACAATTTCGTGACTTCCAGGGTGTTCACAGGGCCGTGCAGCCATCTCCACCATCTAATTTTAGCACATTTTCATGACCCCTAAAAGAAGCCCCATGCCCAGAAGCAGTCAGTTCCCCTCCACAACCCTGGATGAGCCCTGATCTCCTCTCGGGCTCTGTGGGTTCATCTCTTCTGGACATTTCACATAAGTGGATTCATGCGGTATGTGGCCTTTCGTGGCTGCTTTCACCTGGCGTTGTGTTTTCAGGGCTCCTCCAGGTGGTTGCGTGGATCAGTGCTCCCTTCCTTTTTACGTCTAAATAGCATTGCGTTGTCTGGCTCTCCCGTGTTTTGTTTTTCTGTCATGTATTGATGGACATTGCTTGCAGTTCCTGGCTGTCGTTCCTAGAGCTGCTGTCAACATTCGTATACAAGTACATTCCATTTCAGGATCTGTTAGCTGTTGCGGTATGGAGTGAAATGGTTAGGTCACATGGCTGTTTTGTTTCTAACTTAAAAAAAATTTTTTTTTTTGACCTCTTATCAGTCCTTCATTTTTTATTTATTTTTCATCCATCTCAATTCTTAGACCTGTGTGGGCCTCCCTCACCACAGAGCACCGGCCCTGGGTGCATGCGCCCCAGAGTGCCAGCTCGCAGTTGGACACACCAGTCCAGCTGCTTCACGCATGTGGGATCCTCCTGTGCCAGGGATGGAAATGGTGCCCGTGCACTGCAAGGCAGACTCTTTACCCACTGGACCACCAGGGAAGCCCCTGTTTCTACCTTTTTTTTTTTTGAAGGGCCTAGTTTCTCCATGTTCTTACCAGTACTTTTTTTTTTTTTTTTAAAGATTTATTTATTTATTTTGGGTCCGGTTGGGGAGAGAGGGGAGCGGGTGGGCCACTTCTATTCGTCCTTCGTTTCTCCATTTTCATCCGTCTTTGTTCTTTGGCTCCTGCGGGCCTCCCATCGCGGTGGCGTCTGTCGTTGCAGAGCGCCAGCTCTGGGCACATGCACTCCAGAGCTCCGGCTCGGTAATTGGACACATCGGTCCAGCCGCTCCGCGATACGTGGGGTCTTCCCAGGCCAGGGATCGAACCGGCGCCCCTTGCATTGCAAGGCGGTGTCCTTACCCATGCCAGTGCTTCTTGACATTGTCTGTTTTAGCCGTCCTGGTGAGTGTGCGGTGGTGTTGTGTAGCTCTGATTGAATTTTAGCATTTTCGACCCTAAAGAAGCCCCATGCCCAGAAGCAGTCAGTTCCCCTCCACAACCCTGGATGAGCCCTGATCTCCTCTCGGGCTCTGTGGGTTCATCTCTTCTGGACATTTCACATAAGTGGATTCATGCGGTATGTGGCCTTTCGTGGCTGCTTTCACCTGGCGTTGTGTTTTCAGGGCTCCTCCAGGTGGTTGCGTGGATCAGTGCTCCCTTCCTTTTTACGTCTAAATAGCATTGCGTTGTCTGGCTCTCCCGTGTTTTGTTTTTCTGTCATGTATTGATGGACATTGCTTGCAGTTCCTGGCTGTCGTTCCTAGAGCTGCTGTCAACATTCGTATACAAGTACATTCCATTTCAGGATCTGTTAGCTGTTGCGGTATGGAGTGAAATGGTTAGGTCACATGGCTGTTTTGTTTCTAACTTAAAAAAAATTTTTTTTTTTGACCTCTTATCAGTCCTTCATTTTTTATTTATTTTTCATCCATCTCAATTCTTAGACCTGTGTGGGCCTCCCTCACCACAGAGCACCGGCCCTGGGTGCATGCGCCCCAGAGTGCCAGCTCGCAGTTGGACACACCAGTCCAGCTGCTTCACGCATGTGGGATCCTCCTGTGCCAGGGATGGAAATGGTGCCCGTGCACTGCAAGGCAGACTCTTTACCCACTGGACCACCAGGGAAGCCCCTGTTTCTACCTTTTTTTTTTTTGAAGGGCCTAGTTTCTCCATGTTCTTACCAGTACTTTTTTTTTTTTTTTTAAAGATTTATTTATTTATTTTGGGTCCGGTTGGGGAGAGAGGGGAGCGGGTGGGCCACTTCTATTCGTCCTTCGTTTCTCCATTTTCATCCGTCTTTGTTCTTTGGCTCCTGCGGGCCTCCCATCGCGGTGGCGTCTGTCGTTGCAGAGCGCCAGCTCTGGGCACATGCACTCCAGAGCTCCGGCTCGGTAATTGGACACATCGGTCCAGCCGCTCCGCGATACGTGGGGTCTTCCCAGGCCAGGGATCGAACCGGCGCCCCTTGCATTGCAAGGCGGTGTCCTTACCCATGCCAGTGCTTCTTGACATTGTCTGTTTTAGCCGTCCTGGTGAGTGTGCGGTGGTGTTGTGTAGCTCTGATTGCTGTTTCACTGCCGAATAGTGACACTGATCAGCTTTTCACGAGCTTACGGAGTAGTGGTATCTCAGAGGCCTGTCCAGGCCAGAGTGCTCACACCTGGCTGTGATCGAGTGGCCCCGGGATGGGGGTGGGATGCAGAGTTGGGTGCTCATATTTTTTAGGGAGGTCAGTCTCAGGACTGGCTGTGTAGAAGATTGGGCCAGAGCTCAGAGCCTCTTGCGGCCACCTCGAGAAGAAACACTTCGCCCTGACCCAGAGGTTAGGGGGCCCCGTTAGAGCCCCCCTTCCACAGGTTCTTTTACCTCTAAAGTGTGGCCTGGTTGGTATAGAGGTGACCCTGCTGCTAGGCTGGCTGTGTGGGGGTGGCAGGGTTTGGGGCTCAGTTGGGTGACGACCTCCATCTTGTCTGTTCCCGCAGAAGAAGGACCCAGCGCAGTTCCTACAGGTGCACGGTCGAGCTTGCAAGGTGCACCTGGATTCTGCCGTTGCCCTGGCCGCGGAGAGCCCCATTAACATGTAAGACTGGGTTTGGGCATGGTGTCTGTGGCTGAGGGTTAGAGATCCAGAGAGACCTGGGGTACGCACAAACCTTTGGAGTCTCAGACAGGGAAGTCTTGACCTGCATGGGAAGGTGAAGGTCACTGGCTCAGGTGAGACGGTAGACTTTGGGATGGAGACCCTGTGGAGTAGTGGTTGGAGCACCCAGAGGGGAATGGGTGGGGCCACGGCCAGAGGCCCAGAGGCAGCAGAAAGTAGGTTCAGAGGGGTGTTTCGGGGTGTTAGCAAGTGGCCCATGGGTCCCCACTCTTCCTTGATTATGAAAAATAGAGCCCTGCTTTCCCCAGGGCCCTCTTCTGGTCAGGAGCCTAAATGAAAGGTCATTAGGGATTTGTGGCGTAAGGAGCTGAGAGGTGGGGGCTGAGTGGGGCTGGCATGGGGACCGGAGGGGCCGAGGGCCAGACTCCCAAGCGTGAGGTGGCAGGGAGTAGACACTGTGTGTCCTGGGCAGTCCTTACCCATGCCAGTGCTTCTTGACATTGTCTGTTTTAGCCGTCCTGGTGAGTGTGCGGTGGTGTTGTGTAGCTCTGATTGCTGTTTCACTGCCGAATAGTGACACTGATCAGCTTTTCACGAGCTTACGGAGTAGTGGTATCTCAGAGGCCTGTCCAGGCCAGAGTGCTCACACCTGGCTGTGATCGAGTGGCCCCGGGATGGGGGTGGGATGCAGAGTTGGGTGCTCATATTTTTTAGGGAGGTCAGTCTCAGGACTGGCTGTGTAGAAGATTGGGCCAGAGCTCAGAGCCTCTTGCGGCCACCTCGAGAAGAAACACTTCGCCCTGACCCAGAGGTTAGGGGGCCCCGTTAGAGCCCCCCTTCCACAGGTTCTTTTACCTCTAAAGTGTGGCCTGGTTGGTATAGAGGTGACCCTGCTGCTAGGCTGGCTGTGTGGGGGTGGCAGGGTTTGGGGCTCAGTTGGGTGACGACCTCCATCTTGTCTGTTCCCGCAGAAGAAGGACCCAGCGCAGTTCCTACAGGTGCACGGTCGAGCTTGCAAGGTGCACCTGGATTCTGCCGTTGCCCTGGCCGCGGAGAGCCCCATTAACATGTAAGACTGGGTTTGGGCATGGTGTCTGTGGCTGAGGGTTAGAGATCCAGAGAGACCTGGGGTACGCACAAACCTTTGGAGTCTCAGACAGGGAAGTCTTGACCTGCATGGGAAGGTGAAGGTCACTGGCTCAGGTGAGACGGTAGACTTTGGGATGGAGACCCTGTGGAGTAGTGGTTGGAGCACCCAGAGGGGAATGGGTGGGGCCACGGCCAGAGGCCCAGAGGCAGCAGAAAGTAGGTTCAGAGGGGTGTTTCGGGGTGTTAGCAAGTGGCCCATGGGTCCCCACTCTTCCTTGATTATGAAAAATAGAGCCCTGCTTTCCCCAGGGCCCTCTTCTGGTCAGGAGCCTAAATGAAAGGTCATTAGGGATTTGTGGCGTAAGGAGCTGAGAGGTGGGGGCTGAGTGGGGCTGGCATGGGGACCGGAGGGGCCGAGGGCCAGACTCCCAAGCGTGAGGTGGCAGGGAGTAGACACTGTGTGTCCTGGGCAGTGGGACCTGAGCCTCCTTGTCTCGTTGCTCCCCACTTCAGGATGCCCTGGCAGGGGGACACCAACAACATGATTGACCGCTTTGATGTCCGTGCCCACCTGGACCACATCCCCGACTACACCCCACCGCTGCTCACCACCATGTAAGCTGCCCCCTGGGGTTGCTGGGCAGGGAATCCTACCCGGCAGCACCTCTTCTTTCCCGAGCCCTCGCCTCCCCGTCACCGTCCTGGGAATGAGAGAGGTGGTATGCACGTCTGAGCCCTGCCTGAGCCAGGCCCCTCATCCCCCTTCCTGCTGGCTTTGGGAGGGGTCTCCCGTTTCCCTGTGATCTCAAGACCTTTTCCTCCCTCAAAGCTCCCCAGAACAAGAGTCGGACGAGCGGAAATGTAACTACGAGCGCTACCGAGGACTGGTGCAGAACGACTTTGCTGGCAGTGAGTCACCTGGGGTGTGGGCTGGGGGGTTGGGGGCTGGTCCCTGGAGACCAGAAGGCCTCAACAGGAAGAAAAGTTATCCCAGTACTTTCTGCCCAGGGGATTAGGGGTGGTCCCAGCTCTGTCGTGGACCCGCTCTGTTCACATGTTTCTCTCTTGGGGCCTCTGTCTCTGGGTTGGTACAGGAGATGACTGCTGACCTAGGTGAGCCTTCCAGGTGGTCACTTCCGCTGCCTGTGTTCTCTATTTCTGTAATCTTTTTTCCTAAAAAATTTGGGGAAATAGAACTCTTTTTTTTCCTTTCATGTATTTTTCCTGCCTGCATGAATCAGAATGTTAGCTCGGAAGAGGAAATTTATCCTTGTTTTAAATGACTGTTTAGGCAGTTTGACAGCTTGCCAAGTGTTCATACATATCTAGTATTCTTTTCCCAAGCCATTACTTCACAAAAGAGAGGTGACACACTTATTTAGAGGTTTTTGTGTGTTATCTCAGTACATCTGCGTATTACCCAACAGGGCAGGGGTGATGCCCCCATTTTACAGATAAGGGCGTTGAGGCTCAGGGGTTGGGAGGGACACCATGTCCAAGGAGTTGGGGTTTTCACCCTGTCCTTAACCACTGCTGCCTCCTGCAGACAGCTCTGAACTTCAGCCTGGCTGGTCTCGGTCTCCTGGAGAAGGGTGGCCGTGGGGTTTCTGTCCCTCGGGGCGATGTGCAGGTTCAGCTGCAGGGTTCCTGGAGCCTCCGCACTGAGCCTGGCATAGTCAGCCCTCGCTGTGGGTTCACTGGCCTCGTGTTTGTGTGTTTCTGAAACAGTTGTTTATCATCTCTAAAAACAGAGGTTTTCAAATTCTGGCCATCAGTGAGGCCTTCACATCAGGGGAGTATAGCATCACTGTTGTGGTTGTTATTTTTGCCTTCCCCAAGGCCACCTAGACTCTTGGCAATGGAGCCAGGGTTTCGCTTGGTTCTGCCTGGTTCTGTCCATTCGTTCATGCATTTATTCATACAATTCCTGAGCACCTGTGGTGTATCGGGCACTCGTCTGGGAGGAGGGTGTAGTGGGGGCGTCATGTGATTATGAAAGTGGGTGCTGATTACAAGCTGAGACATTGTTTCAACAGACGGTATACTGTTCTCTCTCTTGGCGGAGGCTGGATTGGGGAAGGGGTGTGGTGAGGAGGAGCTCCCCGGTGAGGAGTGGTGGGCTCTGTGGTGTCTAGGCAGTAGAGGCAGCCCCGAGGGGGAAGGAGGCGGGAGGGAAGTGCCAGGTGCTCACCCTGCCAGTGGTCCCACTTTACTGAAAAGGAAACCGAGGCACAGAGTGGCTAAGTTCCTTAACTAGGCTTGCTTGACGAGTCAGCATTGTCGCCAGGCCCTGCTGCAGCTGCTGTGTCCTCGCCACACACGGCCTGATTATCTGGGAATCCCCAGGTCTGCCCCCAGCCACGCTTGGGTCACACCTGCCCAGTTCCACTGCATTATCGTGTCCCCACTGAATTCCTAACCCCTGTGACCCCATGCCTCCTGCCCCCCAGTCTCAGAGGAGCAGTGTCTGTACCAGATTTACATTGACGAGCTGTACGGAGGCCTCCAGAGACCCAGTGAGGATGAGAAGAAGAAGTGAGTCGGGGTCTGGGGCACTGTGGGCTGAGGGAGGCGGGGCGCGGCCTTGTCGGTGCAGTCTGCCTTGTGCCCCTGAAGAGTGCGCCCCAGTCCTGACGGTCGGCACACGCAGGTGCTCGCTTCATTGGTGGTTTTTATTTTATTTTTTTTTTGGCCACTTCTATTGATCTTTCATTTATTTATCTTTGTTTTTTGGCCTGTGTGGGCCTCACATCATAGCAGCCAGCAGCCTCTCTTGTTGCAGAGTACAAGCTCTGCGAACATGCCAACACATAAGTCCAGCCGCTCCGCGGCACATGGGATCTTCCCAGGCCAGGGATCGAACCGGCGCCCCTTGCACTGCAAGGCGGTGTCCTTACCCACTGGACCACCAGGGAAGCCCTTCATTGGTGTTTTTAGGAGGAGGCAGCCGCTGGAGGAGGAGGGTGTGCTGACAAAACTCTACATGGCGTTTTCAGCCCCTGGGTTGGGAGGAGATGAAGTTGGGAGAGCAGGCCCTGGGCTGGGCAGGCCTGGGTTTGAGTGCTGCCCTCCGAACCTGGACTTCCTCGGACTGCAGGAGAGGGAGCTGGTAAAGAGCTTGTCCCTCCACTGCCGTGTAGTAAGCTTCTGGCCAGCGGCAGCCGACGTCCCTCTCCAGAGGGCGTCTCTGGGGTGTGTCCCCAGAGGAAGCTCATCCCTCAGCCAGGATGGCCATCCCCTCCACCAGGGCAGCTGCTGCTGTGTCCCAGAACCCCCCTCTTAACCCCTGCTGCTGAGCCGTCCCCGCTGCGGTCCTCAGTGCTTACGGCCTCCCTCCCTCTGAAGAGTTTTCACGAAGTTTCTCAATGACTATGATCCTTAGCCACGACCCCCTGTCCAGGTTGAGGCTGGTCCAGGGATGGTGTCAGGGAATGTTGACTCAGTTCAGCAGCAGATACGCACTAGGCTCTGTCCTGGACCGAGTTAGGCCGAGTTGTTACCCAGGGTAGCTCTGGGGCCGGCTGTGGCGGGACGCATAGTCGGGGCGGTGGAGGGATCCAGTGTGAGTCAGGACAGTGCTCAGCCCCACCGGGGGGAGGACTTCCTGGAGGACGGTGCAGTGGAGCTGTGGGAAGAGGGAAGAGCTGGTGGGAGGTGGGCACAGAGGCTTCTAGACTGAGGGACAGCTCGAGGGCACCAGGCTGCCTTGGGACTCGGGAGGACAGCATGCGGGCAGTGGTGTGTGGGCCCTGGGGATTTGGCCTGGGCTGCATCCTGCCCGGGGCCCTCCTCTCTTCCTGGCACTGCCCTGACTCACGGCGCCCCTGTCTCAGGCTGGCAGAGAAGAAGGCATCCATTGGCTACACCTACGAGGACAGCACGGTGGCCGAGGTGGAGAAGGTGGCAGAGAAGCCAGAGGAGGAGGACTCCCCGGCCGAGGAAGAGAGCAACTCGGACGAAGATGAGGTCATCCCCGACATCGGTGGGGTCCCCTCTCTGCCCTCCCCACCCACAGTCCCTGGGAAACGTTTTTGTGTCTCGTCCCCCCCCCCCCGGGGGCGCCCTGTGCTTGGGAGCCCTGCCTCTCCTGCTCTCGCCCCCCGGCGGCCTCACTCCTGTCCTGGTCCAGCCTCCCTCTCTTTCTCTCTCCTTCCTGGTTTCTAGGACTCTGCTTTCCTGACACAGCCCCCACCTAGGTTCTGGCCCTGTTCTCTGCTTATCTCCGCCTGTCGGTCTCTCCCTCCCCTTCTCTTTCACGCTCTTCTGGAAAACCAGTGTTCCTCCAGTTACAGAGCCGGCCTCAGCCCCCACCTTGCTGCCTACCGCCAGCTAAACGTTCACTGATCAGACTGGCTACCCACTCTCCCTGCTCTTCTCATCCAGCTCGCTCTCAGCCCGTCTGCTGTTTGTTCAGACCTGTATAAAGCGTCCGTCCCACCTTCCACTCAGCCATCCAGCATCCTGCTCCCGAATACGAGACCGCATCCCCCGCTTCCCACCTGCCTAGATCTTCAGCCCCCCTCGCCCATCCCCCATTCATGCCCCTGTGTACCCTCGCCCATGGTTTGTGTTGCTCGCTGCTGGCTGAACCCTGTGCCAGCTGATGTGAGACTCGCTGACTCGTCCCCTCCCTGCAGAGGCCTGAGGTCTGGTGGCGCATAGTCGGGGCGGTGGAGGGATCCAGTGTGAGTCAGGACAGTGCTCAGCCCCACCGGGGGGAGGACTTCCTGGAGGACGGTGCAGTGGAGCTGTGGGAAGAGGGAAGAGCTGGTGGGAGGTGGGCACAGAGGCTTCTAGACTGAGGGACAGCTCGAGGGCACCAGGCTGCCTTGGGACTCGGGAGGACAGCATGCGGGCAGTGGTGTGTGGGCCCTGGGGATTTGGCCTGGGCTGCATCCTGCCCGGGGCCCTCCTCTCTTCCTGGCACTGCCCTGACTCACGGCGCCCCTGTCTCAGGCTGGCAGAGAAGAAGGCATCCATTGGCTACACCTACGAGGACAGCACGGTGGCCGAGGTGGAGAAGGTGGCAGAGAAGCCAGAGGAGGAGGACTCCCCGGCCGAGGAAGAGAGCAACTCGGACGAAGATGAGGTCATCCCCGACATCGGTGGGGTCCCCTCTCTGCCCTCCCCACCCACAGTCCCTGGGAAACGTTTTTGTGACTCGTCCCCAGGGCGCCTGTGCTTGGGAGCCCTGCCTCTCCTGCTCTCGCCCCCCGGCGGCCTCACTCCTGTCCTGGTCCAGCCTCCCTCTCTTTCTCTCTCCTTCCTGGTTTCTAGGACTCTGCTTTCCTGACACAGCCCCCACCTAGGTTCTGGCCCTGTTCTCTGCTTATCTCCGCCTGTCGGTCTCTCCCTCCCCTTCTCTTTCACGCTCTTCTGGAAAACCAGTGTTCCTCCAGTTACAGAGCCGGCCTCAGCCCCCACCTTGCTGCCTACCGCCAGCTAAACGTTCACTGATCAGACTGGCTACCCACTCTCCCTGCTCTTCTCATCCAGCTCGCTCTCAGCCCGTCTGCTGTTTGTTCAGACCTGTATAAAGCGTCCGTCCCACCTTCCACTCAGCCATCCAGCATCCTGCTCCCGAATACGAGACCGCATCCCCCGCTTCCCACCTGCCTAGATCTTCAGCCCCCCTCGCCCATCCCCCATTCATGCCCCTGTGTACCCTCGCCCATGGTTTGTGTTGCTCGCTGCTGGCTGAACCCTGTGCCAGCTGATGTGAGACTCGCTGACTCGTCCCCTCCCTGCAGAGGCCTGAGGTCTGGTGGGCGCCCCTGCCGCCGTGTCCCAGGGCGCTGCCCCTTCTCCCCTTCCTCTTGCTCGGCTTTGGCCCCTGACAGCCTCTCTCTTGGTGCAGACGTGGAGGTGGACGTGGATGAACTGAACCAGGAGCAGGTGGCAGATCTCAACAAACAGGCCACGACCTACGGCATGGCCGACGGCGACTTTGTCAGGTGAGGCCTGCGGGCTGGCACGCTCCCCGTCCTGTGGACCAACCATCCCAGTAGTTACCCTCTTGCTGAGCGCTGGTGTACCTGGCTCTGCACCAGGGACATTTCACACAGGCTCCCGAGCGTGTGGGGGGCGGGTGGAGGTCACTGGGGGGATGGAACTTGGGGTCAGCGTCAGCTATGTGAAAACAGAGACCTTTCAAATGCCTGACCTTGAGCCCTGCTGAGCCCTGGGAGCTGCGGGGGTTCCTGGGCCTGGTGGACAGCGCCCTCTAGTGGAGGGGCTCAGCTCCCTGGACCATTCACCTCTGGTTGCTGGTTGGGCCTCTGCCCTGTGCCAGCCCAGGTGGATCACATAGGCCAGTCCCAGCTAACGGTACCGAGTCTGAGTTCTCCCACCTCTGAACACAGCATCCTCGCCATGGCCACAGTCTGACCTCTCTGGTCTTCTACCCACATACTGCATCCCTGCCCGACCTCCTCCTTCCTCAGATCCCCGAGGCCCCACCCGACCCCGAGGCCGCTCCGGGTGCTGCGGGTTCTGCCGCCACCAGTGCAGCTCACTGCCCGGGTGGCTGCCAGTTACCACTCTTGAGTGGCTTCCCCAGGCTCCCTGTTGAACACTGTAGCCTCTGCCAGTTCCCTGGACCTCTCCCTCCTCTGTGGTTTCCTTACCATCAAGCTTTTCACCATCTAACATATCACGTTGTGACGTGGCCTTGGTCATTGTCTTCTCCCCAGAATGTTGGCCCATAGGAGTGGGGAGCTTCATTGGTTTTCAGTAACCCCCTAATACCGGAAATAGTACCTGGTGTGCAGGAGGCGCCCGTAATGGCACTGATGTGAGACTCGCTGACTCGTCCCTCCTGCAGAGGCCTGAGGTCTGGTGGGCGCCTGCCGCCGTGTCCCAGGGCGCTGCCCCTTCTCCCCTTCCTCTTGCTCGGCTTTGGCCCCTGACAGCCTCTCTCTTGGTGCAGACGTGGAGGTGGACGTGGATGAACTGAACCAGGAGCAGGTGGCAGATCTCAACAAACAGGCCACGACCTACGGCATGGCCGACGGCGACTTTGTCAGGTGAGGCCTGCGGGCTGGCACGCTCCCCGTCCTGTGGACCAACCATCCCAGTAGTTACCCTCTTGCTGAGCGCTGGTGTACCTGGCTCTGCACCAGGGACATTTCACACAGGCTCCCGAGCGTGTGGGGGGCGGGTGGAGGTCACTGGGGGGATGGAACTTGGGGTCAGCGTCAGCTATGTGAAAACAGAGACCTTTCAAATGCCTGACCTTGAGCCCTGCTGAGCCCTGGGAGCTGCGGGGGTTCCTGGGCCTGGTGGACAGCGCCCTCTAGTGGAGGGGCTCAGCTCCCTGGACCATTCACCTCTGGTTGCTGGTTGGGCCTCTGCCCTGTGCCAGCCCAGGTGGATCACATAGGCCAGTCCCAGCTAACGGTACCGAGTCTGAGTTCTCCCACCTCTGAACACAGCATCCTCGCCATGGCCACAGTCTGACCTCTCTGGTCTTCTACCCACATACTGCATCCCTGCCCGACCTCCTCCTTCCTCAGATCCCCGAGGCCCCACCCGACCCCGAGGCCGCTCCGGGTGCTGCGGGTTCTGCCGCCACCAGTGCAGCTCACTGCCCGGGTGGCTGCCAGTTACCACTCTTGAGTGGCTTCCCCAGGCTCCCTGTTGAACACTGTAGCCTCTGCCAGTTCCCTGGACCTCTCCCTCCTCTGTGGTTTCCTTACCATCAAGCTTTTCACCATCTAACATATCACGTTGTGACGTGGCCTTGGTCATTGTCTTCTCCCCAGAATGTTGGCCCATAGGAGTGGGGAGCTTCATTGGTTTTCAGTAACCCCCTAATACCGGAAATAGTACCTGGTGTGCAGGAGGCGCTCCGTAATGGCACTGAGTGGATGTGAGACCCCCAGGATGGCTTGGGGTCCTTCGCTTCCGGTAGGGACTGCCTGTAACCTGACCCCTCCTCCATGGTGGCCCTTCTCCTCTGCAGGATGCTCCGGAAAGACAAGGAGGAGGCGGAGGCCATCAAACACGCCAAGGCCCTTGAGGAGGAGAAGGCCATGTACTCGGTGAGGGCTGGGCCAGGGGGCCAGGACAGGTGTGTGCCTCGTGGAATGCTCCCCCTTACCAGCCGCGTACCCCCCTGCTTCAGGGCCGACGCTCACGGCGCCAGCGGAGGGAGTTCCGCGAGAAGCGACTGAGGGGCCGCAAGATCAGCCCCCCCAGGTAGGTGGGGTTCTGCCCTGTGCCCCCGCCCTGCCAGCCCTAGCCTTTCAGGACTCTGGGGGAGGAACCAGGGCCCAGGAGATCTCTGGGGGCAAGCTTGCGGCCTCGGGCAGAGTCCTCCTAGGAGGAGGACTAGGATGGCCTGGAGAGGGAGTGGCCATGAGGGGCATCTGGACACCCACCCCGTCAGCCAGCCAGTCTCTCCCTGCTGGCCTCGTGTCACGCTCCCTGGTTGAGAGCAGAGTCTGGGCATTGGGCTGACCCTGGCCTCTGACCGGCTTCTGCTGCTGGGCCATTTCCTCACTGTCAAGAGTTTGGGCAGGTGACTTTCTCGAGCTGCTGTTTCCTCTTTGGAAAAGGGGCACTGTCACTCCCCAGAAGCGGGGCTGTGCCGGTGCCCCTGCTGAGGACTCAGGCAGGTGTGGGCGAGGCTGTCCAGCGTGGAAAGAGCCCAGCCTGGGGCGCGGGCAAGCCCATGCCTCTGCCACCGGGTGCTGCCTGCAAATTTTCCCCTTTGTGGCTTCCCAGGCTCCCTGTTGAACACTGTAGCCTCTGCCAGTTCCCTGGACCTCTCCCTCCTCTGTGGTTTCCTTACCATCAAGCTTTTCACCATCTAACATATCACGTTGTGACGTGGCCTTGGTCATTGTCTTCTCCCCAGAATGTTGGCCCATAGGAGTGGGGAGCTTCATTGGTTTTCAGTAACCCCCTAATACCGGAAATAGTACCTGGTGTGCAGGAGGCGCTCCGTAATGGCACTGAGTGGATGTGAGACCCCCAGGATGGCTTGGGGTCCTTCGCTTCCGGTAGGGACTGCCTGTAACCTGACCCCTCCTCCATGGTGGCCCTTCTCCTCTGCAGGATGCTCCGGAAAGACAAGGAGGAGGCGGAGGCCATCAAACACGCCAAGGCCCTTGAGGAGGAGAAGGCCATGTACTCGGTGAGGGCTGGGCCAGGGGGCCAGGACAGGTGTGTGCCTCGTGGAATGCTCCCCCTTACCAGCCGCGTACCCCCCTGCTTCAGGGCCGACGCTCACGGCGCCAGCGGAGGGAGTTCCGCGAGAAGCGACTGAGGGGCCGCAAGATCAGCCCCCCCAGGTAGGTGGGGTTCTGCCCTGTGCCCCCGCCCTGCCAGCCCTAGCCTTTCAGGACTCTGGGGGAGGAACCAGGGCCCAGGAGATCTCTGGGGGCAAGCTTGCGGCCTCGGGCAGAGTCCTCCTAGGAGGAGGACTAGGATGGCCTGGAGAGGGAGTGGCCATGAGGGGCATCTGGACACCCACCCCGTCAGCCAGCCAGTCTCTCCCTGCTGGCCTCGTGTCACGCTCCCTGGTTGAGAGCAGAGTCTGGGCATTGGGCTGACCCTGGCCTCTGACCGGCTTCTGCTGCTGGGCCATTTCCTCACTGTCAAGAGTTTGGGCAGGTGACTTTCTCGAGCTGCTGTTTCCTCTTTGGAAAAGGGGCACTGTCACTCCCCAGAAGCGGGGCTGTGCCGGTGCCCCTGCTGAGGACTCAGGCAGGTGTGGGCGAGGCTGTCCAGCGTGGAAAGAGCCCAGCCTGGGGCGCGGGCAAGCCCATGCCTCTGCCACATCTCTGTTCCGGGGAGGCGCTGAGGGTTGCTGAGAGGCTTGAGGACCTGTGGTGGGCTCAGGGTGGGACGTGTGGTCTGGAAAACGTTCAGCTACGAGTTGTGGTGATTCTTGCTCTTGTCACTGTAGAGGGGCAGGGCTGCCGTGCAGGCACTGGGCAGATGGCAGGGGTAGAGGATGGATGAAGGCAGGGCCCACAACATTCCTGCAGCCCCCTCGTCGCTGCCCGGTGCATGGCCTTGGGTGCCTAAGTGAGGGGTTGGCCTTAATGCCATGCTCACTGATCCCTAACCACCTGATCTGTCCCACCTGGTTCTCTCCACAGCTACGCCCGCCGAGACAGCCCCACCTACGACCCCTATAAGCGGTGAGTTCCCTGGGGCCAGCAGTCCTGATGGAGGGCGGGGTGAGGGACCCACACTGTAGGCTGCCCTGAGAGCGCAGTCTGGGGAATGTGTTCTGGGGTCTCTGAGTCATTTGTTTTCCAGAATGTTAGCTTGCTTTCCCAATTTCTTTTTCCTTTAAACACAAACCTTAGAAATTTTTTCTGATTTAAACATAGGGGAGACTTATGTTACAAGGGACCAAACATAGCAGGAAGGCGGGACTTAGAAATCATGTCTCTTTTATCTGAACTCCCAGAAATAACAAGTGAGAAATGACAGGCACAGAATGGCCTGGTCGCACATTCGTGCCTCTCCTGGGGTGGGAGTCATTTGGGCAGAGGCTTTGAGGGTGGACAGACCTCAGTCTGACCCCAGTTCTCTTTGCAGAATGGGGTGGGAGGGGCCCTGGGAGGACTGGTGAGATAAGGCAGGTATAGACCTTTTGAAGCAAAGGTCTGACTCAGGTGGTGCTCTGCTGTGGGCACTGTGAAGGAGATGGGGGTACTTTCACAAAAAGGGCATTATTTCGCATGTAATGCTTTAGAACGTGCTTTCACCTGACTTGGTGTCTGTGTTGAGGACACCTTTTCTGGTTACAGTATAGCTCTGTCCGTCTGGGAATTTCTGGACCCTGGGCCTTTCTCTGTGTAGTCAGGTGAACGCTCTCATTTTCGAGGATACAGATTTGGTTACACATTGGAGAAGGCAGGGCCCACATAACAGTGCAGCTGCCTGTCGCTCCTTTTCCGGGTTGTGTTGAGAATCCTCCCCCGTCACGAAGCAGATCCTCGCATGCCGGCTGTCTCTCTGCCTATGACCGTCCTCCTCGTGCCGCGTGGCTGCTGTTGCCCGGGCCCCGCTCTTGTGCGCCTTCTTGCTCTCTGGTGGCTTGGTTCGTGGGTGGACAGGCTCGAGCCTCCTCTCCCTGTTCTGCAGGTCACCCTCGGAGTCCAGTTCCGAATCCCGATCCCGCTCCCGCTCCCCGACCCCCGGCCGTGAGGAGAAGATCACATTCATCACCAGTTTTGGGGGCAGCGATGAGGAGGCAGCTGCGGCTGCAGCTGCAGCAGCGGCATCAGGGGCCGCTACAGGGAAGCCCCCCGCACCCCCCCAGCCCGGCGGCCCCGCACCGGGACGTAATGCCAGCGCCCGGTCTGTAACGCTCATGCTGCCCGCCCTACACCCTGGTCGCCGTGGGGGGGACTCAGGGCAGCGGGGGGCCTCGGCCTGGGCTGCCGCTGACCGGCCCTCCGTGCCCCGCCTGCAGCCGCCGCTCCTCCACCTCCTCCTCCTCCTCTTCCGCCTCGAGGACCTCCAGCTCCCGCTCCCGCTCCAGCTCCAGCTCCCGCTCTCGCCGCGGCGGGGGCTACTACCGCTCTGGCCGCCACGCCCGCTCCCGCTCCCGCTCCTGGTCACGCTCCCGGTCCCGCTCCCGGCGCTATTCTCGCTCCCGTAGCCGCGGCCGGCGACACTCCGGCGGGGGCTCCCGAGACGGCCACCGCTACTCCCGCTCGCCAGGCCGGCGCAGTGGCTACGGGCCCCGGCGCAGAAGCAGGTGCGTGGGGCATGGGACCCACCTGGGTGAGACTGGGCTCTCTCTGTGAGGGCGACCTGGGCTCGTGGGGTTGGGAGGGAAGGTGCTCACCCCAGATGAGGTGCCACTGGAAGTGCGGTGGGAGACGGAGTCTGTGTTGAGGACACCTTTTCTGGTTACAGTATAGCTCTGTCCGTCTGGGAATTTCTGGACCCTGGGCCTTTCTCTGTGTAGTCAGGTGAACGCTCTCATTTTCGAGGATACAGATTTGGTTACACATTGGAGAAGGCAGGGCCCACATAACAGTGCAGCTGCCTGTCGCTCCTTTTCCGGGTTGTGTTGAGAATCCTCCCCCGTCACGAAGCAGATCCTCGCATGCCGGCTGTCTCTCTGCCTATGACCGTCCTCCTCGTGCCGCGTGGCTGCTGTTGCCCGGGCCCCGCTCTTGTGCGCCTTCTTGCTCTCTGGTGGCTTGGTTCGTGGGTGGACAGGCTCGAGCCTCCTCTCCCTGTTCTGCAGGTCACCCTCGGAGTCCAGTTCCGAATCCCGATCCCGCTCCCGCTCCCCGACCCCCGGCCGTGAGGAGAAGATCACATTCATCACCAGTTTTGGGGGCAGCGATGAGGAGGCAGCTGCGGCTGCAGCTGCAGCAGCGGCATCAGGGGCCGCTACAGGGAAGCCCCCCGCACCCCCCCAGCCCGGCGGCCCGCCCCGGGGCGTAATGCCAGCGCCCGGTCTGTAACGCTCATGCTGCCCGCCCTACACCCTGGTCGCCGTGGGGGGGACTCAGGGCAGCGGGGGGCCTCGGCCTGGGCTGCCGCTGACCGGCCCTCCGTGCCCCGCCTGCAGCCGCCGCTCCTCCACCTCCTCCTCCTCCTCTTCCGCCTCGAGGACCTCCAGCTCCCGCTCCCGCTCCAGCTCCAGCTCCCGCTCTCGCCGCGGCGGGGGCTACTACCGCTCTGGCCGCCACGCCCGCTCCCGCTCCCGCTCCTGGTCACGCTCCCGGTCCCGCTCCCGGCGCTATTCTCGCTCCCGTAGCCGCGGCCGGCGACACTCCGGCGGGGGCTCCCGAGACGGCCACCGCTACTCCCGCTCGCCAGGCCGGCGCAGTGGCTACGGGCCCCGGCGCAGAAGCAGGTGCGTGGGGCATGGGACCCACCTGGGTGAGACTGGGCTCTCTCTGTGAGGGCGACCTGGGCTCGTGGGGTTGGGAGGGAAGGTGCTCACCCCAGATGAGGTGCCACTGGAAGTGCGGTGGGAGACGGAGTTGTGCTTGTCACAGGATGCAGGTCCCTGGGTGTTTGCAGTGGGTCACCCTTAGGACTAGGGCACTCCGTGGGCAGGAGTGTGGGAGCCAAGGCAGCTCTGAGGGGAGGGCAGGTATGAAGTAAGTGTTGCAGGTGCGCCAGGAGTACAGGCCCCTGGAGACGTGAGTGTCCCTCTGTCCTCTTCCCCAGGGTCAGGGCTGCCCGCGAGGGGCCGCACGGTGGGTGAGCGCAGGCCGGTAGAGCAGCTGGCCGGGCGTGGAGTCTGGCCCCGCTGCTGAGCGCGGGGGCCTGGGTCTTCATCTGTAGGAGAGATGCATTCATGGTGTCTTCTCCACTGGGTCGTGACCAGTATACTCTGCTTCAGGCCTTAGTCCAGAGCCTACAGTTGATGAGTGCACTTCCTGTCATCAGCGTTGTTAGCTGTGCTTGTGTTGAGTGCATCTCAGCTACCTACGAGGTCTGGCAGGGAGAATCGAGGCGCCACCTGGGCCCTGGGGAGCCGGGGGCACACTTTCCATCTGCCGGAGTCATAGGCCACTCAGTGGCAGGTGTCGTGTGGCCCAGTCTTCTGGTTTTTCCAGAGAAATTGAGTTGGAGTTTTTAAGATTTTTTTTTTTTTTTTTTGACTGTGCTGGGTCTTCGTTGTGGCTTGCGGGATCTAGTTGCGTGACCAGGGATCAAACCCAGGCCCCCCCTGCATTGGAAGCACAGAGTCTTAGCCACTAGACCACCAGGGAAGTCCTTGAGTTGGGTTTTTAAAGGACGGCTCTTGTTTTCTCAGTACTGCCAACATACTTGAATTTTGTAAAAAACCCAAGACAGTCCCGCCAGAATCAGTGTGTGGTGCTGCTTTGGCATCCAGATCATTCCCTGGAGACTCACCCAGGGCGATGACAGGAGACAGGCTGGGGGTCAGAGGCAAGCCCTGGTCACCATGAGGCCAGCCTGAGGGAGGCCCTTGCCGAGGAGGCTCTTGGGTCTTGAGCAGAGAGGATGGGGCTTCATCGTCCCGAGACTGAATTCTGCGGGTCTGTGCCGCAGGCAGGTGGTGGGATCAGGGGTCGTCCCCACTGGGTGGGAAGCCCCTGGACCCGGGTGAGAAGGAGGTGAGCATAAAGGGGGGCAGCAGGCAAGTTGTGCCCTCCTAGGGGTCACCTCGCATGGAAGTGGGCGTAGGGTATCTGGTGAGAAGTGAAGAGCTAGCTGTTCTGGCCAGTGTGTCCAGAGGACAGTCCGTCTGGACTGGGGTGGCTGGGGGCATGTCTGAGGAAAGGGAAAGGAGGGCCATGGAGACAGCAGGACCCCAGGGCCTCCCGGAGGCACGTCGATTCAGTGCCCTGGTGGGGCCGTGCACAGAGGGACCCCTGGAGCCTCATGGCCTCCCTCCTGCCCTGCCGTGCCTCCAGAAGCGCGCTCCTACGGTAGGCCTTAGTCCAGAGCCTACAGTTGATGAGTGCACTTCCTGTCATCAGCGTTGTTAGCTGTGCTTGTGTTGAGTGCATCTCAGCTACCTACGAGGTCTGGCAGGGAGAATCGAGGCGCCACCTGGGCCCTGGGGAGCCGGGGGCACACTTTCCATCTGCCGGAGTCATAGGCCACTCAGTGGCAGGTGTCGTGTGGCCCAGTCTTCTGGTTTTTCCAGAGAAATTGAGTTGGAGTTTTTAAGATTTTTTTTTTTTTTTTTTGACTGTGCTGGGTCTTCGTTGTGGCTTGCGGGATCTAGTTGCGTGACCAGGGATCAAACCCAGGCCCCCCCTGCATTGGAAGCACAGAGTCTTAGCCACTAGACCACCAGGGAAGTCCTTGAGTTGGGTTTTTAAAGGACGGCTCTTGTTTTCTCAGTACTGCCAACATACTTGAATTTTGTAAAAAACCCAAGACAGTCCCGCCAGAATCAGTGTGTGGTGCTGCTTTGGCATCCAGATCATTCCCTGGAGACTCACCCAGGGCGATGACAGGAGACAGGCTGGGGGTCAGAGGCAAGCCCTGGTCACCATGAGGCCAGCCTGAGGGAGGCCCTTGCCGAGGAGGCTCTTGGGTCTTGAGCAGAGAGGATGGGGCTTCATCGTCCCGAGACTGAATTCTGCGGGTCTGTGCCGCAGGCAGGTGGTGGGATCAGGGGTCGTCCCCACTGGGTGGGAAGCCCCTGGACCCGGGTGAGAAGGAGGTGAGCATAAAGGGGGGCAGCAGGCAAGTTGTGCCCTCCTAGGGGTCACCTCGCATGGAAGTGGGCGTAGGGTATCTGGTGAGAAGTGAAGAGCTAGCTGTTCTGGCCAGTGTGTCCAGAGGACAGTCCGTCTGGACTGGGGTGGCTGGGGGCATGTCTGAGGAAAGGGAAAGGAGGGCCATGGAGACAGCAGGACCCCAGGGCCTCCCGGAGGCACGTCGATTCAGTGCCCTGGTGGGGCCGTGCACAGAGGGACCCCTGGAGCCTCATGGCCTCCCTCCTGCCCTGCCGTGCCTCCAGAAGCCGCTCCCGCTCCGTGGACCGGTACAGGCGGGGTGGCCGGGGCCCCCGGCACCACAGCAGTAGCCGCAGCCGCAGCAGCTGGTCCCTCAGCCCGTCCCGAAGTCGCAGCCTGACTCGGAGCCGCAGCCCCAGCCCCAGCCGCAGCCGGAGCCTGAGCCGCAGCCACAGCCGCAGCCGCAGCCGGAGTCACTCGCCATCGCCCCTGAGGGAGAAGCTGAGCAGGCCGGCAGCGTCCCCCGCTGTGGGCGAGAAGCTGAAAAAGTGAGCAGGGCTGGGGGCAGGGGGCCGCAGCTCTCCCCTTGGCGGGAGTGGGGGTACTGAGGAGCCACAGCCTTGCCTTGGGTGAGGGGCCGGGGGGCACATGGCCCTGTCCTGCATGATCCAGGGTGGGGCGTGGTTTCTCCCTGGAGGGTGGGCCCACGGTCCGAGGGCCGTACTGAGGCCATGTGCGGTTGGAGGTGGCAGCTGCTTTTTCTTCCTCCCAGGACCGAACCTGCCGCTGGTAAAGAGACAGGAGCTGCCAAAGTCAGTAAGAATTTGGAACTGGCCCGTCTAATTCCCGCCAGCAGCAGTGCCCGAGAGCTGGCCCGGTGGGCCTGCAGGGAGGCCCGGGTGGGCCGGGAGATCCAGCCCCGGGATTGAGATCTGTGCCCCCCTCCCCTCCTCCGCTGTCCACTGGGGCTCCCAGACCCTCGTGGCCGGTCTCCACAGCCTGCCCATCCTCTGCACCTGCCCCCACAAGTCCCAGGCTCTTGGATGAGGTGGGTTGTGGCTGCTCCGGGACACCCACCCGGTCTCCTGCCTCTTCTCCCGCTTCCCCAGCCCAAGCTGACGCCGCAGGAGAAGCTGAAGCTGAGGATGCAGAAGGCACTCAACAGGCAGTGTACGTCCCGTCCCTGCCCCTCCAGGGCTTCCCTGCTCCTCTTCCTTCCCGTCCAGCTGTGGGAAGGCACTGCCCTCTGGTGGACAGGAATCCCTTTGGGGAGGAGTGGGTGTACGCCTGCCCTGTGGCCGCCACGTCCAGGGCCTCAGCTTCCACATCTTGGTGGGCGGGGAGTGGGAGGGCATCCCTCGGCCACTATGTCCCTCTCTCCCCACAGTCAAGGCGGATAAGAAGGCAGCTCAGGAGAAGATGATCCAGCAGGAGCATGAGCGCCAGGTATGGGGGTGGTGACCGTGTGGGGCTCCCCCAGGGTGCTGGCCCGGCCCGTCCTCACTGGTGTGTCTGCCCCAGGAGCGGGAAGACGAGCTTCGAGCCATGGCCCGCAAGATTCGTATGAAGTAAGACTTCCCCCTAGCCTGCCTCCGGGTGGTCCTGCGTTCGCCAGCAGCGGTCCAACCCAGAGCGCTGACGAGGCCCTTTGGGTGGAGCAAAGTCAGAGCGCTTTCCGGACCTTCGTGTCCCCCAGTCTTCTTCCTGTCCCCAGCTGCTGTGACCTCCCAGCCCCGTCCATCTCGGGTCACCTTTCTTGCTTTTTCCCTGATACCCACCCACCGCCCCCCGGGCCGCACTTAGGGTTCTGCCCTTACTGTCCTGTGTGGAGTAGCACCGCCAAATGCGCCTCCTCCAGCTCCAGCTTTCTTCTTAGTGCTCCTCTCCCTCTGGCGTCCTAGTGGGCACTGTTTGCGTCCTTTACTCAGCCGGTTGGGTCCCCTGTCTGGCTGCCAGGCTTCTGCTGCTGTGGTCTCTGCCCCTAGAACACTGGAGCTCATAAACTGCACGCAGCCCAGCCCCACGCTGGGACCAGGGCTCCGCCCCCTTCCTTTCTGCTCCTCTGCTCACCTGACTCCTCTCCTGCAGAGCGGAGTGGCCCTGAGCCTGGTTTAGACAGACTTGAGGCTCAACACTACCTCCGCTTCTCGTTGACTTGGTGTCGCTTGGGTGGGTGCTGGCGTAGATTGTGAACAGTCCTTGGTACTTACTGCACAGAGTAACTCGTGAGTTAGTGTCCTTAAAGCCTCAGCCCGCCCGGGGACCGTGGGCAGAACTGAAGGCTGGAGTGCTTGGTGTTGGCAAGGTGGAGCCTGGCAGGTGCACTCAGTCTGTTACTTGTTTCTGGTCCCACCCTGTACTTGCTGTGGGTCCTTGGACAAGCACCTTAACCTCTCTGAGCCAGGACTCATTCCAGTGAGGTAGATGTAATAAGCCAGCCATCTGCGGGATCCTGCTGTGAGGCCCCTGAAGCCTGGCGTGTGAGGAGGCTTGTTGGCTGGAGCTGCTGTCGTTGGTTGGTTGCTATTGCTCACCCACCATGTGCTCCATCAGGCAGTGAGGAGAAGTCTGAGTGATTAGGACCAGCACAAAGGCGCCCAGTAAACGCAGCCCTTGGGGAGGCAAATCTTGGTCATTTTGACAGAAGCAAGTTAAGCACTTAGCCTGTGAGTCCCTTTGTTTGGAGGCTGCGCCCGGAGCAAGACAGGAAATGATCCCAGCTATCCAGCCCTCAGCCGGCCTTTCATCAGGAGGTAGACTGGGATTCAGGTGCCGGCTCTGTGGCCCTGGTTCCTTCTCTGAGCTCTGTGCCCTCGTTTCCAAGTGGGTAGAGGAGCAGGACAGGCCCCCTTGGCTCACTCTTCATCTGACCTGCCAGGCGACCCAGCTGGCCCTGGGTCAGCATGCTCACCCCTTACTCTGCAGGGAGCGGAGCGCCGAGAGAAGGAGCGAGAAGAATGGGAACGCCAGTACAGCAGGCAGAGCCGTTCGCCTCCCGCTACAGTGAGTGTCCCTGGCGCTCCATCAGAGAGCTGGGCCGGAGGCTCTGGGGCGCTGGAAAGAGAGATCAAAACTGGGTTGGGTCCCCTGTCTGGCTGCCAGGCTTCTGCTGCTGTGGTCTCTGCCCCTAGAACACTGGAGCTCATAAACTGCACGCAGCCCAGCCCCACGCTGGGACCAGGGCTCCGCCCCCTTCCTTTCTGCTCCTCTGCTCACCTGACTCCTCTCCTGCAGAGCGGAGTGGCCCTGAGCCTGGTTTAGACAGACTTGAGGCTCAACACTACCTCCGCTTCTCGTTGACTTGGTGTCGCTTGGGTGGGTGCTGGCGTAGATTGTGAACAGTCCTTGGTACTTACTGCACAGAGTAACTCGTGAGTTAGTGTCCTTAAAGCCTCAGCCCGCCCGGGGACCGTGGGCAGAACTGAAGGCTGGAGTGCTTGGTGTTGGCAAGGTGGAGCCTGGCAGGTGCACTCAGTCTGTTACTTGTTTCTGGTCCCACCCTGTACTTGCTGTGGGTCCTTGGACAAGCACCTTAACCTCTCTGAGCCAGGACTCATTCCAGTGAGGTAGATGTAATAAGCCAGCCATCTGCGGGATCCTGCTGTGAGGCCCCTGAAGCCTGGCGTGTGAGGAGGCTTGTTGGCTGGAGCTGCTGTCGTTGGTTGGTTGCTATTGCTCACCCACCATGTGCTCCATCAGGCAGTGAGGAGAAGTCTGAGTGATTAGGACCAGCACAAAGGCGCCCAGTAAACGCAGCCCTTGGGGAGGCAAATCTTGGTCATTTTGACAGAAGCAAGTTAAGCACTTAGCCTGTGAGTCCCTTTGTTTGGAGGCTGCGCCCGGAGCAAGACAGGAAATGATCCCAGCTATCCAGCCCTCAGCCGGCCTTTCATCAGGAGGTAGACTGGGATTCAGGTGCCGGCTCTGTGGCCCTGGTTCCTTCTCTGAGCTCTGTGCCCTCGTTTCCAAGTGGGTAGAGGAGCAGGACAGGCCCCCTTGGCTCACTCTTCATCTGACCTGCCAGGCGACCCAGCTGGCCCTGGGTCAGCATGCTCACCCCTTACTCTGCAGGGAGCGGGAGCGCCGAGAGAAGGAGCGAGAAGAATGGGAACGCCAGTACAGCAGGCAGAGCCGTTCGCCCTCCCCCCGCTACAGTGAGTGTCCCCTGGCCGCTCCATCAGAGAGCTGGGCCGGAGGCTCTGGGGCGCTGGAAAGAGAGATCAAAACTGGGTTCCGGAAAGCCGTGGTCCACCTTCCACAGCAGCCTTCAGTCAGTTACAGCTGCTAAGGTCACACACACACGACACACGGCACTTCAGTCCCGGGGAACTGCAGAAGCTGGAAGGAAAGCTCCTTCCTGGGCATGGGCGCAGGCCGAGGGGCAGAGGCAGCGGCCTGCTGGGTTCTCACCCATCCTCCTCTGTCCCTCTTCTTCCCAGGTCGAGAGTACAGCTCTTCCCGCAGGTGAGCAAGCTGGCCCAGCTCCCTGGGCAGTCACTGGGAGGCCCCGCCCCGGGTCACAGGGCCTGGCCGTGTGCTGTCCTTTCGCAGGTTCCCTATCCCTGAAGCCCCCAGGGGTTCCAAGCGTGTGGGTGGGTGGGTGTGTGCACGGGCCTGGCTCCCCACCCCTCACGGGGCCTCTCTCCCCGTTCTCTCTCCAGACGCTCACGGTCCAGGTCCCGAAGCCCCCATTACCGACATTAGGCTGACGCGTGGGGGGCAGAGACGAGGGGGTGGGGCGAGGGGCGAGCCATGACACTGCTGCTTTTATCTCTAATGAAATAAAGTCACACATTATTTAATTCCCTTCACCTGGCCTCTGCTTCGTCTGTGCGGTCGGGGTGGGGTTCCTAGGCCCTGGTGCCCACCAGCTATGGCCAGCTGGGGAGGGGCCTTGGTGGGTTTGGGGCACAGGCACCAGCATAGTTGGTGCAGAGTCCCGCCCGCGTCTGGGCATTGGAGCTCGGCTGCTTGCTAATCAGAACCACCTCCGCCACCCCCAGCGAGGGCCGGGGTGCCACGCGGTGGGAACAGGGCTGAGCACCCCGCCTGTGGAGGACGGGCCAGGACTTTGCCCAGCGGCCTCTGGTGACAGGTCCAGGCCTCTCCCCACCCTCGCCTCGGCCCCTGCCCTGGCCTCGCCCACACCAGGAACCGGGAGCACGGCTTTCTGTGCCAGTCCTGCTGTGCCCCGGGCGCTGGGGGCTGGCCTCTCCCCTCTCCCCCTCGTTCCAAACCGGTCTGTCCAGCTGTCCACCCCAAGGAGGGAAGCCTCCCGCCCCACCTCAGACACCCCAAGAAAGCCAGAGTCCAAACGCATGTGTAGCTGTGGGCAGGCTTTACTCAAGGAAGAGGGGGGTCACACAAATGGGTAATGGGGCCTGGGGGCAGCAGGGGGCCATTCCCACTGCTCAGGCGTCCCCGGCCAACTCGGGGTGCTTCTGACGCAGGTGTTTGTCCAGGGTGGCCCGCAGGCCAAAGGGCACACAGCAGTGGGGGCACTTGAAGCGGGCCCCACCGGGCCCCAGGCCGTGCATGCGGCGGTGGCGGTTGAGCTTGCTGCTCTGGGCGCAGGCATAGGAGCAGAGCTCGCAGGCGTAGGGCCGCTCGCCCGTGTGTGAGCGCCGGTGCACCGTCAGGTTGCTGCTGTTAGTGAAGTGCTTCCCACAGAACTCGCAGCTGCCCCCGGGCCCAGGCCCCCGGCACTTGCCAGCTGGCTTCGGTGTCTTCTTGGGCGACGCCTTCTGGTTCTTCTCCCAGTCAGTTCTCTGCTCCTTAGCGTCAGCTCCCCAGCCATCCCCACCAGGGCCCGCCTGAGCCCCACTGCCGGGAGCCCCGGGTTCTTGGACCCCCGCCGTGGCGGCAGCTCCGGCCCCCTCTCCTCCCCTGCAATGGAGGATGCTGGCAGGGGCGGCGGCATGGGCAGCTGGCTCTGGAGGGGCGGTGGAGGCCCGCTCCTGACTGGCATCGGCCAGGCAGGGGCTCTGGGGCCGCAGCTGCCGGTGGGTCTTCTTGTGGCGGTTAAGCTTGCTGCTCTGGGCACAGGCGTAGGGGCACTGGTCGCAGGCATAGGGCCGCTCGCCCGTATGGGATCGCATGTGCACCTTGAGGTTGCTGAAGGAGCTAAGGGTCTTCTTACAGACGGGGCAGATGGGGCTCCGCCGGGTGGGGCCCTTGGTCTCAGCTTCAGGCCCCACCACTGACGACACGGCCGACACGGCCGCGGCCACCTCAGCCAGGCCCAGCAGCGGGGCCTCCGGGGCCTCCGGTTCTGTCTGGTAGATGGACAGTCCGTGGTCCCACTGGGCGTGGCGCAGCAGTTTCCAGGCTCCCGTGAACTGTCGGCCGCAGCGGAGGCAGTTCAGGGCCTTTAGGTTCTCGCTTTCTGCAGGGAAGAGAAGGGCCAAGGGTTAGAGCAGTTGCAGTTCATAGCTGCCTGCCGGACACTTGGTGCAGGAGAGGTTCGAGTCCAGGGGCTGAGAGGCAGCAGAAAGAAGAGGCCAGTCTCCCTGCCCTCCCTGGGGAAGGTGTGCAGGGAGTGGGGCAGACAGACGAGAAGCAAGGAAAATCCGTGCAGTGGATGAGAATACTGGGGGATTCCTTTGTGTTTGAAAAAACTTCAAGGAAAAAGTTAAAAGAGCAGAGTGATGGATGCAGGAGAGCTAATTTATATCAGGGCCACAAAGGCATGATCCAGTTCCTTGTGCTGGGTCCCTGCCACCCACAGGTCCCTCTCACAACCTTCCTTAGGAAATAAAACCTCCATTTTCCAGACGGGAAAACTGATGTCACATAGCAGGGAAGGGGTGGAGCTGGGGTTTCAATCCACAAACCAGGGAGTTGGGGGGAGAGGAAAATTTTCAGGAAAAAATGATTAAACACAACTCTTGATAACTGAGTGGGTGTCTGTAAGGCCCCAATTTCCTGGGTGAGAGCTAGGTCCTCCTCCCCCTGAAACCCTTGCCTTATGTTTTGGATGGGGGTGGCTTTCCTGATGCAACACCAAGGTCAAGAGCACTCGTAGGGGTTGGAGAGTCCTGACTTCCCTAGCTGTGTGGCCTCCAGCAAGAAATACACCTCTCTGGGCCTCAGTTTCCTCATTTGCTAGAATATGGGGATCCTGGGGGTTTTCTCCTTTTAGACCTCAGGTGGAGAATAGCTGAGACTTCTGGTCCATCAGACCCTCAGTGAGCATTAGCTGTTGTTTGGTCACTAAGTCGAGTCAGACTCCTTGCGACTGCATGAACTGTAGCCCGCCAGGCTTTTCTGTCCATGGAATTTCCTGGGCAAGAATACTGGAGTGGGTAGCCACTCCCTCGTCCAGGAGATCTTCTGGATCTAGGGATTGAACCGCATCTCCAGCTTGGCAGGCTAATTCTTTTCCCCAGAGCCACATGGGAAGCCCATTGGTGTTCACAATTCTCCCAACTGCCCCAGCGGAGGCAGTTCAGGGCCTTTAGGTTCTCGCTTTCTGCAGGAAGAGAAGGGCCAAGGGTTAGAGCAGTTGCAGTTCATAGCTGCCTGCCGGACACTTGGTGCAGGAGAGGTTCGAGTCCAGGGGCTGAGAGGCAGCAGAAAGAAGAGGCCAGTCTCCCTGCCCTCCCTGGGGAAGGTGTGCAGGGAGTGGGGCAGACAGACGAGAAGCAAGGAAAATCCGTGCAGTGGATGAGAATACTGGGGGATTCCTTTGTGTTTGAAAAAACTTCAAGGAAAAAGTTAAAAGAGCAGAGTGATGGATGCAGGAGAGCTAATTTATATCAGGGCCACAAAGGCATGATCCAGTTCCTTGTGCTGGGTCCCTGCCACCCACAGGTCCCTCTCACAACCTTCCTTAGGAAATAAAACCTCCATTTTCCAGACGGGAAAACTGATGTCACATAGCAGGGAAGGGGTGGAGCTGGGGTTTCAATCCACAAACCAGGGAGTTGGGGGGAGAGGAAAATTTTCAGGAAAAAATGATTAAACACAACTCTTGATAACTGAGTGGGTGTCTGTAAGGCCCCAATTTCCTGGGTGAGAGCTAGGTCCTCCTCCCCCTGAAACCCTTGCCTTATGTTTTGGATGGGGGTGGCTTTCCTGATGCAACACCAAGGTCAAGAGCACTCGTAGGGGTTGGAGAGTCCTGACTTCCCTAGCTGTGTGGCCTCCAGCAAGAAATACACCTCTCTGGGCCTCAGTTTCCTCATTTGCTAGAATATGGGGATCCTGGGGGTTTTCTCCTTTTTAGACCTCAGGTGGAGAATAGCTGAGACTTCTGGTCCATCAGACCCTCAGTGAGCATTAGCTGTTGTTTGGTCACTAAGTCGAGTCAGACTCCTTGCGACTGCATGAACTGTAGCCCGCCAGGCTTTTCTGTCCATGGAATTTCCTGGGCAAGAATACTGGAGTGGGTAGCCACTCCCTCGTCCAGGAGATCTTCTGGATCTAGGGATTGAACCGCATCTCCAGCTTGGCAGGCTAATTCTTTTCCCCAGAGCCACATGGGAAGCCCATTGGTGTTCACAATTCTCCCAACCCCAAGCACCTAGGAGTGTTTTGTTCCAATGATCCCATCACGGCCCCACCCTTGCCCACCGGACCAGCTTCTCTGCTCCAGACAAAATCCCTGTCCCCTTCTCACCACAGGACCCTCTCCCTGGCCCAGCCCTGAATCTAATTCCATTTCTCAGGAATCCCAGGGGCACATGGCCCAGGGGCTGGAAATCCAGAGCCCTGGAGATTAATTCCACAATTGATGCTGACCAAAAGCTCAGCCACGAGTCTAGTACCAGGTTAAGAGTCGTAATTCCTACCCAAGGCAAGAAACCCAGGTATCCAGACATCCAGGACCTGATTCAAAACAGGGGCTTCCCATCATGCAAGCTGGGAGATTCCATCCCGGAGGGAGGCCAGAAACCCCTTCCCCAGTGCCGAGCAAATGCTCAACCGCTCGACCGCTGTGATAAAGAAGTGAAAGGGGGTGACAACACCCCCCATCCAGCTGGCCTCGGCTCCCCTCCCCCAGGCTGCTGCCCTCCCCAGAGGTCCCCCTACTGCCACACGGGTCCAGCCACCTGGCCAGTTATTTCTGGCCAAGGGGAAGGAGAAGTGAAACCAGATTGGGGGTGTGTGCATGGCAAATCCCCAGACCAGTCTTCTGGGGCTGGCCACACCCTGTGGGTGGCCCTCCCCCTGCCCCGCCCCCACCTACCCCCTTCACCACCACTAGTCTCAGCCCTAGGACAGGGCAGGCCCTGGCCACGCCTAGGCTGCACCCGGTGGGGAGCCAGAAAGGGGAAGTAGTGCTCACTGCCCCGCCTGTCCAGCTCAGCCCCTCTCCCACAGGAAGCCGGGCCCTTGAACTTGAGGCCGGGGACTGCATCACGGCTTTACTCACCTGAGCCCTGGCAGGGGCTGGGGCCTCTGAGGAGCTGACAGCCCACCTTCTTGTGGTCCACGAAAGCAGTGATGGCCTCCAACGGGAAGGTCTGCAGGCAGCGGCCGCAGGTCAACAGATCTGGGTGTTTGCCGGTCCACGGCTGGCGGTCTGCAGGGAGGAAGCGGGCGGTGAGCGTGGGGTGGGGCCAGGATGGGGCCTGGGGGTTCCGAGGGAGAGGGGAAACCCGAAGGTCAAAACGGAGGCTGGAGGCCAGGACCCGGCCAAGAAAATGAGGCAGGGGCGGGAGGAGGGGTGGCGGGGGTCGGTGCCCGGAGAAGAAGGTCCCACCCGAGAGAGAGCGGAGGCAGGTTTGGCCCGGGGCTGGGGTAGGGGGCGCTCACCGTGAGAGGTCAGGCTCAGTGGCGTCCACGGCGCCCACTGGTTGCGCAAGCCGAGGGCGTGGATGAGGCCGCCGGTGGGCACGGGGCCGGGGCAGTGGCGGGGTTCGCTCTCGAACCCCGGCGCGGGCACTTCCTTCGGGGTGAAGGGCCCAAACCCCGGGGCCTGTAAGGGCCGCGGGTCCGGCTCCGGCTTCACGTCGATGACGAGGTCCCTCATCTCCATCTCGTCGTCTGAATTGGCGGTGGGCGCGGGGTCTACTCGGCGAGGCATGCAGCCGGCCTTGCGGCGGGACATGGGTCGCAGGCAGGAGGACTAGCGGGCGGAGGACACGCGAGCGGTGTGCGCTCAGACCGAGGCGTCCAGGTGAGTGAGTGACTGCGGCGACCCGCAGCGAACTCTTACACGTGCTGGCCCGGCCTGTGGCTCCGCCCACCGAGGCGGGGCCTCACGGGAGTGGACTGCCCCTCCCTCAGCCAAACTCAATCAGGACCGTGGCCCCAGCGGTTGGCTGAACGATTTTGGAGAGAACGAGTTCAGACGACCACGCACATAAACAGTTATTCCTGCTTTCGGGCTGGTGGAAACTGAGGCTCGAGTTGCCTGCACACACCCCCAAGTGAGAAAATGGCAGAGGCCACGTTTCTAACTAGGCGCCTAATAGTAAACTGATCTATTTCATTGAATACATTACCATAAAAATTCCTTTGGCAAGCAAGGATTAAGCGCCTACTATGTGTCAGGTTCAGGACTAAGCACTGGAGATGCATCCGAATAGAGAAAGAGTGACCCTGGCTTCTTGCAGTTTATTCGTTCAGGAGAGCTAGCGGCCGCAGGTCAACAGATCTGGGTGTTTGCCGGTCCACGGCTGGCGGTCTTCAGGGAGGAAGCGGGCGGTGAGCGTGGGGTGGGACCAGGATGGGGCCTGGGGTTCCGAGGAGAGAAACCCGAAGGTCAAAACGGAGGCTGGAGGCCAGGACCCGGCCAAGAAAATGAGGCAGGGGCGGGAGGAGGGGTGGCGGGGGTCGGTGCCCGGAGAAGAAGGTCCCACCCGAGAGAGAGCGGAGGCAGGTTTGGCCCGGGGCTGGGGTAGGGGGCGCTCACCGTGAGAGGTCAGGCTCAGTGGCGTCCACGGCGCCCACTGGTGCGCAAGCCGAGGGCGTGGATGAGGCCGCCGGTGGGCACGGGGCCGGGGCAGTGGCGGGGTTCGCTCTCGAACCCCGGCGCGGGCACTTCCTTCGGGGTGAAGGGCCCAAACCCCGGGGCCTGTAAGGGCCGCGGGTCCGGCTCCGGCTTCACGTCGATGACGAGGTCCCTCATCTCCATCTCGTCGTCTGAATTGGCGGTGGGCGCGGGGTCTACTCGGCGAGGCATGCAGCCGGCCTTGCGGCGGGACATGGGTCGCAGGCAGGAGGACTAGCGGGCGGAGGACACGCGAGCGGTGTGCGCTCAGACCGAGGCGTCCAGGTGAGTGAGTGACTGCGGCGACCCGCAGCGAACTCTTACACGTGCTGGCCCGGCCTGTGGCTCCGCCCACCGAGGCGGGGCCTCACGGGAGTGGACTGCCCCTCCCTCAGCCAAACTCAATCAGGACCGTGGCCCCAGCGGTTGGCTGAACGATTTTGGAGAGAACGAGTTCAGACGACCACGCACATAAACAGTTATTCCTGCTTTCGGGCTGGTGGAAACTGAGGCTCGAGTTGCCTGCACACACCCCCAAGTGAGAAAATGGCAGAGGCCACGTTTCTAACTAGGCGCCTAATAGTAAACTGATCTATTTCATTGAATACATTACCATAAAAATTCCTTTGGCAAGCAAGGATTAAGCGCCTACTATGTGTCAGGTTCAGGACTAAGCACTGGAGATGCATCCGAATAGAGAAAGAGTGACCCTGGCTTCTTGCAGTTTATTCGTTCAGGGAGAGACTCATCAAGGTAACTATGTAAATACGAAATGCCGTCCAAGGCAAGTACCCTGAAGAAAAAAGAAAAAACAAAACTAGGAAGAGTTATAAAGTGACGGGATTATTGGAGTGAGGGTTTTCTCCCCATGCCAGGCCTGTGTATTCTAGGAGTTCTGTGTTAATTAAGTTCTGTATTGGCTGTGTTCTGGAAGAAAAGGAGGTCAACTCCAGGGAAGTCTTGTGACTGCTTTAAAAGTCTTTGGGTTTTCTGAGATGGAAGCCTTTCAGAGGGTCTTGAGGCGGGGAGGCTCCCGATCATACACCTTGACTCTGCGCCTAGACCTGGACTCACCATTCAAACCAAATAGCCAACAGTCTTGCCTCCTTCCGCTGGGCCCTCCTCCAACTTCCCTTGTCAAAGCTGCTCTCTGATCGCTATTTGAAGTGGCATCAACACCCTGCCCCACCCTCCAGCCTTGCAAGTTTTCTTTTCTTCCTGGCACCGACCACATCACCGTCTAGAACTGTTTACTCCTCTCTCGCCCCTCCCCCCAACACAAGGCCCCCCAAGGGGTCAGGGTCAGGGTCGGTCTGTCGGCAGGCCCCATCCCCAGCCCAGCACTGGGGGAATTTCACATGCTAATCTCCCGGAGTGCCACTACAAGCCTGAGGGTTCCTTCATATTGTTATTCAGGTTTCAGCAATCGTCCTCCGAAGAACAAGACCAGAGGACCTCCCTGACCACAGGATCTAAGAGGGCCCCACCCTGCTGAAGGCCTTACAGTTTACAGTCCATGACCTCCATCTGTCCTCACTTCCCTCCTGGGCCTCAGGTTTCCCATCTGTCACCTGAGGTGGCTTCTTCTTCAGTGCCAGCTCCCCTGACTGCCCAACTAAAGAGACTCCCCCAACCCTGTGACCCCCCTGTTGCCCTTGTTTCGTTCCTTGTACATCCCTGTCAAGCCCTGAAGGATCTTGTCGATGTATTTGTTCATGTAATAACCTGCAGGGTCTCTCTCATCCTCCCTAGGATGTAGGTTCTGAGATGATGGACCCACGTCCATCTTAATCACAAATAGAGCCTCTAGTTGTTCATAGTTCAGTGAACAAATTGTATTGAGTTCCTGCTGTGTGCATTTTCTTTTTTTTAAAGATACTTGCAGAGAGGGTCTGTGTACCAGGCACTGGATGGTAGGGATCTGGTGAGAAGCAGAGGTCCACAGGGCCCTTGCCTCAGTGAAACCATGCAGAAAAAGTGAATTCTGAGGCCAGAGCAGCAGAGTTTCCACCTCAGGCCAGACATTTTGCCTTCCAGGGCCTCAGTTTCCCCCTGTGTAAGATGGGGCTGTGCAGAGCCCTGTCAGAGAAAATGAGGCCTCTGGTCTCTCCCGACTTCTGCTCTCCAGGGCTTTTTCCTGGTGTGTGGCGGCTGAAAGCATGATCTCAAGGTTTCAATAAGGAAGGTGGGGTTCAGACTGGAGGTGAAGGGCAGGGGTGTGCACGTGTACAGGGATGGGGGGGTGCCAAGTCCAATTTGCCATTGACTCAGACCAGAGAAGCCTCAATTTCTTCTGTAAAATGGACACACCTCGCACACTGCTAGATAAGAGCTAAGCGCTGGGTCAAGCCGCTGGCGAGGTGGGGGTGCGCCGAGGTCTGTACGGGCTTCCGAGCCCGCGAACCCGCCTGCGACCACGTGGGGTGGCGGCCGCGCGGGCGGAACCCAGGCTCGGCGGCTCGCGGCCCGCCCGGGCCTCCGCAGCTGGGGCGCCGGCGGAAGTAGGAGCGCCCGCCGCCGTGAATCTTCAGTGAAGGGTGGGTCGCGAGCACGTTCCTGCTCCTCAGTCCTGGCCCGGGACGCCCACGCGTGTGCAAGACCCGGAGCGGCGGGAAGAGGCCGGTCCGCGTTTTGCAACGCCGGCTGCTGGGACGTTTTGGTCCCCGAACGCCTGCACACGGGACTCGGGGTCCAAACGCAACAGCAGAGACATCCCTGCGCCTGGGGTAGACTCCCCAACCCTGTGACCCCCTGTTGCCCTTGTTTCGTTCCTTGTACATCCCTGTCAAGCCCTGAAGGATCTTGTCGATGTATTTGTTCATGTAATAACCTGCAGGGTCTCTCTCATCCTCCCTAGGATGTAGGTTCTGAGATGATGGACCCACGTCCATCTTAATCACAAATAGAGCCTCTAGTTGTTCATAGTTCAGTGAACAAATTGTATTGAGTTCCTGCTGTGTGCATTTTCTTTTTTTTAAAGATACTTGCAGAGAGGGTCTGTGTACCAGGCACTGGATGGTAGGGATCTGGTGAGAAGCAGAGGTCCACAGGGCCCTTGCCTCAGTGAAACCATGCAGAAAAAGTGAATTCTGAGGCCAGAGCAGCAGAGTTTCCACCTCAGGCCAGACATTTTGCCTTCCAGGGCCTCAGTTTCCCCCTGTGTAAGATGGGGCTGTGCAGAGCCCTGTCAGAGAAAATGAGGCCTCTGGTCTCTCCCGACTTCTGCTCTCCAGGGCTTTTTCCTGGTGTGTGGCGGCTGAAAGCATGATCTCAAGGTTTCAATAAGGAAGGTGGGGTTCAGACTGGAGGTGAAGGGCAGGGGTGTGCACGTGTACAGGGATGGGGGGGTGCCAAGTCCAATTTGCCATTGACTCAGACCAGAGAAGCCTCAATTTCTTCTGTAAAATGGACACACCTCGCACACTGCTAGATAAGAGCTAAGCGCTGGGTCAAGCCGCTGGCGAGGTGGGGGTGCGCCGAGGTCTGTACGGGCTTCCGAGCCCGCGAACCCGCCTGCGACCACGTGGGGTGGCGGCCGCGCGGGCGGAACCCAGGCTCGGCGGCTCGCGGCCCGCCCGGGCCTCCGCAGCTGGGGCGCCGGCGGAAGTAGGAGCGCCCGCCGCCGTGAATCTTCAGTGAAGGGTGGGTCGCGAGCACGTTCCTGCTCCTCAGTCCTGGCCCGGGACGCCCACGCGTGTGCAAGACCCGGAGCGGCGGGAAGAGGCCGGTCCGCGTTTTGCAACGCCGGCTGCTGGGACGTTTTGGTCCCCGAACGCCTGCACACGGGACTCGGGGTCCAAACGCAACAGCAGAGACATCCCTGCGCCTGGGGTGAGTTGAGGGGTCTGGGAGAGCGGAATGCATCCCCTCGGGAAAATAACGACGACGATAAAAACAGTAAAAACGGCTGCAGGCTTCAGACTCTCGCCTTTCCGAGAGTAGAATTGTTCAACTTAATCTGAGCTGGGAGGTGGGAAGAACGTCCAGCCCTGGGCGGAGTGGGGAGTGGACGCCTGCGGGCCGGGAGGACCTACTTAGTATAAGAAAAGGAGAGCGGCGGGTGGCCGGTGAGGAATTGAAAGGAAACTGACCGGCGCTGGCGGGGAAGCGGGTGGGTGGCGGGAGAACGCTGAGCCTGGGGTTCTGATCCTCCCCGGACGCTCCATTTAACTCATTTGCATGAAGAAGGGGCCAGCCCTTGGGGTGGTAGTAGGCGGGTCAGTATCCTGGTGATTTCCGTCTAGGGTCGTCGCTGTTAACCTCAGTTGGTTTCCCTACCCTGGCCATTGAGTGAGTGATAGTCGCTCAGTCGTGTCCACCTCTTTGCGATCCCCATGAACTATAACCCGCCAGCCTCCTCTCCATGGAGCTCTGCAGGCAAGAAGACTTGAGTGGGTTGCCAGTTCCTTCTCCAACCTTGGCCATTGAAAGTTTTGTTAAATTTTTGTCCACCGAGCTGGTCATTCCCATCTTCTAGAAAATGAGCTTTGAGGCCCCCAAGGATGGAAGTCTGTGAATCTCCTGTCCCTACCATTGCCCCACGTGATGGGCATTTTAGTTTTTCTGGTGGGGAATGGGTTCAGATTTTTTTTTTCCCCCTGAAACCTGGACAGGAAATCCTTGGCCTGGAGACTGACAGGATAAAGGACCCTTGGGCTTGGTCACCAGGAAGAATGGATAATACCTGCTTTTGCTGTCTTGGGCACACCCTACGTGACCGTCCTGAAACCAGTTTCTTATCAGGTCACGCCTTGACTCCCAAATCTCCAACGGCTCCCTTTGCTGGCTGAAGAAATGGCCGTTTTGCATAGAGTAGGAGTGATAACCCTGACTGTTACCGACCAACATGGGTTTGCTCCTTTTTCCAGCCAGTAACCAACTTATATCCAGTAAATGAGCTGGTGTCACCTAACTTTAGTTTCCTCTTCGGGAAAATGGGGATTGTGCATTATGACCTTTTTTTTTTTTTTTTCTCTTCCCTAATAGAGAAAACAGGGAGCTTCCCAGGTGGCGCTGGGGTTAAGAATCCACCTGCCAATGCAAGAGACTCAGGAGATGCAGGTTCGACCTCTGGGTCAGGAAAACTTGCTGGAGGAGAAAATGGCAACCCACCCCAAGTATTCTTGCCTGGAGAATTCCACGGACAGAGGAGCCTGGTGGAGTCTCAGAATCTGATAGGACTGAGTGACTAATACAATAGAGAAAATATGGCCTACAGTGGCCCATGTTTAATTTTGTTTCAGCCAGGAATTTAACTCATTTGCATGAAGAAGGGGCCAGCCCTTGGGGTGGTAGTAGGCGGGTCAGTATCCTGGTGATTTCCGTCTAGGGTCGTCGCTGTTAACCTCAGTTGGTTTCCCTACCCTGGCCATTGAGTGAGTGATAGTCGCTCAGTCGTGTCCACCTCTTTGCGATCCCCATGAACTATAACCCGCCAGCCTCCTCTCCATGGAGCTCTGCAGGCAAGAAGACTTGAGTGGGTTGCCAGTTCCTTCTCCAACCTTGGCCATTGAAAGTTTTGTTAAATTTTTGTCCACCGAGCTGGTCATTCCCATCTTCTAGAAAATGAGCTTTGAGGCCCCCAAGGATGGAAGTCTGTGAATCTCCTGTCCCTACCATTGCCCCACGTGATGGGCATTTTAGTTTTTCTGGTGGGGAATGGGTTCAGATTTTTTTTTTCCCCCTGAAACCTGGACAGGAAATCCTTGGCCTGGAGACTGACAGGATAAAGGACCCTTGGGCTTGGTCACCAGGAAGAATGGATAATACCTGCTTTTGCTGTCTTGGGCACACCCTACGTGACCGTCCTGAAACCAGTTTCTTATCAGGTCACGCCTTGACTCCCAAATCTCCAACGGCTCCCCTTTGCTGGCTGAAGAAATGGCCGTTTTGCATAGAGTAGGAGTGATAACCCTGACTGTTACCGACCAACATGGGTTTGCTCCTTTTTCCAGCCAGTAACCAACTTATATCCAGTAAATGAGCTGGTGTCACCTAACTTTAGTTTCCTCTTCGGGAAAATGGGGATTGTGCATTATGACCTTTTTTTTTTTTTTTTCTCTTCCCTAATAGAGAAAACAGGGAGCTTCCCAGGTGGCGCTGGGGTTAAGAATCCACCTGCCAATGCAAGAGACTCAGGAGATGCAGGTTCGACCTCTGGGTCAGGAAAACTTGCTGGAGGAGAAAATGGCAACCCACCCCAAGTATTCTTGCCTGGAGAATTCCACGGACAGAGGAGCCTGGTGGAGTCTCAGAATCTGATAGGACTGAGTGACTAATACAATAGAGAAAATATGGCCTACAGTGGCCCATGTTTAATTTTGTTTCAGCCAGGAATTTAACAGAATTCTTTGGCCACTTGCACAATTCCCATCAGCCCTAGAGGAGAGTGTTTCTCCTAAAGCACTTCAGTGTTAATTTACCCTTGTTGGGAGAAAGCCCTGGGGGCTGGTGACTGTTGACTAATCTGGGAAGGTAGGGGTCAGATACATTAGAAAATGTATATATCCCTCAATCTCCTTCACAGCCATCTATGGTGAGATCGTGAGCAGGTAGTAATCCCATCAATTCCCTTCACTGTGGTCTGGCCCATCAGGCAAAAACCTAGGAGTCTTCCGTGGCTCTGCCCAGTCCATTAGCAAATAGTGAGGGCTCTCAACCCTTTGCACCCGGTAGGCTTATCAGAGCTGATCTTTCCTGGAAACTACCTCTTACCCCCGAGGCAGGGCCAGGTGTCCCCTCTGGGCTCCTGAGGCCCCCGAGGCTCCTTCATTCCAGCCCCGCCTACTCTTGATGGGTCACTGTCTGGAGACCTAGTGTATGTCGTCCAGTAGGGCTGGGCTCTCTGGCTCTCAGCTGGGTCGCCAGCACCCCCCAGCGTGGGTCAGGTGCAGAGCAGGCACTCGGATAACAGAAGGAGTGAATCCTTCCACAAATATCTACTGAATGTCCCAATTGCCATTTTGCCAGCTCTTGTGAAATAATTGCAAGGTGAAAGGGCTATTGTTTTCCTCCCTGTAAAGATGATGTTTAAGCAGAGACCTGAGTGGAGTAAGGGAGAAAGGTAAGCCCTGTATCTGGAAATTTATATATGTGTCTCCCATGTGGAAGAGGGTTCTAAGCAGTAAGAACAGCACATGCAAAGGCCCTTGGGCAGAAATGTACTTGGCATTTTCAGGACAAGAGTGACCACAGGGTAGAAGGGAAGGAGATGAGATTAGGGAGGTGATAGGGCTTTGTAGCCGTGGTGACGCCTTTTCCTTTTGACTGACTGGGTAGAGTGGGAGCCATGGGAGGGCTCTGAGCAGAGGAGGGGTGAGATCAGATCTAGTGCCGAACTTGAGAAACCCTGGTTCATTTCCCTGCAGGATTTTTTCTTTGACCTGCCAAGTCAAGAAGAGCCTCACAAGGAACAGAACAATCCCAGTCACCCTGTGCGGTGAGTGGCCCTCAGATGGGACACTGGGTACCTGACTTTAGTGTCAGTCACTTTAGTGAGTCACTCTAGAGAGGAGGGGACTGAAGCAGGGGGAGGCGGGGAGGCGTGGACTGCCTGAAACTGAGGTCCTTTCTCCTCCTACCCACAAAGCCAGCCACTCCTTTCAGGCAGTCGGCATCAGTGCAGTGGGGGTGGGGGTGCAGGCTAAACTGGGAGTTTGGGATTAACGTATACACAGCACTATATACAAAATAGATAGGCGACCAGGACCTGCTGGATAGCACAGGAAGAATCTATAGGTATAAAAACATTTAAGAGGAAAGAATCTAAAAAAGCATATATATATGTGTGTGTGTTTGTATACATATATACATATACATGTTATATATATAAAGTATTTTATATATATATATATATATATGTATATATATGCATATATGTGTATGTAGGCTTCCCTGGTGGCTCAGTGGTGAAGAATCCACCTGTCAATGCAGGAGACGTGGGTTCAGTCCCTGGGTCAGGAAGATCCCTGGAGAAGGAAATGGCATCCCACTCCAGTGTTCTTGCCTGGAGAATCCCATGGATAGAGGAGCCTGGCGGGCTATGGTCTGTGGGGCTGCAAGAGTCGAACACGACATAGCGAATAGCTTTGCTGTATACCTGAAACTAGCATACTGTAAATCAGCTATAATAATAATAATAATAAAAACTAGGAAAAAAAAAAGCCTGACCTTAGTGTAGTGGCATGTGATATGTTCCAGGTGAGTGCAAAACTGGCACATTTGTTAGGTCATTTCGTCGCCATGACAAGAGTATCAGGATGGTCCTCTCGTCACCCCATTTTATAGATGGGTACACTGAGGCACAGACCTGTTAAGCAACTTACCCTAGATCACACAGCAATACCAGTACTCATACAGTTGTTATTCAACTGTAACTAACTTTTAGGGACAACCTAGTGGATAGGAGGCCCTCTCGTGCCTGAGCCTGTTGAATCCTGATAAGAAGCGGAGGTGGCGGTGGTGCCCTTCCTACACACAGTGGAAGAGGAAATGAAGACAGCTGTCTCTTGCTTGAGCTCCCCCACCTGAGCAGGCCTGGGAGCTCAATTTCCACGCCATTCATTCCAGCAGAAATAGTATTTAAGGAGTGTGGTCTCTGTGCCACCCAGTGTTCCAGGAGCTGGGGCTACAGCAGAGGGAAGAAAGCAGGGGCATTGCCTGCGGGGAGCAGCCATCTTGCAGGGAGAAAGGCCACAAGCAGACCCATAAACAGACAACATCACGTAGGAGAGTGGCGCGTGCTCTGACGAATGCAGAAGCCCACGATGGAGGGGGCTGTGGGAGACGTCTTGAAGACAGGCTGATCCGGGAAGGGGGAGAAGGGAACTGCAGCACCAAGGCCCACGAAGCGACTGTGCCAGGCGTGGTGGAGGCCCAGCAGGAAAGTCGGGTGGAGAGAATGAGCCAGGTGGGAGGCCAGGGCGAGGGAGTGGGTACAGCTGGGATCCGGAGTGCGCAGGGCCTCGAGGACTGTGGTGAGGACTTTGGCTTTGACTCTGAGCAAGAGGGCAGCCCAGGGAGGGCTCTGTGCTGAGGAGGGCTGTGCTCTGACCTGGATGTTACTGGGCTCCGCTGGCTGAGTGTGGGGACGGGCTGGCAGCGGGTGAGGGTGGAGTCAGGAGTCCAGGGAGGAGCTGACTTCAGTGGTCCAGGCAGGAAGTGATGGTGGCTGAACGGAGATGTTGGACAGGGTGAAACTACTCGGTTGTGAATATATATACACATTTTGAAAATTAACAATATACATTTTTCTCCCTGAGCATTTTGTTTTTATTTTTTTGGCCGCCTCAGTTCCTTGATCAGAGATTAAACCCTGGCTGCTTCCCTAGTGGCTCAGACTGTAAATAATCTTCCTGCAATGCAGGAGACCCGTGTTCGATCCCTGGGGTCAGGAAGATCCCCTGGCAGCCCACTTCAGTATTCTTTTTTTATTTTTATTTTTAATTTTCGCCTCTTTTATTGGTCTTTTATTTATTTTCATCCATCTTCATTCTATGGCCTGTGTGGGCCTCCCATCGCGGTGCCCTCTCTCATTGCAGAGCACTGGCTCTGGGCGCATGCGCTCCAGAGCTCTGACTCGGTAGTTGGACACATTGGTCAAGCTGCTCCACGGCACGTGGGATCTTCCCAGGCCAGGGATCAAACCAGCGCCCCTTGCACTGCAAGGCGGTGTCCTTACCCACTGGACCACCAGGGAAGCCCACATGTTGATTTTAACATCTGAAGTGGTGTCCACTACGCTCCTCCACTGTAAAGTTACTCTTTAGTCTTTACAAAGAATTCCTTGTGAAAGTCTTAATCGCTTAGTTGTGTCCGACTCTTTGCAACCCCGTGCACTGTAGCCCGCCAGGCTCCCCTGTCCATAGAATTCTCGGAGCGAGAATACTGGAGTGGGTTACCATTTCCTATTCTAGGGGATCTTCCTGACCTAAGGATCAAAGCTGGGTCTCCTGCATTGCAGGCAGATTCTTTACCGTCTGAACTACCAGGGAAGCCCAGTATCTTTTTGAGGAGGTACTTTAAGACTTCGCAGATATCCTGGGCCTTCTCAAATATCCATAAGCTTTAGCATCTTTGAATGATTTTAGCTGCCATTGTATGGTCAGGACCTTTCCCTCTCCCCCTTTATTTATTTCTTCATTTATTTATTTATGATAAGTATGACTCATATATTTCACCCTTTCCAGCTGGCTCCTGCGTGACTGGGAATTTATTTGGAAGATAGTATTTCCTGATGGGTTGAACAGGCTATTTGTGAGAGAGGCCAGGAAGTGGTTCTTTAGCAAATATTTATCGCCAGGGGCGGGGGATAAAAGCAGTACAGGGAATGCCTTGGTGGTCCGGTGATTAGGGCTGTACACTTCCACTGCAGGGGCATGGGCTCCATCACTGGTTCAGGATATTATATATCTTTGCTTTTTTGAGCATTTTGTTTTTATTTTTTTGGCCGCCTCAGTTCCTTGATCAGAGATTAAACCCTGGCTGCTTCCCTAGTGGCTCAGACTGTAAATAATCTTCCTGCAATGCAGGAGACCCGTGTTCGATCCCTGGGGTCAGGAAGATCCCCTGGCAGCCCACTTCAGTATTCTTTTTTTATTTTTATTTTTAATTTTCGCCTCTTTTATTGGTCTTTTATTTATTTTCATCCATCTTCATTCTATGGCCTGTGTGGGCCTCCCATCGCAGTGCCCTCTCTCATTGCAGAGCACTGGCTCTGGGCGCATGCGCTCCAGAGCTCTGACTCGGTAGTTGGACACATTGGTCAAGCTGCTCCACGGCACGTGGGATCTTCCCAGGCCAGGGATCAAACCAGCGCCCCTTGCACTGCAAGGCGGTGTCCTTACCCACTGGACCACCAGGGAAGCCCACATGTTGATTTTAACATCTGAAGTGGTGTCCACTACGCTCCTCCACTGTAAAGTTACTCTTTAGTCTTTACAAAGAATTCCTTGTGAAAGTCTTAATCGCTTAGTTGTGTCCGACTCTTTGCAACCCCGTGCACTGTAGCCCGCCAGGCTCCCCTGTCCATAGAATTCTCGGAGCGAGAATACTGGAGTGGGTTACCATTTCCTATTCTAGGGATCTTCCTGACCTAAGGATCAAAGCTGGGTCTCCTGCATTGCAGGCAGATTCTTTACCGTCTGAACTACCAGGGAAGCCCAGTATCTTTTTGAGGAGGTACTTTAAGACTTCGCAGATATCCTGGGCCTTCTCAAATATCCATAAGCTTTAGCATCTTTGAATGATTTTAGCTGCCATTGTATGGTCAGGACCTTTCCCTCTCCCCCTTTATTTATTTCTTCATTTATTTATTTATGATAAGTATGACTCATATATTTCACCCTTTCCAGCTGGCTCCTGCGTGACTGGGAATTTATTTGGAAGATAGTATTTCCTGATGGGTTGAACAGGCTATTTGTGAGAGAGGCCAGGAAGTGGTTCTTTTAGCAAATATTTATCGCCAGGGGCTGGGGATAAAAGCAGTACAGGGAATGCCTTGGTGGTCCGGTGATTAGGGCTGTACACTTCCACTGCAGGGGCATGGGCTCCATCACTGGTTCAGGAGTTAAGATCCTGCCTGCTGGGTGGCAGAGCTACAAACTCAAAAAAATAAAATTTAAAAAGCAGTGCAGGGGCTTCCCTGGTGGTCCAGTGGGTAAAGAGTCCTCCTTGTAGTGCAAGAGGCGTGGGTCCGATCCCTGGCCTGGGAAGATCCCACGTGCGGCAGAGTGGCTGGACCGGTGTGTCCAATTGCAAGCCAGTGTTCTGGAGTGCATGTGCTTAGAGCCGGTGCTCTGCAACAAGAGAGGGCACTGCAATGGGAGGCTCACACAGGCCAAAGAACAAAGATGGATGAAAATAAACAAATGAAAGACCAATAAAAGTGGCCAAATTTTTTTTTTAAAGTTAGGGAGAAAAAAGGCAGTGCAAAGGCTCTGCTCTCGTGGACTTCGTGAACGAGGGTGCTAGGTCCTGGAAAAGGGGTAACTGGCTGAAGGATGGCGCGGATTGTAGGGGGGACTCAGGTTTTTTTTTTTATAATTGGACACACTGGTCCAGCTGCTCCACGGCACGTGGGATCTTCCCGGGCCTGGGATCAAACCGGTGCCCTTTGCACTGCAAGGTGGTGTCCTTACCCACTGGACCGCCAGAGAAGCCTCAGGTGTTGGGTTTTGGACAGGTTAAACGGAGATGGGGTATTCAGGCCTCTTCTGTGGCTCCACAGTCCCCAGCATGACTCCCCCATCTGCTTCTTCGCCCAACAGCCAGGATAATGCAGACGCCGCTGGCCATTCCTGTGCCTGTGCTCCGGCTCCCCCGGGGCCCTGATGGCTGGAGCCGAGGCTTTGCTCCCGATGGACGCAGAGCCCCCATGAAACCAGCACCTGCTGAAAGCCTGGAGTCTTCAGAATCTCGGGGATCCCAGGAACAGCAGGCCCGAGCCGCCCTTCGGGAGCGCTACCTCCGCAGCCTGCTGGCCATGGTGGGGCGCCAGGTGAGCTTCACGTTGCACGAGGGAGTACATGTCACCGCCCACTTCGGAGCCACTGACCTGGACGTGGCCAACTTCTACGTGTCACAGCTGCAGACGCCCATAGGTGTGCAGGCTGAAGCGCTGCTCCGGTGCAGTGACATTATCTCATACACCTTCAAGCTGTGAAGACTTGTTCGTGTTCATCTTTCTGCCTTGGGTGTAGCTGCCGTCTCCCAGGCCTCCACGGGCTCCTGAGCTTAGACCTCTGGCTCCAGAGAATCCGGAATTCCTTTGGAATTTTGAGCCAGGCTCTAAGCAACTCTGACATCTTTGGGTATATGGGGCGTAGTCAGTAAACTTCTGCAATCCCATGGGTTCTACATCCTGTTGAAAGCAATGCTCTACCTCACAGAACTCTCAACTCTACAGATAAATGGGCCCCATGCCAGTTCCTAAAGATCTGGGGCGGAGGGAGGGGATAAGAGAAGGCATGTTGCCTAGTGGGAAATGGTCTGTTGAAGAGGTTGCAAAGTTCAGCCACCCTGAAAGTACTCCTTGATGCTCCCCTCCTGTCAAGGAACCAATTATCCCAGGAAAATTTGCCTCCTGTTTTATTTCTCTTTTTCATGTACCCTGTAGGGATGGAGACAGATTTAGGAAGTGGAAGGGTGGCTGTGGAAGGGTTGAATCCTGTGGAACTGGGCCGGGAAGGGGAGGATAAAGATGTGGGGACTGGGCCAGCACTCCTGGAACAGCCGGCGCAACCTGGATGTCAGACTTGGGAGACTTGGAATTTTCTGATGCGTGGGGCTGTCCATATGGAGGGGAGAGACTGGCATTGGGTTACAGGGTCACATGCAGGGGTTCCTCCCATTGCCTGGCCTCTGGGTAGGTAGTCCCCAAGCGGGAGGATAGGACTGATTGAACCCTGTGTGGCTGCACTGTGGGGAAAAGGCAGAGGATCAGGACTTAGGGTAGAGCCCCCATGAAACCAGCACCTGCTGAAAGCCTGGAGTCTTCAGAATCTCGGGGATCCCAGGAACAGCAGGCCCGAGCCGCCCTTCGGGAGCGCTACCTCCGCAGCCTGCTGGCCATGGTGGGGCGCCAGGTGAGCTTCACGTTGCACGAGGGAGTACATGTCACCGCCCACTTCGGAGCCACTGACCTGGACGTGGCCAACTTCTACGTGTCACAGCTGCGGGACGCCCATAGGTGTGCAGGCTGAAGCGCTGCTCCGGTGCAGTGACATTATCTCATACACCTTCAAGCTGTGAAGACTTGTTCGTGTTCATCTTTCTGCCTTGGGTGTAGCTGCCGTCTCCCAGGCCTCCACGGGCTCCTGAGCTTAGACCTCTGGCTCCAGAGAATCCGGAATTCCTTTGGAATTTTGAGCCAGGCTCTAAGCAACTCTGACATCTTTGGGTATATGGGGCGTAGTCAGTAAACTTCTGCAATCCCATGGGTTCTACATCCTGTTGAAAGCAATGCTCTACCTCACAGAACTCTCAACTCTACAGATAAATGGGCCCCATGCCAGTTCCTAAAGATCTGGGGCGGAGGGAGGGGATAAGAGAAGGCATGTTGCCTAGTGGGAAATGGTCTGTTGAAGAGGTTGCAAAGTTCAGCCACCCTGAAAGTACTCCTTGATGCTCCCCTCCTGTCAAGGAACCAATTATCCCAGGAAAATTTGCCTCCTGTTTTATTTCTCTTTTTCATGTACCCTGTAGGGATGGAGACAGATTTAGGAAGTGGAAGGGTGGCTGTGGAAGGGTTGAATCCTGTGGAACTGGGCCGGGAAGGGGAGGATAAAGATGTGGGGACTGGGCCAGCACTCCTGGAACAGCCGGCGCAACCTGGATGTCAGACTTGGGAGACTTGGAATTTTCTGATGCGTGGGGCTGTCCATATGGAGGGGAGAGACTGGCATTGGGTTACAGGGTCACATGCAGGGGTTCCTCCCATTGCCTGGCCTCTGGGTAGGTAGTCCCCAAGCGGGGAGGGATAGGACTGATTGAACCCTGTGTGGCTGCACTGTGGGGGAAAAGGCAGAGGATCAGGACTTAGGGTGAAACTTTGCTCCTTCTGCATTTAACTCTGGCTTTGTAGCCCGGCCATCCATTCCACTCACTTTACTTGGGCCCTTTACTAGTAGTCTTTCAGCAAATTTATTTTTATTTGGCTGTGGCGCTCAGATCTTTGCTTCCCTGGAGATGAACCTGTGCCCCCTTCAGGGGAAATGCTGAGTCCTAGCTCATTGGACCTCCACAGAATTCCCGCATTAGATTTAGTTTTTTACTTTTTTTTTTTTTGCCACTTCTGTTGGTCTTTCATTTATTTATTTTCATCCGTCTTTGTTCTTTGGCCTGTGGGCCTCCCATCGCAGCAGCCTCTGTCGCTGCAGAGCACTGGATCTGGGCGCATGCGCTCCAGAGCTCCGGCTGGGTAATTGGACACATCTGTCCAGCTGCTCTGCGGCACGTGGGATCTTCCCAGGCCAGGGATCGAACTGGCGCTCCTTGCCCTGCAAGGCGGTGTCCTTACCCACTGGACCACCAGGGAAACCCAGATTTACTTTTTTTTTTTTTTTAAACTTTTATTTATTTTTGGCTGTGCTGGGTCTTTGTTGATGTGTGGGTTTAGCTGCTCTGCGGTATGTGGGATCTTCCCGGATCAGGGCTAGAACCTGTGTCTCCTGCATTGGCAGACAGGTTCTTATCCACTGAGCCACAAGGGAAGCCCCCAGATTTACTTTTTTTAAAAAATTTATTGGAGGGGATGGGTTGGGGAGGGAGGGGGCGGGCGGGCCACTTCTCTTGGTCTTTCATTTATCTATTTTTCATCCATCTTTGTTCTTTGGCCCGTGTGGGCCTCCCATCGCGGTGGCCTCTGTTGTCGCAGAGCACTGGCTCTGGGCGCATGCGCTCCAGAGCCCCGGCTCGGTAATTGGACACATCAGTCCAGCCGCTCCGCGGCACGTGGGATCTTCCCAGGCCAGGGCTCGAACCGGCGCCCCTTGCACTGCAAGGCGGTGTCCTTACCCACTGGACCACCAGGGAAACCCAGATTTACTTTTTTTTTTTTTTTAAACTTTTATTTATTTTTGGCTGTGCTGGGTCTTTGTTGATGTGTGGGTTTAGCTGCTCTGCGGTATGTGGGATCTTCCCGGATCAGGGCTAGAACCTGTGTCTCCTGCATTGGCAGACAGGTTCTTATCCACTGAGCCACAAGGGAAGCCCCCAGATTTACTTTTTTTAAAAAATTTATTGGAGGGGATGGGTTGGGGAGGGGGGGGGGCGGGCGGGCCACTTCTCTTGGTCTTTCATTTATCTATTTTTCATCCATCTTTGTTCTTTGGCCCGTGTGGGCCTCCCATCGCGGTGGCCTCTGTTGTCGCAGAGCACTGGCTCTGGGCGCATGCGCTCCAGAGCCCCGGCTCGGTAATTGGACACATCAGTCCAGCCGCTCTGCGGCACGTGGGATCTTCCCAGGCCAGGGATCCAACCGGCGCCCCTTGCACTGCAAGGCGGTGTCCTTACCCACTGGACCACCAGGGGAAGCCCAAGATTTACTTTTAAGAAGTAATTTCTGCCCCTTTTGTAGTCCTGTCAGTTTAAGAATGTCAATGAAGATTCCATTCAGGATAGATGAAATCTGCTTTGGTCATCTTCAGTGGTCAAAGTGCGACAGCCGCTGAAGTTGAATGAAGCTTGTGAAGGGCTTCAGCTCCCTCTTGTCCATTCACATCACCACTTCTAGCGACTCCCGGGCCAGATTTCGAGTTGCCTTAGTAACGACGTCACTTGCTCCTCCCCATGTCCCCTTTTTCGTTTTAGCCCCGCCCACCCACGGCTGTGGTTGGGTGGGGATAGCGCGGAGAAAGTGCAGAGGCGAATAGTAAACCACTGACTCAGCTCTTGTGGGGGCGTGGCTTGAAATCGTGCTAGTTTGCTAGTGGCTCGGTGATCTACCTGGTCCATCGCCGGGTATTTTGGTTAGAAGATTCGCCCCGTGCTTTTGGAAATTCTTCCTTCGTCCAGCTTTTTTTTTTTCTTAACCAAAAAAGCAAAGATTAAAAAAAAAAAAAGAAATCAAGGCTAAAATATTCCTTATGGGCTCCTACTTCCGTTATTAAATTTAAATTGTATCTTATACAATTTATATAAAAGAATCCGACACGACTTGTCGACTGAACAACGTCCAAATACAGAGGGTTACTGATGAAACTGCAGTCTACAAGCGGAAAGCTAGCGCCTAACCCGTAAGTGGAGACAGCTTCGTCTCCAGACAGAGGCTCCCTCTGTCAGCATCCGACACCTGTACTCAGTTAAGACAACTCCTATAGCGTTTCCTTTCAAGCTCTCCATCCTTTCACTTCTCTCCTTATCAGCTGGCCTAGCCCCGCCACGCAGATGTTTTTACTCCTATCACCTCCATTCCGGTAGCCGTGGCCTGAGCTCGTGACGAATGTGTGCGAGCCTGAACGTTGGTTATCTAGATTGAAGCCGGGAGGCGGAGTAGGGGCGGCTGAGGTTCGCGCTTGCGCGCTGCTCTGGGAGACGGCGTCCACCTCGCCCCGCCCCTCAGGTTCTGCATTTCCGGCTCTGCAGATTCACTACTCACGTTTCTTTTTCCCGTGGCTCTTTCTGCCTTTTGCTCCCTCCTTTAACAACTCACGAGACAATTCTACTTGAAGATAACTTAAATTGATTTTCTGCTTTTGTACGTACGCGGCGGGCTCCCTGATCCTTAACGAAAGTGCGGCTGCGAACGAGCAGGCGCTCACGGGCTCGGGGGAGGCGCGCTCGAGCTCCCGGCGGCGACGACTACGACGACCGGGCGAGCGGACGCAGTCGGCGTCTGAAACAGTGGCTGAGCCCATGCCCCGGGACGGCGGGAGGGCCCGAAGAGACAAGTCCGGGGCCCGGGGCATGTCCCCAGGGCCCCCGTGAGGAGGCAGCGGCGGCGATGGAGATCCCGCCGCAGGAGGCGCCGCCCGGGCCGGGCGCGGACGCTGAAGCCGAGGAGGCCCCCGCCGAGGCCCCATCTCCCGGCCCCGCATCGCCCCCGGCCGACGGGCGCCTCAAGGCTGCGGCCAAGCGCGTTACGTTCCCCTCCGACGAAGATATCGTATCCGGCGCTGTGGAACCCAAAGACCCCTGGAGACACGGTAGCTACGGCTGGAACGCGGGGGCGGGATGGTGGGGGACCTGGGAGTCGGTGCAGCGCCTAGCATAGTTGTGGAGCTCAATCAGTTGCACCGAAGGATGGCTTTAGGAGACAGCCGTCAGTTAATAGCTGAGGGTGTTAGAGAGGGGGGCGGCTGTTGGGTTGGGAAGGTGAAAATTAGCTGCTTGATGCTGCTCCCTCACTCCCCCTCCCTAAGGATCCGAAGGCGCCGAAGGCGATCCTTGTAGGAATTCAGAGGGTGAGTATGAGTAGTCAATGGAAGTTCAGTGTCTTGGGAGACTGATAAGGAGGGCGGTTGCCTTTGAGTTTATAGTTACCCGAGAGAAGGATAGAGCAGTCAGAGGAGGAAGAATGGGTCAACACTGGCGTTGAAAGGGCAGTTGGAGCAGTTTGTTGGGCCCGTGGGAGCAGAACGAGGTTTAGTTTGCCGGTCTGCAAGCCTCGGGGCAAGAGGTGGTCACGTGGCTCACTTCCTTGGCTAAAAGGAGGAAGAGGAGGGAAGTTGGATTCTGGCCGTGGAGTAGTCAGAGAATCCCGAGACTGGGAAAAGAGTCAGGTAAATAAACTTGCCAGAAAGGGAGCAGAGGTGGTGGTCAGTTTGGGGCTGGGTGAGATCGTCAGAAAGGAGTTGTTCCCATCTTGGCATTCAGGAAAAAAAGGGTTACTGCGAGCCTCCTCTTCCTCTCCCCCGAAAAAAGGGAAGCAGAACACGGTCAGTCATTCAGGAACAGAGGAACTTTGGAGCTGGGCTCTGGGAGGATTGTTGTTTTGTTTCTTCCCCCGATAAAGCATTGGAGCTCCAGGTCAGTCAGAGGTGAGAGCACTGGAGAAGTGTGATGGTAGGAGGTGTGGGGGAGAGAGAGCGAGCCCCTGGGCTGTGGTTCTCTGGAGAGGGTCAGCTCTGTGTTGAAACTGAAAGGGCAGTTGGAGGAGTGTGTTCTATCTGTAGGGCTGGGAAGGTAGAAAGTTGCTCCAGGGGTGGACAGCAGAGTTGAGTCCTGGACTGGTCTGGCAGTCCTGCTGGGAGGAATCAGAGGAGAGGGATCCGGCTGGTCCCGGCTTTACAGAAGTGGGTCTGTTGGTTCTGGGGAGAGAGGAAGAAATGTTGCTAGCCTGTGGGCTGGGGAGGAAATAATGACTTTGATGTGAGGGTGGCAAACGTGGGAACTGAAAGCTGAACACACGAGCGGTGGCCATAGATGGCATTTTGGCCAGTTAGTGTTGTGCGTGCTTGTTTGTTTTGTGTTTGGGCTGCACCACGTGACATGCAGGGTCTTAGTTCCCCGACCAGGGGTTGAACCCAGGCCCCTGGCAGTGGGAGCCTAGAGTCCTCACCACTGATGGCCAGGGACTTCTCTGGCCAGTTCTTGTTAAAGAGACCGTGGTTAATTTAAAATTCTTGGCTTTGGGAACCAGCTAAGTCCCTGGGCTGTCACCTCCCAGGATAGGTGGGCACTTTTTGGTTGGAGGGCTTGGGGCACTAGGGCTGAGAAAGGAAAGAGGGAACTGGTCCCTGGTTATAGGCATAACATCCGGTCCAGGGAGCTCAGAGCAGGGAGAGGGAAAGACCTGGAGAGGCTCAGCAGGATGTTGGCTAGCCAGGGAGGGCTCGTGTTCAGTCCTGAGTACCATTTACCCAAAGCCTGGCCTTGGGCTGTTTCCTAACTCCTTGGAGCCTCAGTTTCCCACCTGTAAGTGTGTGAGAATGGCCATGCCACAGGCTTTCGGAGGGGACTGAATAAGGTTGTATGTGGAAAGTGATTGGCCAGGATGAGCCTTCATAACGTGGCAGTTACTGTTGGTCATTTTAGGGGTGACATTAGATGCTGCTGGTAATTTTAGGGGCCAGCCTAGAGGAGTTGGTTCGTGGAGTTGGGGCCTGCTTCACAGGCTTCCAGGAGAAGGCCCGAGATGGTGGTCTGTTGGAGGGCTCGGGGCTGGGGGCAGGGCAGTTGTTCCGTTTGTGGGCCGGAACGTGGTGGGCCATTGGAGGGTCTGGGCGGGGTAAGGGGAGTGGGGGAAGGTGTCTGGCCTGCAGGTTCCGGGAAGAGCGGCAGCTGTGTGTTAGCAGCTGTTGGACTTTAGGGAAGCCATTTTTCCTCCCTGAGCCTCCTGTTTCTTTCCCTGCAAATGGAGGTGCTAATTTCTACTGTGGAGTAGTTGTGGGGATTAAATAAGATTGTCCTTGTGAGTTCCTGCCGCAGAAATAGCAGCAGCTGTTATCCGGGCAGATTCAGCCTGTTTTTTTGTGGTTGTTACTGGTTTTTTGGTGTCTCATAGTCAGTTGTGGGGAGGCAGCGGAGGGAGTTTTGATGGGTTAGGGGAGGCAGAATGCTGAGGAGGAGGGTCAGTTGGTGCCCTGCTGGGAGAGGTTTGAGAGGGTGGTGGCTGACTGGTCCCTCTGGGGAGGGGGCGGAGGTGGTGGGAGCTCCCAGGCTGGGGGACTCTCTCATTGCTGAAAGTTTAGGGAGGGACAGCCGGACTGGTCTGGACTCTCCCTCCAGAAGAATCCGCGAGTCTGAGATGGAGAGGTGGTGACCTGGAGAGAGGTGGTCTCTTTGGACTGGGAGGAAGGAGTTGAAATTGACCTGGCAGGGAGGGAGGCGGGTGATGTTGGTTGGGCCCTGGCAGGGGAGGGGTCGTGGGTGAAGTTGGTGAGTTTGGACGGTGGGACTTGGCGGGCCGGGCCGTGCTGGCAGATGGCTCGCCCCGTGTCTGCCGTGGAGGACGCGGTGTTGGCTGTTCGGGGACTGAGGTGGGCGGGGGCTCGCCAGGCTGTGGAAAGCTGGGCCCAGGGCTTGCCTCCTTGAGTGATCCAGGGTCTCAGCTGGGGCCTTCAGGGAGGAGTCGGCTGGTTTTGGAGGAGGGGCAGAACTGCTAGAGTTGGTCTGTGACCGGCAGGTAGGCAGGAAGGGTGTCACTTGAGCTGCGGCCCAGGTGGGAAGGGTGAGGAAGGAGTCACGCTAGGGCCTGCTGTGGGACGGGACCCCAAGGCCAGCAATGAGGGAGGAGCTGGCACATCTGAATTGGAGGCAAGGTCATTCAGAAGCTGTTCTTCTGTCATGGAGTTGGAGAGGTGTCCCCGACCTGGTGGACAGGAGTGCCCCCAGACTGGGAGCACACAGCCACGAGGGGAATCGGGCTCGGCACAGGGCACCTGGTCACCAGAGCCTTGCCCTGGGAGGAGAGCTCAGCTGGGCCTGACAGCCTCTGGCTGTGATGAGGGAGGCGGGGGACTGGGGCTAGGTGGGGAGCCTCTGGGGGTGCCTGCCTGAGGCCCGAGCCCCGTCAGACCCTCACAGGTTGGGGAGTTCCCGGAGGCCAGACATCTGAAGGAGAGAGATGCTGCGGGAGGGTCCAGGCCTAGCCTGAGACTCAGCCCAGCCAAGTGCTCAGAAGGGCTTTCCCCAGCTCCCGTGTCACATGACATCCCCGCCTGCCCCCAGCTGGGGGGGGGGCTGCTTGTTTGCTTCACTGCACTAAAGGCTGTCTGCTGTTAACGATGCACGTCTCTTTCATGTTGGTGGTCTCTTTCCCCGCTAGAATGGGAGAGTAGACACTGTCCATCTTCATTTCTACTCGGCCCCTCGGAAGACACATGGTGGTTGAGGGAGCAGCCGCTCTGGAAGGGCCGAGGCTAGGCCGTACCTGGGGTCCGTCTCGCCAGGGCCTGCTCCCTGCCCGGCCCTGGCCGCAGCTGTGGCTCCGGCAAGGCCCTGAATCTTGCTGAGCTTGTTTGTTTCCTCATCTGTGAAATCATGATCCCTGGCCTGCTGAACCACCAGCGTGTCCGAGTGGATGGGACGGACCTGGTGGGGCAGGGTCCTGTGGCAAGCTGGTTACCCACGGAAGGGGTGTGAAGCTGGAGAGGAGGCCGTCCCTGTGCTGCTGGGCTGGGCCCAGGTGCTCTCCACGCTCCCTGGGGGGCACCGTGGAGGAGGGGATCACCTGCAGCACCCCCATCCCGTGGTGGTAGGCCCTGTGGCCCCAGCTCCTTGAAGGGTCTCATACCGGGAACTCTTCAGACCAAACTGCAGGAGTGAACTGAGGCCCAGCTGTCTCCCTTAGTCCATGCTGACTGCCATGTGGGCAGGAGACATGGGTTTTGCAAGGCAGGCATGTAGGGGGAGCACGTGACACCGGCCACAGTCTGGGCGGCTGTCCCCGCCCCCCTTCAGTCCGGCCCGTGACTCATTCCCTCTCCCTGACCTCCAGCCTGTGGAGTCTGTCCTGGAGTGGGGGCAGGGGAGCTGTGCCCACCAGGAAGCCTTTCTGTGACGTGCAGGTGTCTGCAAGGTGAGGGGGGCCCAAGCGTGTCCACCTCTGGCCCCCCGAGCTTCACGGGGCTGGTGTGGGCAGGGGCCATGGTGTTCCTAAACGAGGATCAGAGAGGGTGGACGTACCTGCTTGTTTCTCTCCCTGAAGCCCGTGCCGCCAGTTCAGTCCTTGAAACTGGGCTGACAGGTGGAACAGAGCCTGTCGGTAGTGGACAGAGGCGCGCTTGGTGGGTAACAGCTCATTTTAGTTAGTGGTGGGTGGTCTTGCTGGGAGTAGGGAGTGTTTTGGGGGCGGCTTTGATGCTTTTCCCCAGTTGCCGTCTGGGTGCAGCCTCCCCTCTTCCTGCTGCTGTTGGCATGAAGACTCTGCTGTGTGACTCTGGGTGACTGTCCCTCTGTGATTTTTCTGTCCGTAAACTACAGCAGACAGTAATACTGCTCCTAGGGTGTTGAGGGTGAAGACGATAGCAGCAGTCCACACAGAGCCCTGGGCGGCACTCCCTCGTTGTGCTTATCACCGGCCTTCTGCCCCCACCCTCACCCCCGCCCTCGCCGCGGGGCTGTCTGCAGTGCACTCACCTCTTCCCCAGCTTTCCCTCATAGGAATCCTGTGGTCTGTCGCTCAGAATCTGCTCCTCCGAGATGAGTGTCCAGACCTCCCTCACAGGGGCGATCCTGTCTGTGACAGGCTGGGTGACTCAGGGCAGCTTGCCTGGCCTCTCTGAGCTGAAACTCAATCAACCCGTCTCGGCCTTCAGCTGAGAGGCAGCAAGGGGCACCGAGAGTCTAGATGCAGAGTGCTGGAGTGTTAAGCACAGCCTCTCAGACACGGGCCATGACCGTGGACACAGTCCCGGGGCTCTCTGCTCCGTGGGAACCTGACTGTGTGGACGGGCCTGTGGGGGGAGGGGCTGGGCCCTCCTTTCCACCTTCAGGGCCTTATTTGTGTTCACATCCTGTTTCCCTCTTCAAGGGGGAAGGCTGTGAGTCACCTCTGTGACCTGCATCTGGCACCCAAAGGATGGCCGAGCGGCAGGGGAGATCTCACCGTCAGATCTCACGTGCTGCCGGGGCATTTGGGAGAAAGCTTCTCGGAGGCGTTGATGGGCCTGTGCCAGGCCGCACGCCCTGGGCACTCGGCACATGGTCATCCAGGGGGCACGCATGTGTTTCTGGGAGCCAGGCGTCTCCTGTCTCTCACAGGCTCCAAAAATATTAAGAGTCGTGGAGCCAGATGTCTTGGGCTGGACTGGTAGTGACAGAGGCGGCTTCTGGGAATGGAGGCCAGGGATCTGTGTTTCTAGAAAGCTCCCCAGGCGGCCAGGGTTGGCTGTTCTTCAGAAGCTCAGGGCCCCTGATTCAGCTCAGCTGCTCAGCGCTCAAGCTGCCCAAGGCTGCCTTCCAGACCTCAGTTCAAGGGTGGCTGGGGTTGGCCATGTAGCCTTGCTTTAGAGCAAGTTAAAGTGTCTGCTTGCGTTAACCACAGAAGTGTGACTTGGGTGGGCGGCCTGCCACGGGGGAGGGGAGAGGGTCCCAGGCCGAGGTCCCTGCTCTCTGGGTGACCCTGGCAGTCACCGCTCATTGCTCCCCGGTCCACTGGGCTGAGTGTGTGTCTCAGTTTTGTCTTGCAGCCTCCCGAGGGGGCGGGCGCTCTTCTTTCCTGTTTGTAGATGAAGCACTGGAAGCATGGGGAGGCGAGGTCAACTCACCGGAGGTCATCATAGAGCCGCACTCTTCACCCCTGTGTCCTGACTGCTTGAACTTTGGCAGGATGCTGCATCCATTTCTGCCCGCTAGATAGTTTCTTTGTCTTGAACCCATAACCCTTTGTAAGATGGAGATGACCACTCCAGCCTCGACGGGTAGCGCAGGGAGGAGAAACAGCCTGAGCGAAGGGCTTGGCCGTGCCGCCCGCAGGCGGGGCTCGCTGTGGTTCTGGGGCAGCTTGAGTCCTGGGAAGTCCTCGCTGCGCCTCTGACCGTCACCTTGGCCCCAGATCCTCCTGCGCTCCCCAGCATCGGGCCGTGGTAGGCGCTCCATACCTCCCGGCTGGAGGCGTGAGCGGCCTCTCATTGAGTGAACGCCAGTGTTGGGGAGTCGGGGAAGAAGTCAGGCCCTGCCTCCATGGAGGTCACGGTTGAATGAGGGAGATGCACGGTAGACAGTTCTGAACAGACCAGGGTGCCCAGGACCCCAACTAGGGAGACCTCACGGGCTGGTGGGCAGGGCAGCAGTGGCTTCTGGGAGGAAGGGCTGTCTCGGGCCTGAAGAAGTCACTGGAGTGAGCCAGGTGAGGACCCGTTGGAAGAAATGTGTGGAAGGCTGGAGACAGGGCCAGTGAGGCGCATCCGAGGAAAAGAAAAAAGCCAGTCTTCCTGGAGGTGGAGGCTGGAGGGGCGGAGGTGATGCCGAGGGAGGCTGCGAGGGACAGCCCACCCAGGTAGGGCCTTGTGGGCCATGTTAGCCTGAGGGTGGCAGGGAGAAGGCCTGGAGGAGGGCCTGCCCACTGTTTCTAACAGAACCTTCTGGGAGTAGGGCTTGAAGAGGGTGAGACGGAGGCCCGGGAGCCACAGGCTGCGAGGCTGTGGGCTTTTGGCTTCAGGCAGCCCTCCAGTGGCTGGGCGCTGGCATTGGCCTTATTGATTTAGACACCAGATTTATCTGAAGCTCCCCTTCTCCCGGTCCAGCTTGGTCTGGCTCCCCGGTGTCTCCCTAGGACTTCTCTCGGTGCCTGCCACTCCGCGGCCCTCACCTGGATGGGGGTGGTGGGCAGAGGCCACCGCTGGGCACTCTGTAAAGTTATTCTCAGTCCCTTCCCTAGTCTCTCCAGCCACTGTGGAATCGTGGCTTCGGGGTGGGGGGGTAGCAGCTTGCAAGTGTCTGTCGACAGCTGCTCGGCTCGTGTGGTTTGCGTGACGCCCTCTCCCTTTCCAGCAGAAGCCTGGGGTGGGAGTCCTGTGGTCTCATGCTGCGGAGGCCTTGTCGGATCCCAGCTGGGATGTCTTCCCAGTCAGGTGGGTGGGCCCCTCTGGGAACCCACGGGGATCAGATTCGTGTGCCACCTTCACGCCCACCGCTCTGTCTCCCCAGCCACAAGTCTCCTGCCAGCTGCCATCAGCCGTGCGGTGGGGAAGCCGCTCGAGTTCTGCCAGCCGTCCCCTTTGTGCAAAGCAAGCACCTTCGCAGCTGAACTCCCTAGGTTCCTCAGACCCCCCCAGGCGGGTGGGAGGGAGGAAGGGCGCCAGGGAGGTGGCCCTGCAGAGGGTCAGATTTCAGGATTGTGGCGTTGATGACCGAGGCTGTGATGGCAGTGATCTGAGCTGTTCATTGGCATTTACTCATTTAACCTGCACAACAGCCAGAGGGGAAGCTGAGGCTCACAGGAGCCAGCCACACTCACAGTAAAAGAAAGAACCGTGTTTGGACGAGAAGAAGCAGGGCTCAGCCTCTGCTCTGTTCCTGAAAAACCTCCCAGGGCTCCTCCATCATCCCAGGATAGTGGGCACGCCCCTGAGCCTCGGGGGAAGCCCTTCCCCCAAGCAACTGGCCGTCCCTGTCCCTACTCCCCCACCCCTGTCTTAACCCACAGAGCCTGGTTCTGTCTGCTCCGCCTTCCCTCGCTGGTGCGCTGTTGTCCCTGGACAGAGTGCCACTCTGCCCTCCCAGGTTCCCATGCCACCTCCCCACACTGTTGTTATTTGTTTGGGTCCGTCTCCCCCCACTGGACCCAGGAGCATCATGAGGGACCACATCGTGTCTGTCTGGTTCCCTGGAGGAGACCTACCACTGAACTCTAGCAGGCCCCACAGGGCCTCTGAGCACAAGGGGCCAGGAGCCTTGGGGGCCTCTAACCCCAGGAATGGTCAGGCCCCAGAAGGGAGTAAGGTCCAAGGAAGATGTTCATGGGCCCTTGTGGATCATGTGTTCATGCTTCCATCCATCCCTCCCTTCGTTCATTCATCATCTGGCCATCCCCTGGCCGTGTCATCTCTGGGTTCAAGTGCGGGGGCTTCTTTTCGTTCCCGCACGCCAGGAACTCCGCACACTGTGTCCTGGAACGCCTACCTTGCTCTCGACTCTACCTTGTCCCCTGGTACCAGCACCCCCTTCTTTCTTGGCCCTGTTACTTGGTTCCCTCCAAAAGGTGGTCAGCAATCTGGTTATCTGTGGGCTCGAAAATACTAACTCTTGTCCCTTTGACTGTGAGCAGCGTGAGGGCAGGGGGCGGGTTTGGTTTGGTGCGCCCCCCACTCTGCCTGTATCCCCTGGTGTCCCCAGCACTGGTCGCCAGGCCTGGCTCTGAGCGGGAGCTTGTGTGGTAGGAGGAAGAGGACGAAGCATCCTGTGGCGCTGGGCCCTGGGGACAGGAGAGGAGGAGGCTCCAGTCTCCCCCTGGCGTCCCTCTGCCAGAACCCTGAGCAAGCCGGCCCGCCCAAGTGTGGGAGTGCGGCTCTGGGGTGCAGGCCGCCTTGGCTGTTAACTCGTGTGGGTTGTCAGCCAAGGCTCTGCCTTTCTGTGCAGCAGGTGGGTGTCGAGGTCTCTCCCAGCTTGGGTGTGTGTCCCTGAGTCTCTGTCCATAGATCACCCCACCATGTGGGGCCCTGAGTGCCAGGACCTCCTTCTCATGGGCCGGCGGGAGGGGCAAGAGCGCTCAGGCTGCGCTGACTGGTCCTCCTTTCTTCCTCTGGCAGGTTACCTGGCTCCCTGCCCTGCCAGTGACAAGACGGGTCACGGTTGTCCGTGGTGTCCAGCCCCCTGCCGCCCACCTCAAGCCCCACGCTCTCCTTTGTCTCCGTCTCACTCCTTGTCCTGGGCCATCATGAGGGACCACATCGTGTCTGTCTGGTTCCCTGGAGGAGACCTACCACTGAACTCTAGCAGGCCCCACAGGGCCTCTGAGCACAAGGGGCCAGGAGCCTTGGGGGCCTCTAACCCCAGGAATGGTCAGGCCCCAGAAGGGAGTAAGGTCCAAGGAAGATGTTCATGGGCCCTTGTGGATCATGTGTTCATGCTTCCATCCATCCCTCCCTTCGTTCATTCATCATCTGGCCATCCCCTGGCCGTGTCATCTCTGGGTTCAAGTGCGGGGGCTTCTTTTCGTTCCCGCACGCCAGGAACTCCGCACACTGTGTCCTGGAACGCCTACCTTGCTCTCGACTCTACCTTGTCCCCTGGTACCAGCACCCCCTTCTTTCTTGGCCCTGTTACTTGGTTCCCTCCAAAAGGTGGTCAGCAATCTGGTTATCTGTGGGCTCGAAAATACTAACTCTTGTCCCTTTGACTGTGAGCAGCGTGAGGGCAGGGGGCGGGTTTGGTTTGGTGCGCCCCCCACTCTGCCTGTATCCCCTGGTGTCCCCAGCACTGGTCGCCAGGCCTGGCTCTGAGCGGGAGCTTGTGTGGTAGGAGGAAGAGGACGAAGCATCCTGTGGCGCTGGGCCCTGGGGACAGGAGAGGAGGAGGCTCCAGTCTCCCCCTGGCGTCCCTCTGCCAGAACCCTGAGCAAGCCGGCCCGCCCAAGTGTGGGAGTGCGGCTCTGGGGTGCAGGCCGCCTTGGCTGTTAACTCGTGTGGGTTGTCAGCCAAGGCTCTGCCTTTCTGTGCAGCAGGTGGGTGTCGAGGTCTCTCCCAGCTTGGGTGTGTGTCCCTGAGTCTCTGTCCATAGATCACCCCACCATGTGGGGCCCTGAGTGCCAGGACCTCCTTCTCATGGGCCGGCGGGAGGGGCAAGAGCGCTCAGGCTGCGCTGACTGGTCCTCCTTTCTTCCTCTGGCAGGTTACCTGGCTCCCTGCCCTGCCAGTGACAAGACGGGTCACGGTTGTCCGTGGTGTCCAGCCCCCTGCCGCCCACCTCAAGCCCCACGCTCTCTCCTTTGTCTCCGTCTCACTCCTTGTCCTGTAGTCCCCTTCTTTCCTTGGGATCCTCACTTCCCAGCGCAGCTCTCCCTCCTTGGGTCGCAGTGACTGGAAAGTGCCATGTTCCCCAGTCTTCTGCCCCCTGGGCCTGGGCTCAGCCCTCGGGTCTGCAGTGTTGAGCTTCTCCAGGCTCCCTGGCTTTGTCACTGTCTCCCCACCGCAGTGCGAGCCCCAGGAGGGCGCAGCGGGGCTCTCCTGGTCGCTGCTATGTCCCCAGCACCACTCTAGGCACAGAGCTGGTTAGTGTGGTGAATGTCGCTCCTTTAGGATGGAGCCGTGGGGTGGATGTGGGCAGAGCCCCCTCCTCTGACAGCAGCCTGAGCCTGGCTGGTTCTGAGCAGACCCCGAGGCCCGTGAGCTCAGGGGAAGGCAGGGCCATCTGACTGACTGGGCTGCCGCCAGCTATCCGGCTGAAATGCCTGTGCTCCCTGATCACCCAGCCATGAGAATCCGGGGCTGGCATGGGCTCTGTCCCTGTTTCCAGCGTCCAGATTATCAGGGGTGGAGGGGTAATGCCCTTGTTTTATAAACTAGGCAACAGGCCGAACAGGGATGGCCTGATTCGCAGGACGACTCCTGCCGCTCTCGGCCACCTCTGTCGCTTTGAAGGCAGAGTGACTTCCTAGAGGAGGGCAGGTGAGGAGACCTGCCTTGTGCCCCTGGGTTCCCCGGCCCGACTTTCTGCATGATGTTAATATGAAAAGAAAGGATTTGGGTTCAGGGGCAATGGAATTCCCGTCTCTAGCCCACCATGCAGCCAAACAGGTGCTCCCCGTGCTGCTGAGCATGGCACCCCTCACCCGCTGGTGTGGGGAGCTGGGGGAGAAGGGTGTGCGGCCACCCAGGAAGCTCAGGAAGGTTCTTAATAAGGAAAAGACCACTGCTTTGATTCTTTCCTGACTTTACAAATAAGATATGTTCAGTGTTAAAAAAAAAAAAGAGAGAGTTGGAAAGTCTAAAGAACAGAATGAAAATCACTTCTTAAGCTTACCATCTGGAATATTTCAGAGCCTTCTTGAGATGTAATTCACATACATTTCACCCATAGCATACAGTTCAGTTTTTCACAGAATTGGACGTTTATCATCACAGGCAATTTTATAACATTTTCATTATCACCCCCTACCCCCAAGAAACCCTGAACCCCTTAGCCAGGAGTCCCACCTCCCTTCCCCCATCCCCTCAGGCCACCGCTCATCTGCTCTCTGTCTTGTTAGCTTCTGGAGATCTCCTCTAAATGGAATCCTGCCTTCCACAGCCTTTTGTGTCTGCCTGCTTCCACTGATTGTGGTGTTCACAGAGTTGACCCACGTCAAGCGTGTGTCTGTACTTCCTTCCTTGTTATTGCTGAATAACCTTCCGTGGTGTGGCTGCAGCATATTTTCCTTCTTGACCGGTTCACGAGCATTGGGGTTGTTTCCACACGTCGACTGGGCTGGGACCGCCGTGCTGGTTGTCCACGGTCAGGTGGCTGGGTGGACCCAGGCTGCCGTTTTCCCAAGAGTGAGATTGCTCCTTCATCTGGTGACTGGAGCCGTCCGAGCAGCCGCCAGACCGTTTTCCCCAGTGGCTGTCCTCTACTTGTCATTCCCCTCCACTGGCGAGGGTTCCGCTCCCTCACGCCACGTCCACGGCTACTGTCCTTAGATTCCAGTCACTCCGGCTGACATGAAGGGGCATCTCGCTGTGGCTTTTGATCTGTATTTCCCTGACGGCTGATGATGCTGAGCATCTTTTCACATGCTTCTCGGGCACGTATGTGTCTTCTTGGGAGAAGAGTCTGTTCAGACCCTTTGTCTGATTTAAAATGGGATCGTTTGTCTTCTGGTTATGCTGTGAAAGTTCTATATATATATTCTGGATGCAAGGCTCTTATCAGGGACGACGCTTACCAGCTGGAATGCTGTCAGTGTCAAATGCCAGAGCGCTTCCTGCCCATCTCCTCTATGGAGCTGGTTACACTGCCACCGACGTGGAAAATAACACTGGGCGGAGCCTGGGTGTGTGGTCACATGCCCCGCATTTCCACTTCGTTTTCCATTTTTTAAATTTAACAGAGCATGATTAAAATCCATCATCAGGCCGTTGTAATTTCCAGCCATTCCGCGTTGCTGAGCATTTAGGTCCTTCCCAGGTCTCAGCTGCATGAATGTGTAGTGGCAGTGCAGCCTTGTCCATGAATCTGTGCTCACAGGGAGCTTCTCAGAAGAAGTGCTTTGAAGGTGGTCTTACCAGGTTAGAAAGTAGGAGCCTCTGGGTCTTGTATACATTTTGTGTCCTCAAAGCCTTGAGGAACAGCGCTTGGTTGTGTTTCTTGATTTTCTTTAAAGAATGAATAAATGGGGGCTTCCCAGGTGGTCCAGTGGGTAAGGACACTGCCTTGCAGTGCAAGGGGCGCCGGTTTGATCCCTGACCTGGGAAGATCCCATGTGCCGGTCTGCGATGAGAGGGGCCGCTGCGATGGGAGGCCCGCGCAGGCCAGGGAAAAAGGATGGATGGCTGAAGGTAAATAAATGAAAGACCAATAGAAGTGGCCCCCCAAAAAAAGGAATGAATAAATGAATAGTACTCGGTGCTTGGGTGTCTTGATGCCCAGATAGTGTTTTATTTTAATGAGTCTTCTTTAACTACTAGTTAACCTGTTCATTGTTATCATGTTAGTTGTTTCTTGGTGCCCTGGGCCCATTTTTGTTTGGGGACGTTTGTAAACCCTCTGTCTCTATTTCAGATAGTGACTCTTGGGCATTTCCCCATGTATAGATGAATTTGCCCTCATTTATCATTTGCCTTGCTGGAGAGGTAGAGGTGGGAGAGCCCCCTTAAGAGGAATCACTTTCCTCTTTGCTCTTTCGCTGGCTTTCCACCACAGAGAGCCTGGAGGAGAGGGTCAGGCCCCGGCGGAGGACAGCAGGTTCCCATTGGGCTCTCCTGGAAACACACCTGCAGCCTCTGTTTGCGGAGCACCAGGCCGAGCAACCCAGCGAAGCTGGTGGGGCCCCTCAGTTTGTGACCTGAAGCCATCTGTCACTTGACTGTGATGCTCCTTTGCGAAAGGTGGTCGAAGCCTGGTCCCTGGGCACATCGGGTCCGCCTCAGCCCCAGAAACCTAGACACTCCACCCCTCCTCCAGCATCCACAGGCTGGGCCTCTGTGCTGGCTCTTCCCTCTGCCTGCTGGGAGGTTCTCCCCAACTTCTGTGGGGTCACGGTTTGCCTGCTGACTCTGCTGTCTCGTGCCTGCCTCCTCCAGCGGAAGCGACTTGGGAGGGCAGACGGTCAAGCGCTGTATTCACTGCTGCCGTGTCCTCACCTTGAAGAGCACTCGAGAAACACTCGAAGGGATGGATGGATGGGCTTTTTGACTCATGTTTAAGGTTTCAGCCTAAATGTTCCTCCTCCTCACCGGCCTTTCCCCATCACGCCCTCCAGTCTAAGTGATCCTCTCCTCTGTCTTCCTATGAGGGTTTTCTTCTTTATAATTTGTTCTTTATGGTTACTTGTCTGCCTTCCTAGCAGTTACTCTCCGAGGGCAGGGATCTGTTTTGTCCTCCCTTGTCTGCCCAGCCCAGGCTGTTTGGTCAAGAATGAATGAATATGTCCTTCAGCGCCCACACAGACCTCGTGAGGGTGAGGGGCGCTGCTCGCCTTTCACAGAGGAGGAAAGTCAGGTCAGGCAGCGAGAAGTGCCAGGCGCTCAATGTCCGTCCCGGGAGGCTTCGCTGCACCAGTAAACAGCTCACAGTTCCTGGATTTTAAAATTCCAAACAAAAAGTCCCCAGCGCCTCCAAGTCCAGCTGGCCATCTGGTGCCCCGGCCGGAAGCCTGAGGCAGCTTGAAATAGCCGGCCTGGATGTCCCAGTGGCCCTTGGCTTCCTCAGAGGTCCCCGACCTTCCCTGCACCGGGCCCATTGCCTCCCCAGGACTTCAGTAGGTGGCAGCGAGGGGAAGCAGGGAGCCACTGAGGGACTGGCAGAGCTTTTCCAAGCACCACGATGCCCCCAGCCCTGTGCTGGGTCCCTTGCCTGTTTGCCTCACGTGACCCCGACAGTGACTTTCAGTTCCCCCGAGGAGCCTCCGTTCTCTGTCCGCTGAGCCTGTGCATGCTATTCCGTCACTGCGGCGCTCTTCTCCTTCCCTCTGCCTGTGCCCCGCCGCGCCATCCCCCGGCTGTGCCGCATAGCTTTGGAATCTTAGTTCCCCGACCAGACCAGGGATTGAACCTATGTCCCCCACAGGAAAAGCATGGAGTTCTAACCACTGAACCACCAGGGAATTCCCGCCCTCCCTCTACTTTTAAAATTATTGTTACTAATTTCTCTTTTTGGCGTATATTCTGTGTAACATACACGTAAGTTAAAGTGTAGTATAATAGAGACGCGAGAGCCTACCTCCCAATTTAGGGCCGAGAACGTTGCCATTAACTTGCCTCTGTCTGGACGGGAGGGCAGGTGGAGCCCAGTGCCCCATGACAACCACCCTCAAGCAGTGATTGTTGTCATGCCTCTTCTTTTTTTTTTTTTTTAAAGTTTTATCATCTGTGTGTGTATGCTGAAAAAAATACAGAGTTTGCTTTTGCTTGTTTTGAGTGTTACTAAAAAAAAAAAGAAGCCACGTGGAGGCCTGGGGCTGCCTTTCCCCTGGACGCTGTGTTTCTCGGTTCCATCGATGGAGAGGCTCCGGGGTCTTATGTCATGTGACTGTGCCTTAGGTTGTCCTTGATGGACCCTTGGGCTGTTTGTGGCTTTTGATATTACAAACTGGTGCAACCGTGAATGTTTATGTACACGTCACCTTGGTCTCCAGGATACTGACCTCAGGGTGGGATTGCTGGTCACACTGGGAGCTGGGCAGCGTTATGTGATTGTGCCCAACCCACTCAAGTGGCTCTTCCCTCTCTTAAGGGAGAACTCCTGCTTGTCTCCCCGTGTCTCCCTGCCCCCCTTTCTTTCCTTCAGCAGATGCCCTGGAGCACCCGCCCTGCACCAGCTGCAGTTATGTTATGTTCCAGGGTACAGTGGTGAGTGAGACTCACAGTCCCTGTGCTTATGTGACCAGTGTTGTTAGGTAGCGCCTCCTCCAGGAAGCCCTCCCTCATTCTCAGACCAGGTTAGGTGCTCTCCTGGGCCCTTTTGCCTTAATCCTGCCCTCTTGGGGTTAT